>JAPMUY010006461.1:0-132500 GCA_026901105.3 Galaxias olidus
ACATCACCTTTTAATTCCTCAAATATCTTTAGTTTGATTTAATAGAGCAGGTCAGCAATAAATGATGTGATACAGTTTACAATGTTATAACCCATGGCTCTCTGTAAATCTAACTGTTTTCCATAAGATTCAATAGATTGGTATCCAAGGCCCACGAAGCTCAACGCTGTTTTTTCCTTCAGGCAATCTCAACCTGTGCATTTACTCACTGGGGGAAGCTTATGTACTATTCATACTGTATACATTTGCATCCATTTAGGCTTGCGTGCAATTTGGCTCCATGCAGAGACACCACAAATGTTCTGTTTTGTGGTGTAGCTGTAAAGACGCTGATAGCCATGCAGCTGCCAATATTAATTCTGGTGGCGTATGAAGACATAATGTGCTGCTCAGTGGTGGGGTTTGGAGACGTATTGTCGTGTCCATAGGGATGAGTCATTGGGACCAAATCTGTTTCCGTGACCTTTTATAAAGCTGCTGTAGCATATGGAGGTGCACTCAAACATCTTGATGGCTTTATCTAGCTCTGTATATGTCCCCACACATGACGACTTTTCACTCACACATCCAAACCATTGTGTTTTTTTATTTATTTTTTGCATTTCTGAGGGCATCTGCAAGCTGGAGAACGCATGCAAAAGTGAGTGTGTGTGTGTGTGTGTGTGTGCGTGCATGTGTCTCAGCTTCATTTTGTGTGTAAGTGTGTGTGTATGAGCGTAGTCTGGATGGAGTAGTCAAGTATAACACATGTGCCTGTAGTACCTGGAGGGTCTTCTTCCTCTTCATTGATCTATAAGTACACCCCTCCCCTTCCTTATGGAGTCAGGGCAGAGAGCTGATTTCCCTGGTGCACATGTTGAGCTGTAGCTCTGCTTTCATAGTCTCCCCCCTAAGGCTAACCTGTCCTTGCTGCTCTACTTCTGTGTAATTAAAGATGCTATGTATGGGAAAGGGCCGACGGTTATCAGAGGGCAAATAAAAATGGCTTTTTACCTACTCCAGCTTCTTCTTGCAAGGTTTAAGAACCACAGTTACTCTTTTGCCTTAAGGGTGGTTGATTTAAAGGCAATTAATGTGAGGACCATACGCCATGCATGTTGGTATATAACATCACAGTACATATTGATACAAAACACAGTGACACAAATAAGGCATATGCATATACATGCATGATAATACTGTATACGGTGTTCCTATAGGTGTCATGTATAATTTACACTATGCATCACAGGGTTAACAGACCACTTACAAACATAAGACATCATTGTGAAAATACACACTTGCCTGGAATTGAAACGGTGTTGGAGCTGCAAGTCAGCCAGCAGCATTACTCTGTATTTTTATATAGACATCTACCCCACAGTTTTAATTTCTATTTGAACATCTAGATCTCTTCTTAAAATAATCCTGGCATCATCTTGGCATTCCCCTTAGGTTATTCGAGCTACGGGTATGGAGAGTGGGAAAGTACACTCATGATTAACTTTTCAAAAGCTAGAGAATTACATCATGCATATTACTCATAATATTTGAATCAGTCAGAATAAAATGATATTCTGTAAACATATTTTTATTAGCTAGTTTTTTCAAAAGTGTAACATAGATTTACAACCCATTAAGTTAGATAAATATTAATGACAACTTTGTACAATTGATAAAGCAAATTGTCTCAAAAATACATTGACATTAGATGTCATATGTGCAATAAATAAAGTGTTAATTTGTTGAAGGTAGTAAAGTGAAGTAACAAAGTATCAAGTGAGGTAATTAAAGGAACTGGTATATACCTGTACATTGTTTCCCTTGTTTAATTTCGTGTATTATCTTCAAGTATAAGCTTATTAAACTCCTGTACAAAATGTAAACTACTTTGACAATAGACAGTTGATCCTAAAACTATATATTAAAGTATTTTACACAAAGCCTCCATATATTTATGTATTTCCATTTGACAGTTGGTCCTTTTTACTGAGTGCTGACATAGATGAAGTTATGTGCACTCCAGACAGATGGAGCAAGTTCGTTTTGTACTTTTGTCCCACACATCTGAAAGTATTGGGATTGGCTTACAACATAATACCTATTATTTAATGGCATTGATATACCTTTCCTTTTTTTTGTACTGTAATTTATTTCTTTATGTTGTTCATTTTAAGTTACTTCCATACTACTGGCAGCACCATCTCTATAGAATCTGGCACGTTTTCCTCTTTCTGTTCATCTGCAGATCTAGATCCAGAAGCAATGCCAAGAAATTCTTATTGGGATAGATGGCCCTCTTTTGGACTAAACTTTGGATGGCCCTTTGAAGAGGCATGTGATGGTACAGTATAAGGTAGGCCAAAACCAGTGTGGAGGACCGACTCATTCCCATGATGCAATGCACCAGAACCTTCCCTGGAGAAGAGAAGAGAAGGGAAGAGAGGGCAGGAAGGATTAGTGAGAGACCTCCATCTTATTAATATCATACATGACTGCCCGGCTCTAACTGTAGCTTTTCTATTCCCCTGCTGTGAGCTAAAAATAGTGTCCACAATTCATTGCCTTTGTTCATTTAAGGTCCCTTTGCTGGCCAGGCCTTGCTGTTACTTTCATAATCCTCTACTGTCATCTGCTTCCAAGGAACTCTGAAAGGATCTATGATTAGACATTACAAACGTGAATTTTCCCAGGTAAGGATTTTTATTATTGTTGCTGTTGAGAAATAATACAACATGCATATATAAATATATACGTACGTACGTACACACATACATACATACAGACAGACAGGCAGATATACGTATGTACACACACGCGCACACACACACACACACACACACGCACACACACACACATACATACATAAATACATACATACATACATACATACATACGCATATACACATAATCATCAAACTGTGCATTAGGCATTACAAAGTTCTGAAACTGTAAAATGACTTTACTTTGGAAAAAGGGGTAGACACTACAATGTTGAATAAATGCTGTGTTGTAGTATGTTAAATTGATAATTTGTAATAAATTGCATATTCAATTGCAAAGCATGTTTAACACTACTTCTAGTGAGACAAAATCAGAGGTCCCATATTTGTAAGTGTTACCACAATATATTGTTACATGCTGCATTTTGTAAGTCAACGTAATACACTTACCATCTGGTTCTTTTAATGCTTTGTGAATAAACTCAGCAGCAGGTTTGAAGTACACATCCAGATCAAAGTGAGTAGAGTCATCTGCTGGAATACCACAATAGACAAAGTCGTTGCCATAAAACCTTTGGTCCCCTATGCTGCCTCGTTTGGAATGAGCAGCGTTTAATACATGAGTGATACCTAATTTGAGCAATGCAGTCCTGTTTTGGGCTGTTGCCCTGGTAAGAAAAAGAGAGGAAAGGTTTAATGTTGTGTGTAATACTGAGAGGAACAAAGTTGCTATGTTTTAATATCAATCTAGTTGGCTTCTAAACATTGACTGTGATATAAACCTTGGGCAACAGTTCTACTTCTGTAGCATGTTGTCTAGTTCAGGTCATGTGATGCACTATGTGCGGATATAAGCAACAACAACAGACTACCTTTGAATATAATTACTTAATACTCACACATTTCCAATGTATATGTTGGGCCAAACCTCATCTATTTGGTTCAATTGTAGTTTGCATGAATCCAAAACCTTTTGCAGGTCCTTCACAGATATGTACTCCTTTCTCTTATCTTTCAGGGCCGACATTTTCATTCCCAAATATGAGTGAAAACAAATTGTTAAAGCAGGTACCCCTCTCTCCCGCTAAAGTTGATCTGTGTGAGCAGGTGCGATACTGTCACATACTGTTACCCAATTTAGCGCTTAGCTTAGCGTGTACTCTTACGCAGGCAGAGGGCACATAATAACAAAACCTTCTGCTTTTGCCTTAGCCTTTAATTCCATTCTACAGTGGGACTCAAATTCAACAGGCTTTTACAGATATATAAGCACTAATAAAAATTTGCAATGATGAACAATGTTACAGTACATTTCTAATTAGATCAATCAATCTCTATTATAGATGTTTCTGGACCAGTGAGAGTAGTTCAGATAACACAGGCTCACTTCTATGAATTTGTGGACTAAATAACGGTACATACTGTATTTCACCCAGTGGCAATAATAAAACTGGAATGTATTAAAATAAAATATGTTTATTATTTTGTAATTCTACTGACTTTTGTAGTATATTGTTTTGTATGTTTTCCATCTTTGAATGTCAATGATCAGTTTTTATAGACCTATTCATAGTGTCTTTTTACGCAGTTTCGTGTCTAATGCACACAGCTGTTTCAGAAATCCTCTGTTAGGAAAAATCCACCTGCTCTTTTTGACCTTTTGGATTGCCTCTTCTAGGGAGTAATGGTGACAGATCATTAGATAGGCCAGAACTAGAGAAGCAGATCTGCTTACACCAACAGCACAGTGGACAATTATCCGAGCTGAAAAGTGATAAAAGAAATGTATTAAGTTTAAATTCCTTGGCATTAATAGTATAAAATTGAGTTTGAGTTATACACACCTATCACAACAGAAATGAGAAAAAAAGAGACACTTATTTACCTCCCGGGGTGTTCAGAGCGTTTTGAATGAACTCAGCAGAGGTATGGAAATATTTAGACAGGTCAAAATATGGTGAGTCATCAGCAGGCACTCCGTAGTATTCCACAGTGGCTCCATAGAAGTCATGACTGCCAAGGCAGTACATTCTCCCATGAGCAGCATTCAGAACATGAGAGATCCCCAGCTTCCATAAACTGTACCGATCATTGGCTACTGACCTACCGACAACCAAACAGGACAACCAAACACATTAATTGAAGGAGACCAGTTAAACATTTCGAACTGTAGAGCCCTTAATTACCTCCACAGATATATGTTCAGCAACCCAATGTCTTATTAAGACATGCTATCCGCAATGTTATATATTTCTTACATGTCTCCAATGAACAAATTAGGCCAAACTTCATCCATGTGATTGCCGAACCGTTTACCGCTATACAATATTTTCTCTAAATATTTTACAGGTGGAGTGTCAGAAGCATTACTGTTCTCGTTGCTCTGATCCATAGCTAAAAAAACTGAAAGTTGATCAAACGGATGTTATTTAAAAGCCTGTGATAATATTTTGCTGTGTTGGTGACCTAATATCTATTTTGGCCATCCTTTGAAACTTACTGCACCACAAAACCCCAATTGCATAATCTAATAGGTATAGCATAATAATAAATCGCCTGTCAACAGGACGGCAAGTACAACTGTAACCAAATCATTAATAGGGTAGTGTGTAATCCTGACCACAAGATGTCAGTATTTACACATTTTTCGTTCAGAAGTGTTCTTCGCCAAACCTACTACTGAGCTTTTTTTCATATGCTTACGGTTAGTGTGTGGGTTGGTAACACGTCGAAGTCTGGGCAATATGATTTATTGTTTTACACCGTTTTGTGTTGCCGTTTTGTCATACTTATGTGAGAGATGCCAAGTAACGTATTTAATATTAGCCAAAGAGCTTGTCACGTTAACATTTTCTGTTGGATTTGAATTCTGGTGAGTCTTGATGTAGGCCCTGCTAACGTGAGTCTAAGTAGACTAGACGCTCTAGGCTGCCAAAGTTAACGCTAGCTTTGCTAGCTAACCGACGAGTCAGTGCAATGAGAGAAACTGAACTCAACGTAAAACCAAATATAACAAACTGCTAGCTAGCTAGCTAGCTAACCGAGATGCAAATATAAAAATACTAAGAAACCGTGACACATGTTAGGTCATGACGTGAATGTAGATATTTAGCTAATGCCCGAAGAGGTCGAAATAAAATGCTCATACTTGTTGCTGTTCTTAATCGCTTTGCCAGCTAATGTTGCCAAAATTGTGCTGTGCAGTCTTGGCTAACAATAGAGGTACTGCTAACCCTGTGTTTTTCGCAAGCAGTTTGATGCTTGTTACGTTTTAGCACCACCAGATTGATCCATTCCACACTAACGCCATGTTGACCTAATGACGTTGTTAATGCCTCAATGTGTTGACAGGATGGTTATGTGTTATTGCTCACAGCTGGTGGTGCCCACAGATAACGTAATGTAATTTTCTTGAATGTGTTGAACAGGCAATACTCTCTGTAAAAGCAAAACTGGTTACTGTCTGCAGACTTGGATGTGTTTACTCTTATTTCCCATGTTTTCGTCACAAAGTTTGCCTAGGATATTGAGTGACATAACTGAAAACGCAACATTAGTTTTTACTGTTGGGGTGTGAAGCTACTACTATTCAAGCTATATAATTGTTTGACAAGTCAAGTCAATACTAATAATTGCAACTTTGTTTTGAGGAAACTATTGCTGATTCATTGGAATGTTGGAGACCAAACTGTTCTGCCTGCTAGACTGAAAACAATTCTGTTGATGTGAGGGATAAAAATAAAAGCATTCAGAAAGTAAGTTGATAATATTGTTCTCCTTTTCTTCGGCTTAGAGTGAGAAGGAAATGTCACAGCTGAGCATTCGCCGCTGGACGACCAAACATGTGGCCAAGTGGCTGAAGGAGGAGGGGTTCTGCGATTATGTTGACCTCTTATGCAACAAACACCGGTTAGACGGCACCAGTCTTCTAACCCTCAGCGAGTACGACCTTCGTTCGCCACCTCTGGAGCTTAAGGTGCTGGGTGACATCAAACGGCTGATGGTGTCTCTCCGCAAACTGCAAAAGCAGAACCTTGATGTTCTAGAGGAGTTAGGACTCCCTTTTGATGGCCACTCTCCCACAGGAAACGCTGGACACAGTGTGGACTGGCACAGCAATGGAGAGCAGAACAGAAACTGTGACAACACTGACACTGCACCAGTTGGGGAGGAGTACCACCAGTACACCAATGGGAAGTACAAGCAACAGACCAGGCGTCTGGACCCTGAGTACTGGAAGACGGTGCTAAGTTCCATCTATGTGATGTTTGTGTTTGGCTTCACCTCCTTCGTCATGGTGATTGTGCACGAAAGGGTACCAGACATGCGCACCTACCCACCTCTGCCAGATATCTTTTTAGACAGGTGGGTAACAGACTTTCCTTATTGGGTCTTTATGTTCGTATCTCAGACTCTGATGTATTATTGTCATAATATATCAGCAAATCATATCAAGTTTGGTATTACAACAAATCTCATGCTTTGATAAAAGCATGAGATTTTCACTCTTGAACATGTGAAAGTAAACATACTACAGCTGGAACATCAAGTGTTTTAGGAGTCAAGCCAGAAATACTTAGCATTTTTAATCAGCTTAACAGAAAATCACACCATATGGACTTTGTGTTTGCTTTACTTTATACTTCTCAGGCTCACATTCTGCAGTTACTTTGATCAGTGTTTATTGCTAACATGAACGATGTAATGTCTTTTCTTACACTGGGAACTGACCTTTACCTTCCACTTGGTTTTGGCTCACTAGAAATGTCCCATTGCTATTGGCAAGACAATACCTTATTAGCCAAGCTCGTCTGGCTCCCAGTGGTGTGGCTGGAAGTGACACACTGACAGTTGAACTGACAAATTTCACCTAGTTGGTGGAATAGGGGAAAGGATAGTCCTTGTACACAAAAACAAAATGTAGGCCTAGCTTATTTTACAAATCTTTCTTCTACGTTAGTGTTCCTTTTGGTAAGTAGAAGATTTGTATTAAATGCTGATGGCTTGATTTGTAGATAGCCTTTTCATCAATGAAGAACAAAAATGTAATCCTGCTGCTTTAAAGTAGCCCAGCAGCCAGCCAGCCAGCCAGCCGTAAGAAGATTAAAACCAAATTTACTTTCTCTGAACAGTGTTCCAAGAATACCATGGGCCTTTGCAATGGCCGAGGCATGTGGAGTGATTCTCTGCAATATCTGGATACTGGTCCTGCTGCTACACAAACACAGGTATAGAGCGTTAGACCGTGAAAATATTTTACTCTCAGCATTATTACAGTCCCTGGAATTCTGTTATGTACCTACTAGCTGTGCCTGTAACATTGTAAAAGCAGTAAACATGGTTGACCTGGGTGAACTGTATCATCCCAGGTCAATCCTCTTGCGCCGCCTGTGTAGCCTAATGGGAACGGTATTCATGCTGCGCTGCATCACTATGTTTGTCACCTCCCTGTCTGTGCCTGGACAACACCTACAGTGCTCGGGAAAGGTATTACAGTTGCATAGAAATATAAAATATTCTCTTTAACTTTCTAAAGGCTTCATGTGGATTTTCTTCTTATGCAGCTATTGACAAACCAGTGTTCTTATTGAGCGTTGTATAGTCCAAACACCCATGACCTTATCTTCCTTGATATGTGTAATGTTGATATGTTTATTTTTTTTACCTCTAGATTTATGGTGATGTATGGGCCAAACTGCATCGAGCCGTATCCATCTGGACTGGCTTTGGGATGAGTCTCACTGGAGTCCATACTTGTGGCGACTACATGTTCAGCGGCCACACCGTAGTCATAACCATGCTGAACTTCTTTGTCACCGAATGTGAGTGCTTATTCAGTTTAACTAAGCTTTTGTAACACAGAACACAGTTGTATTATATTGGGTGACTTTCTATTTTCTCCAAAAAGAAAACATGTTAATTTACTGCCCTCTAGTGTTCTAAAATCACACTGCAAAGTGCAAACATGATTACTATTGACTGCTTTTACTGTTATTAGGCTTTGAAAAATGTATCCCTAAAACCCAAAGAAGAAAATATCATTGAGATCTGATTTAGTATAAAGAAAGGAGCCCTAAGTTGTTAAATTATCAGAACTGTAACTTTGACCACTAATAGGCTATGTATTTCCCAGACACTCCAAGGAGCTGGCACTTTATACATACTTTGTCCTGGGTCCTGAACTTGTTTGGCATCTTCTTCATCCTGGCTGCCCATGAACACTACTCCATTGACGTCTTTATAGCGTTTTACATCACCACCAGACTCTTTCTGTACTACCACACCTTGGCCAACACCAGGGCCTACCAGCAGAGTCGGCGAGCTCGCATCTGGTTCCCCATGTTCTCCTTCTTTGAGTGCAACGTCAACGGACCTGTACCCAATGAGTACTGCTGGCCCTTCTCTAAGCCAACTGTACTGAGGAGGCTCATTGGGTAGAGGACACAGCAGCCAGAGCGCTTATAGACATTGCTGTGCTTGTGCAATTTTTCTGCTCGATTTAATGTTGCCAACTTTGGGTAGAGATTTCGTCATTTAACTACAAACTACTGATAGTGGCTTGTGTGGCCCTGGCAGTGTCATGGTCTGACAGGGTAGGCTACAGAGGACCATAACTACTCATATTCCGGAAGTCAAAAGTTGGTGTAATTACCTTGACAGTGACTCACAAGGGATTTAAGTTCAAGTCAAGCAGAGAACGTCAGCCTTTAGGCTCTCTTTTGCCTCTAGAAAAAATCACAAAGGGACAAGAGGTTTGATGCTTTACCCACGATTATTGTCACTAGGTGCAATAACAAACAAAAGTCTTAACATAAGCATTTGAAGTACTTATCATTGACGGTAAAGATCGTACTTTTAGTGGTTTAGAAAACCCATTCTCAGGCATCACACAGTACCAAATACCTTATTGTCAAGTCAGAATAATTCGGAATTAAGTTCTGTCATTTTAGACAGCGAAAACGACTACTCTTTTGGAATTATGAAGTTGGGCACTCTATAGTGTTTTCCCATTTATGTGATTTATGTGGACTAATATGAATCACCTTTACAGCAATATTGCTAATATTTTGTGAAAGATTAACTTGTCTGCCATGTAGCACTAGGGCTTGTGCATTTCTTTTGATACTACTGTGCTTCTGTCAGTATTACTAAATGTTTAATCAGTATTATGTGACAAATTGCAAAATTAACTACAGCATTAGGTTCCTTTGCTTTTGTATACTGTTGTTGTCCTGCCTTGTCCCTATTAAAAGAGGGTTAAAACCGTTTAAATAGGCCAAAATTATGGAAAACATGTACATGTCTTAAATATCATTCCATTTGCCAATTAGTGTACTTTAAGTGTTGTACAGTTGTATTTTGTGGCAGTGCATATCTTGTCAAGATATTGTAGTTGTGAATAGTAACAGTGTAATTTAGTGTTTATGACCAGACTGCAAGGTTAACTGGCCCAATGGCATTAATGTCTGATATTGCTGTTTGAGGTTCTTCCACAGGTCCCTAGGATGTAAGGGTATTATTTGTTGTTTTTGTTAATGTATTTAATTTATATATGTAATTTGGTATTTTTATATTGCATTGTACACAAGGTTATTGCAACATGCACATGGACAGGAATATGTTTACAGTTGCTCATAACAATAATGTATTTGTTTAAAACACAATGTGCTTTTTAAAGTGTAATATACATTTTAGATTTTCGTTCTCATTTCAATTACTAGCACATCAAAAATGTCCAGTG
The DNA here is from genome assembly GCA_026901105.3 of Galaxias olidus. Lineage (NCBI taxonomy): Eukaryota > Metazoa > Chordata > Actinopteri > Galaxiiformes > Galaxiidae > Galaxias > Galaxias olidus. The sequence goes on from JAPMUY010006461.1 coordinate 10,444, forward strand.
CACGAGCACTTCCATAATGGTACTAAGGCTTCTATGCCTGTTACAGGTATAGAACGAGAGGCAAGGCTTGCTCCAATGTAACACATTCAATGTTGAATTTCTAGTGGGAAAACGTCATTACAGTTACGAGGTTCACACGTTCAGTTGTCAATCTCAATATTGATATGCATCTAGAACGTTCTCAGAAGTAAATAATACAGCCTTGACAGCATAAGCTGGTCTCAATGTAAACAAACCGTCTAAGACTAGATCTATCAAAACAATGACAAGAGACATTACATTTGGAGTTAACCTAAATCAAGACGCCCACGTTACATATTCAGTTTTATACAACTATATACATAATACTTATTACATTACAATATTATTATTATTATTATTATCATTAATAATAATAATAATAATAATAATAAGAGTGGCTTGAACGAGCGCGCTCTCGCTGAAACGCTCGTGAATGAATTGGCTATATATAGTATATACATAGGTACGTAACTAAGCTAAAACTAGAACGATGACAAAAATAGTACATACTTGGCATCTCTTTTTGCTACATTTACATATGCATTCTTTATGCAAATGCGTGAATGAGAGCTCTGCTCCGCTCTGAAAAGATAGTGAAATAGTCACAGACACAAGCAACAAAGCTAACGCACCACTCAATAGTTGTCGATTAGAACACAAATCTGCAATTAACTTGAACTGACTGGCTATCAATATCCCAAGCTAGTTTAACAACTCAAACCCCGTGTGAAGCCTATGGCTATCTGACTTGCGTTTTATCTCGTACTTTTTTCTCCATCTTTTAGTTGAAGGCCTATTACTACATTACGATTACGACGACCATCTGAAGTCCAGTGAAGTTCAGATTCTGAATTGAAACATGCCTTGAAAAGGTTTCCATTAACACAATCACAGCCCTGTACTATTCATGTAATTACTTACACATACTTGATTTACATTGTTTGAACTCCTATATCTAAACAATTGTTGGCCACTTTACCCGTAGGAGAACATAGACTTCATTAGTTAGTTGTAGTACAACATGATCAAATCTAGAAAGTTGTCCGACGTATTATTAATGACCTGACAGTTTAACTGTGCGCCCTCTGGTGGATTTTGAATGCAGCTGTTCGTACTACAACAAAGAAATTAAGAAGGGGCTTCTGTTTATGCAGCACTTTAAACCCTGGGTGCCGCACCTGCAGTGGTGTGGTGGATGTAATGTAATTGGCAATGTGCAGATTTATATTACACTACTCTTTGTCATGAATCATATTTTCTTTGTTTTATGCATTTTGAGTTAGGCTACTTAACACCAGAGCCATATATGCTAGAGATATGGCTCTGCTTAATACTAATTTAATATAACCAAGTGTGTATCATTCTAATGCTAATGACGTAATCGTAATTTGCATAGAGTAACCTACTTTTTTAAGTAAACCTATAGCAAATTAGACAAAATGTTAACAATAAACACGAAACTGTCTAAAATGGTTGTATAGCTATCATTAAAAATGTGAAATCTAATTGATTCATAGTATCAAATTGAATTGCATAGCCTACCGGCTGAATTTCTGTGTGTATGTATTATTATTATTATTAGTTTATTATTATTTCTTTATACAGGGTCAACTGACTGAGACCAAGTCTCTTTTGCAGCAGTGCCATGCCAGCAAGGCATGAAATGAAAAATGAAACAAAACAAAAATAAAATATAAAAAACAAACAAATAGTACAAATACGTGATCATATACACAGTCCGTCTCCTTCATAACCTCACTGTTGGTCTTTTAAGTTCCAGGAGTTTAGCACCAGAATGCCTGGTGCTGTATGCATTTTAGTGGTGGAGCGAATATACTGTATATGTGCAATTGATATAAAGTGAGAACAGAGGTGTGTTTGCTTGCGTTTGTGTGAGTGAGTAATAGGGGGCGTGATGAAATTAAAGTTTACACAAACCAAGGGTTTAGAATAAAGCCGGTTCTAATAAAAATCCAGAGTACGCAACGATCTCCGGCTTGTCGTTTCACTGACCAAGCGTAATGGTTTCCATGGCGATATGGATGGCCTGTAACTGCCACGTACATAGTTTGACCATAATATGCAAAACGGATTATTTTTAGTCTTGAATTTACATTAAACAGTCATATTTTATCTTGATGTTGACCAAAAATTATAAATACTAGCTTTTAGGCAAGACAATCATCCATCTATAAAACCTATTTTGAAAAGGCAAAATAACACACTACTAAATTATTAGGTCTTGATTGGGTCCTTAAACACAGAAGGTCAGGAGAGAGTTGTTTTTGGTGTCTCCTTCACATCGCCCTCCAGCTGTAGAGGACCCAGTTGCTGTTCCGACAAATTGGCATTACCAGCCCAGCACCTGGCTAAGTAAGTGACAAACAATATTAGTAGAGAATAGGACAGTTTTTCCTTTATGTCAGCATGTTCTTTCTACCTGGAGTGCAGCTCTGTGTGTTAGTATCTGTGTATCTGTATCTGTATCTGTATCTGTATGCATCTGTGATTGCCTGATTGCTATCTTAGCTAGCTCTAACGCTTGCTAACCGTTACCCAACAAGGAAACGATCAAAGCGTAGGCCTCAAGTTAGATTTGAGGTTTATTGGCTAACTTAGATTGAGTAGATTGAACTAGTACAAGACACTGCCTGCTTGTCAGTCTATACGGTCACTTTCCCGACTTATATAAACGAACGCAGTGACGGCGATGTACGGGTGCTCTCTGCCTGCATAACGTTACAAGCATAAGCTAAGTAGTAGCACTAGGACTCTAGGCTAGGCGGGTCGGGACCCTGGCGAGAAGGCTATCCATGCCATGCTGTAAAGTCGGTGACTTAAGTTGTTTTAAGATGTCATAAATCTTTTTGAAATCAAAACCCACCGGCATGCTAACTGTTCTGGTAGCATTACCTGTTGCCAAGACTCGCTGACAGTGATAATATGTAATAAGCAGTAATGACGTTAGATCACCAACGCTAACTTTGGTTCATGCCTAGTATCTAGCCTAACCTACTGCCAATTTAACTTAAATATGCCAGAGACAGAGTTAGAACGTATCTGTGTTTTAGTTGTACATGGGAATGATCACATTACTAAGATAATACATTAAAATAGTAAGTCACAAGCACCAATCGATTACACAGATTTAGTTTTTTTCGTGGCATTGTAGCTAGTTTAAAAAAAACAAAATCTCGATTTGTATCCTTTTATACAGCTCAGAACACAATTTTGTTAATTGTTTCAGAAATAATGGCTGTCCCTCCATCATATGCTGACCTTGGCAAATCAGCAAAGGATATTTTTAACAAAGGATATGGTAATTCATTTAAATGTTGTTTATAACGTTTTTTTTCTGCAGTATGAAACCAATAAATTTTGACAAATATTCAGTAACCTCTGTTGTGATGCAGAATTTTTGTTATTTGCTAGTCTGGTAATAGAACATGGCGTTGGGTTTATGTTCAAAGGTTTCGGACTTGTTAAACTTGATGTCAAGACCAAATCTTCAACTGGAGTGGTAAGTTAGGCTGTTCATTCTAGGAATTTAGTTAATACCATTACTTTCCTATTAGCAATTTTAAAATAATTTCCCTCTTTTCTAGGAATTCAAAACATCTGGCTCATCAAATACGGATACCAGCAAAGTCAATGGAAACTTGGAAACCAAGTACAAGTGGGCTGAATATGGACTGACATTCACTGAGAAATGGACTACAGACAACACTCTTGGGACAGAGATTTGTGTTGAAGACCAGGTAAACCAGAGAAGGGGTTCGATTTCACTGACACATTTCGATCAACATGGTTGCAGAATGGAGTAATTTACCTGCTCTTTATTTTTTTAGATCACCAAAGGATTAAAACTTACATTTGACACCACATTCTCGCCAAATACTGGGTACGTAATTTCCTTCCTTTTTTTTTATTGTTGCTTGTATCTTTGTTTGTTTGTCTAGCTTTGTCAATACAATTGACCTGATAGCCGAGTACTACCTTTTCTGATACAATCTTTCTACATTGTTTCCTAATAGCAAGAAGAGTGGTAAGGTTAAGACTGCCTATAAGCGAGAATATGTTAACATTGGCTGTGATGTCGATTTTGACTTTGCTGGCCCTGCAATTCATGGAGCAGCAGTGGCTGGCTATGAGGGCTGGCTGGCTGGTTATCAGATGACCTTTGACACAGCCAAATCCAAAATGACCCAGAGCAACTTTGCTGTTGGTTACAAGACAGGGGACTTCCAGCTGCACACCAATATGTAAGTCTTACCTGTAAAATTCAACACCTCACTAAAGTCCCTCACAAAATAGTGTCTGCTGCTGGTTACCTGTTAACAAAATGAACTTCATTAGGTAATTGTCTATCTACTGTATTGCATGCCTTAAATTAGACGTAGTTTTGTCAGATACAGACATAGAAGGGAATTACGTGTTTGAAAAACTGCAAATTGTTTCTATGTTCCAGTAATGATGGCACAGAGTTTGGAGGGTCCATCTACCAGAAGGTTAATGACAAGCTAGAGACAGCAGTGAACCTAGCCTGGACAGCAGGCAGCAACAGTACCCGTTTTGGTATTGCTGCCAAGTACCAGCTGGACTCCAGTGCCTCCATATGTGTACGAACATTGTCTGTTATTCTACTGTAATTATAGAGACTTGGGAGAATACTGTTGGATAATTTCATAGGACCATTATCAGATGTTTACAACCAGATTTTCAATTGATTTTATACATATATATGTATGTATATATTTGCAGGCTAAAGTAAATAATGCAAGCCTGGTGGGAGTTGGCTACACCCAGACACTGCGCCCAGGTAAGTAGAGCTCCATTTGCACTGCACTTTCAAGTAACTTAAAACTAAGATGTTTTAGTTATTTCTCAACCGTGTTTTGCAGGAATGAAACTAGTCCTCTCTGCTCTGGTCGATGGTAAGAGCATCAACGCTGGTGGCCACAAACTAGGACTGGGGCTGGAGTTGGAGGCATGATGATCTGTTCCACATTTTGGGGAATATGTGTAGAATCTGGCCTCCTGTGTTTCCTGACCGGTCTGCAAAAGATGTTTCAAAGGGATGATCCCAACGCAGCAACATTCAGCCCGACTATACAGTGCAAATAGATGGACACCAACCTCTTAATGTTGTTTAATTTGGGTTTTAGTCATCATGTGTGTACCATATCTGTTATTTATTGAATCATGCACCCCAACACTTTCTTACTGATGGTTTCATGGGGTTAGATCGTTACGATAATCCTGATTTTACGGAAGTGTGTGTGTCATTTGAACATAGAATGTAAACCTCAGCTGTTATTTTGCACACTAGCTAACACCGTGTACCTTTTATAACCTATTTCCCGTTTCATTTGCACATTTATTTTGTTAGTTGTGCTTTACCTGTCTTCAGGACTCCTCCTAATATGTTTATCTAACTAGACATCGATGTATTGGTTGATATATTTTTTATCTTTACAAAGAGGTTCCGCTATCATGGAAAACCTGCTTGTCAGTGGAAAAACCTGTCATGAAGTGGTATGTCAATGCCAAATAGATTTTATTTTCTGTATGACTAGAGTAAAGAGTAACTGAATATAATTCACCACAACCCATTACCAATAGTTATGTACATTTTAGATGGGGACATTGAATCATAAACAAGGTCCCTGTGTGCAAGACAACCTTTGCAATAAAGTGTTCAACAAGTCGGGTCTCTTGTTTTTTTTTAATTTACTAACGTTTCACATGAAGGGCTTGATACACACAGTTCAACAGAAGAAATCATAAACCATTGTATGCTACATTTATATTCAACCTAAATTGTACACTCATTGTTGACTTGATAAACATTGACATGAAGTCATCGACATGAAATCCTTGAGCTCTAAATAAAGTCAACTAGCACAGTATGGCACACTACTCAATTGATAATCAAACTTGTTTTACTTTTTGTAGCTATAGTTTGAATGCTAGAGTGAGGCCATCTCCCACAGTGAGCATGCTTAGGTTGATTCGGACATCCCGGTACAGCTTTTTGTTTAGCTTATCTATGGCCTGGGTGTCCAAATCTTCGGGCAACGGATTTACCACTTTTCCGCTCCATAGCACCTACGAACAGCCAGAAAAGCCACAATTATCCGGCCGTGGCATAAGATATCTGCTAATGGTTTCCCACTGTTGATTAGTAATACTGAATTTGTTTTACAAATTTTATAATGTAAGATTTTATATTCAACCTGTGGACAAGGCACTTACAACTGCAGTAGATAACTTACATTATCAATAGCAATGATCCCTCCTTTTCTCAGCAGCTTGAGGGATTTTTCATAGTAGTTGTCATAGTTTGCTTTGTCTGCATCGATGAAGACAAAGTCATAAGTATTCGATTCCCCTGCAGCAAGGAGATCGTCTAAAAGATATAAATATATTGAAAAAGGGTTCACAATAAAAAGGTTAAGGTAATTTTATCCATAATATATTGAATAAAAAATTTAAATAAATACTGTACCTAGGGTTTTCAGTGCTGGTTGTATGCGTAGATCGATTTTGTGGTCAACCCCAGCCTGTAAATAAAAAAAAACAAGGAAAAACATGACTCAAAGCGCTTTACACAAATTGGTTGCCAATTAAGTACACAGAATGAACAACGAACAGACCGACAGCTACCAAACACAACACTCAATCTGAGTGATACCACAGCAGCCAATTTGCGCCTGACTTGCTCACTCAACATATTGCGACATATAGGACACAGAGACCGACTCCAGTTTAATTGGCAGCGACTGGTCAAGGCACTGGTAGGAGGTTGGAGCATGTTTTTTGATGGTGAAAGGAAACCGGAGTACCCGGAGGGAAACACGGGGAGAACATGCAAACTCCACACAGAAAGGCCCTTGGGTCAGGTTGTGTTTGAACTAAGGACCTTCTTGCTGTGAGGCAACAGTGCTAACTGAGCCACCGTGGTGCCAAACATATTGCCTCCAATGCAAATGACACAATGTGAGCATTCTGATGCTATCATTTGACACATTTTATGTGCTCATGCTTAAAGGTAATTGTTCACTAAACAATAACAAAAAGATTCTTACAAAGTTGTGCCACATTTTACACAACTGAGCTATTTGTTTAATATTTTTTAAATATTAGACAAAGCAAAGCATCATAGCATGCGAGTAAGTTTGAAAGTAAATGTAACTGTAGTTACAGGGCTATTACCTTGGTTGTATGGCAGTCTTCTGCCCTGATCAGCACTTGTTAAACAGGAATATGACACCGGTCAGTCAAGGCTGTACTATGCCATTTTAACGGTCTAATTGCACACCAGTCCATTTTAAAGTTGTGGCTGATTAAAAAGCCTGATTAAGAGAAGCAGGTACTATGTAGAAAAATCATTAGAAGACTTATAATTACCTCTTTCCAGAAGGGTTTTCCAATATTTGTGTACTCTTCACTGACATCACACGCCACCACAGTTCCATCCTCAGGCACAGCCAATGCAAGGCTCAAAGCATTGTAACCTGTGTAAACTCCTGTAAACACAAAATGTCAAGGACAAAATGAAATGTATATATTACACAATTCCGTTGTTCACAATGGAAATTAGGTTGATAGAAACTGTGTAAGCCGATGGCATTCTTTTAACACAAAAACTTTGTAGGATAGCATCAGCAAAAAAAATTTAATAAATCTAATGCTGTTACCAATCTCTATGGCTTTTTTGGTATTAATAAGTTTTGCCAGGTTTGCCATAAGTTGTGATTGCTCACAGGCAACCATAATGAAGCTCCAGGTATGCTCCATTGTCTTCTGTAACAGAAAAAAGAAAGAGGATGGAAAACGTTTTGTTTTTTTACAGCTAAAAGATAATAGATTGACCTTTCTAATTTCAATAATCTAGAAATGTGTCTTATTTTACCAGTCTAAGTTTCTTCAGAGCTGGATGCTCCCTCATTGAATGATTGAGAACATATTGCATCAGTGGGTTGTCTTTTGCCCCAGAGTGGCTCTTGAAAATATCCATGCTGAAATATGTTGATTTTCTTTTGCCTGAAGAAACATAAAATTTGGAGCGAAAAACAAATAATCTGTGTTTTATTATATACAAAGAAAATATTAAACAAAGCTTTCAAGGTGAAATCTTTCCAAATTTAAGTTGACATAGATATAGCTTCAAAGGCATTATAGGATATAATGAAGTAAAATGATGGTACCATATACTAGGAATAACTTTTTCGTTTTATTGTAAAATAACTTTAATAAATTAAATATATGTATGGAAAGAATCAATGCAATTTTTTAAGATTTTTGAATCTTACTGGTCCAGGCAGACAACTCGAAATGAATCTTGCTGGTGCTGGCAGACAATACTAAATCAAAATAGGAAAAGCCTTTTCTTGCCCAGTTCAACTCCTGAGAAGTGAGGCAGTCCCTCTTGTCTTACCAATGTAGTAACCGGCAAGCAATGTTATTCCAAGTGGGGCAGATCCCATTAATGCCTCTTTAGAAATATTGTGAATAGGCATATCGGCCTTAGAAGCGCAACAAAAACTTATAGAAATGCATTTCCTTGATTGCCCACATGTTACGGAACCGCATGCGCACGGACTGATAACAGACTAGCCACTAGGTCAAGGAAAGGAAAAAAATAATGGCCCTCATTTTGAATTGCGCTTTTAAGTCAACCATTTTGGTTGTCCACATGAGGTGTCATGTGACTGTAATGTTACTGAAAAAAAACACAAAAACTAATAAAATATTGAATGCATTTATTGTGTTTTTATTAACACAGGCAACACTCAACTGTTTGATGCAAATTGTTGTTCATAGCACCATTATGAACGTGTGTCAGACAAATGATATGAATAGGTTTTCCAAAAACGTCTATTTCAGTGCAGTCAAACGTAATACAATAACATTAACATATGTCCTATGTATAAAACGTAATATACATTTCACAGAACGATGCCAGATATCACTCACATAGATTGTACGAGCGTGTGCAGAATTTCAACCTCTTAAGTCTGAACCTTTTTGGCTTCTATTCGTGTACCGTTATTCACTTGAGCAGAATAATGGCTATGTTTCAGGCAGTCTAACGTGTAGACTTTACGCCTAATTTTGGCGAGTTCAGGTTCAAGTACGTAATTCATCAACAAATGTGTCCAACTGGCCTACTCCATGTTACTGAAATGCAACACTTTTGTAAGCATCGCCATCAATACTAGCTATGGATGGACAATACCACAGATTTTCTTTTTGATCCGATACCAAAGCATTAATATGTCTAGTATCCCAAAACCGATGAAAAGAGGACATCTTTGTGATTTCTACGGTTAAAATCGGTAAATTTGGTCAGAAAACAACATTTGAAAGTCATTACATCAATTTTAAATAAATTGCCAAAATTAACTCTTTGTTTTCTGTTCACGAGCAGTAATTGTGAAACGTGTGAAAATGTTCAACAATGACTCTTCGCTTTTTCAAGCTTCAAACCTTTCAACTTAACATCTGGGCTAATCAAATACCCGGAACGATGAACGGTGAACCCAAAGTAATACTTTTTTTTCTGTCTGTCATTCTAACCACAGCAACCACAGTAACACACTGTCTCACACTGTCTCACACTGTCTCGCATCCTTGTGATATGTATGCAGTGGCGAGACAGGGCTAAAGGAGAAGTGGGACTATCATACACAATAACTACAAAAAAAATCACTTTAGCATCACTGTAATAGAAATTTAAATACAAAAATGACGGGTTAAAGAAAACATTTGGTATCTGTGTTTTTACTTCTCAAAAACAAACGTCAAGATCGACAGCATTGATATTTCAGAATCGATTCACCCATCCCTACTATCCCAAGGATTAAACCCTCCATTGAAAATGACAAGACCATGTTCTATTCAGGAGGGTTTTGTTCTTAGTTCCAACAAACAAACCATGCATCTCAGATAAAATATGTCACATAGTAACAAATACAAATACGTACAAATGGTATGAAATTTCATTTTGCAGAACCCAAAAAGAAAAGCTTTTCCTGTGGGGAAATGTGCCAGGATGTTGAACCTCTGGAGTATCACCCGAACTGTTATGTCATCATGCTGACACATTTCCTGTCCTGAAAACAACTACTTGACCTGCATGGTCAAGAGTAACATACAAATATGTGGCTCAAAGCAGTAGACAAGTGGTTGGAAGTCATGATGGTTCTGAGTTTGAATTCATCTTTTGAAAAGTCTTTATTTTTGATGTGTAAACATAGGCCTAATGTTTTAGTTAATCTTATTCCTATAACCTGCTTCTGTGTGTGTTTGTTTAACGTTCTTGATGTTGGAGAGATTTGCATAAAATGCGCACTTTATTTCCATGTGGAGAGGTCATTGGGTTTGGGTAGTTAATTGCCTTGTTTAGACTTGGATGAAAGCGTGAGAAGGCCAACAGTTATTTGCTCTCCCGTCTGACTCTCGAATGACGTATACATAAGTAGACGGCCTGGAACAGCCCTCTTGCTTTCCGGATAATATTGGCTGTGACAGAGGGAGGATCTCTAATAGTGCAAAATCCTTAACCAATCCGACCCACGTGTCTGATCGTTTTAACCAATGTTCGTAAAATGATCAAGCTTATTGATTCATTGTTTTGTGCACGTATATCACTACCACTGGCGTGATTTTACAAGATCATATAGTAAAGTTGAAAAATGTGACATTCTCTATTCTACTCCGTCAATATTTTTGGCCAAACCCACCAACCAAAATAAAAAAATCACTGTTAAGTAAAAAAAAAAATGAAAAAGGTAACATTTGAAGCTGCCACCGTAACCTCAGCTCGCTGTTTGAGTAAGGTGTTTGCTTTGATTGAAAAACTAAAGGCTACCTTTTGTTTTTCGCTTAAAACTGGCATCCCTAATATTAAACCTGAACAACTTTCATAGAGAATTGCTTTGAAAATCAACAGCAACAGAAGGCCATATGCTTCTTCTAGCCTACCAAGTAAATTTGCACTCTTATTTTGAACAAATACTGGACTACAGTAGGCCTACTGTTCACTTGGGACTGGTAAACATGCCTACTCCCTAACCCTGAAACAAATCACTTAATGATCGCAATTTAACACAGAAATCGGTCAAACCAACATGGTGGACATATTTCTTTACAGAGAGGGGCAGTATTGCCATGAAAATGAAAGACCTATGAAGTGAAAACTTTAACCACTCTCCCATCGAGTACATTGATGTTTTGAAGTTGTCACTGAGATGTGCAACTTGGTTACACTCATCTCTTTATATACTTAGCTAAAACCTACCCTATGTAGCCATATTCTGATTCTATTCACAATGAATAGCATGAGACACTCAAAAAGTTGGACATTGCGGTCTTGCGTCCTGTACTAGATGGTGTCTTTATGTGGACGGGTGTCACCAAGCCTTTCCGAATATTTCTAAACACACCATATCAGCAGTTAATCCAGTCACAAGGGGATGTTTATCTCTCCCTTTGATCTGCTTAAGTCACATGAGCAACTGACAGCCATGATGTCACAGGTCTGGTGTGGTCAATTGAGTTAAGTGCCCCTAATGTTAGATTTGGGCGATTTCTTTGTCTAGCATTGCATTATCACTTATAGAGATTGTACCAACATCATGGAAAAGTAAAATCTGTGCCTTGTGCATTTTCTCTATTGTACCTCTGACAACACATTTACCCAATTTTACAAGCTGTACTGAATTTCACTGATTTGTGACATAGAAAATCCAAGACAATCTAATTGGCCAATCACAGACTCAGCTACTCCTGCCGCAGCCATGACAACAGTGGCATGTTACTATCGGTAGCCAATAACATAACTCAGCTGATGAATGTTAATGAGCAATGGGTGTAAACTTGCGTTCACCACTGAAAACGGCATGTGAGTTGGAGGGGAAGAAAGAGGCATGAGAATAATGATTTAAAAATATAATATATATTTTTTTCAAATACCTTTTAATGTGCTTCATAGACACCAAGGAAGCACACAAAAATGTATGATTGTCTACATTATGGGCCCTTTAAGGATGGAGAGATGCATGTAGTGTGTCTTCTGAATGTATCATATATGTTTTAAACCAACAAACAAAACAAAAAACTTGGGATGGATCTGCTCTCTATAAAGGGTTCAACATGAGGTACCTATCTACTAAGACTTGCTATATCATGTGGTTACCAAAATGAAAAGTTTTCATCTTTGATGTCGGCCAACAATCATGGTTAACGAATTCGCCGGAGGAAACAATTGGTATGGAGACTAGTAGGGACAATGTGTACCATTGGGGCTAATTGAGGAAGGTTTAGTTTGCCACCAAGTAATGTGACGTCAATGCCATTTAAAAAAAAAATTGTAATGTATATAATGAATTCATTCTCAAATAAATAAATAAATAATAACTCATTGGGTCACCTCTGTTAAATGAGTGTGCACAGGAACAACAACCACAGAAGTATCCAGAGCGCAGACACACTTCATCTGTATGAAGTAGGCAGTCGGAAATATAGCTTGCTGCTGGTATAATTATCGGGGAGCCTGCATGGGCTATCATAAGAATCTCTTTCTGGTAAGGAATCAAGCCATAATGTTTGTGCAGCATGACTTATGTGTTCTTTGTTTAAATGCATAAGCTTGCCAATAAACAGTTCATATTCAGGGTTGCCAATAAAACATTTTTAACACGCTAGAGGTTACATATTATCTCTGTTATCCATGATGGGTTACAGGATATTTTTGAGGACTCATCAAGGGCTTAACTATGTCCTTCAGACTTCTCTGCTTCCCCAGAATGTGAAATGTTAGCCTGTCATGTAACTCTGCTGTGCTCTCCACTCTTGACTTTGACTTTGGCAGCAGTCTTTCTCCTTGATTGACAGATGAGCGAGCGATACGACTCCATCAAAAAGTGCAGCCTGACAGTTTGATTTGACAGCCCTTCGCAGACTAAATGTACTCTGTGTTCCTAGTACTTCATCATCTTGACAAGAGAAAAGAAAAAAAAAAGTCTCGTGTTGATGAAGCTGATATCTCGTTACAGTCATGAAATAACACAATTAGCAAGAAAAGAAAAATAATTATGTCTATATTGGGCAACGACATACTGTACATTAAGGTCACCTGTACTGTATGTCAGGTCTATAGATTCAAGTAAATATCTCCCTGTAACAGCCTTATTTGTAATCTTCCCTTTGTAAACTGAAATGTATTTTGTCATTGCTACGGGGCCTACCAAAGTTTTGATCAGTCCGTGAGTATTCTCTTGATTGCGCTGCCATCACTTGGAGGGTGTACATTCACATCAGTGTCATATGGCCACATTCTGTTCCCGCATTTAGGCAATGAAATGCATAAATGATTCATGTCTTCCATTTACATAATTCTTAATTAAATGACAACCCGATGGGGTGGAATTTATTAATTGTGAAAATGCATGTGCCGCCATCACAGCATACTAATTAATATCTTTAGTTCTCATTGGCACATTGCTCGCTCAGCTGTAGTTGGCTGCTGTGTCTAGTTATGGGGTTGGAGTAATGCAATGAAACAACAAATTATCTGTGCGTTTAAGTGGGAGAGTCTTGTAGTGATGGCCACAATATGCGTTTGCCTTAAGAACTTAATGAGGAATCGCTTTTATTGAAGTTGTCACATGCTCTGGGTAATCATTTCGAATATACCAAAGATTAGGGCTAATGTGTGTCCAACTGGAGCTACAATGTTAACGCTGCAGGGTTTTTCTGATGGCTAAGGCCTTTCCCACAGTCCACAGAGCACATCAACACTTGGCTCAGTATCCTCACAATGACTTGCCATGAGAAAAATAAAATATCTGAATAAAGGCATACAGTAGATAGCACAAAGCCTTGGTTATTTCTACAACTACTGCAAGCTTTTAACATAATTTTTAGGGTCCCTCGTAACAAAGTATCATACATAACTGACCTATTTTAGAATTTTATCTAAAACTCAATCAACTTTATATGTGCTCCTCTCAGAGCAAATTGCCGCCCCTAGACGGCACAGTTAATTGCAAACTAGAGCACCTACTTACTTTCATCACCTCCAGCCCTTTGCCACAAACAAAGGGATGCTGCCTTAATGGCCCCTGAGGGTTCATGAGGAGACCACTACTATCTATTGATCTGCTGTCATCCAATGTCTCTGTGACTTATGCCTGCCCTAATTCCCATCACTGTGTACATTGTGTCCTTATCCGGGGAAACAATAAGCCGGTTGTCCCTTGGACCAAAAATATGAGGAGCTTTAAAACGGCTTCAAACTCACGACTGTGTCTCCTGTAGTCCTCCACATGACCTCTATAGGCTAATGTAGGTGATCAGGCGAGCACCAGAATATACTCAACTCATTCCAGATTGCAGATGAATCAGAAAATTGGATCTTGCTCATTTCATAAGGAGGAGCCCAAAAATAGAGGGTTCGCTCTTTAGCCATAAACCTGTCATTATGATATGTCTCTAGCTATGATGATATTCAACACCCCTCCTCCCCCATCCCGAGCAACCCAACCCCAAATATACAGCCCCTTGAGTTGCTAGCTGCTATCTCTCCCTTTCAATTATTTGTTTCTCTGCTCTTTTAGACAAAAGAGTAATAAACCTATAAATCGTGTATCCTGACGAAGGTATAGACTTTCTGTCTCTGAGCTGCTGTTGAAATGACCATAAACCACCTACAAAGTCAAAGATAAGGATTTACCGTTATTTAACATCCTCCCTTTCCCCTAAATCACAGTGATAAGAGAATTAAGTGATGTGCACAGGTTCTTTGTCCTCTAGCTATTGATTTTATTTTATATATATTTTTTACAGGCAGAACGGATCAGAGCAATGTTTCATTTAAATGAGCAACCTATTTGCGCTTGTTTTGTTGGATTTACACAGAATAAAAATAGATAAGTAGTGCTATTCTTGGAAATCATTTACAAATAATCTATTGTGAAGAATCTATTGTTTCCCCAGCCCAATGGAATCTCTTTTCTACTTAATTCTGTCCTAGTTTAACAAAGATAGTGTTTGGCTTAGCACAGCTACACACTTCAGCATGAAAGTACTTGTGCTGATGCCTCAGAGAAACAGCGACGCTGAAACCACTCACATTTAATGATTCAGTTGCTGTTTTGCTGCAAGTTCATGACCCTGCAGCTATGATAAATGTCAACTGCAACAATATGCCGCTAACTAGACACGCCACTGCCAACCAATCGTCTCGTTATTGACTGACAAAGCATAAGGCTCTATGTAACGTGACTCTAAATATGAAATTATATCTCTCTGAATAAGGACGTAGAACATGTAGTAGGTCTTGCTGCTAGAAGTTGCCTGGAGCACAACTGTCAGTTTCAATCAGTTAACAAGCTCTAGGGCCAGTTATTTACGTTATGTGTCAATATTGCTTTCATAATCATACAAATGTATTGTAGGCAGAATATATTGGGTAATATTCATACTTTAACTGATGCAATGCATTTTTCCCACTGGAACAAAATGTCTGTACTAACTGTCTATAAAATTTCAACAATACTGTTCTTTACAACATTAAATTACTATAAAGAAAGAGTTTAGCTTGTCTTAAACATAGCTCATCACTCACAGTTGAAATGTGTATTTTGTGTGTATTTTGTACCTAGGGAAAGAGATAGTCTAATATTTCTCGCTTTTGGATTGATGTGATGACAGTTACTGTGAAAGTGATACTGTGTAAAAATGTAAAAATTATCTATTAAACTTTCTCCATCCAAATATCCTTCATCAGTTAAGTACTTGGTTGTAATGAACTCACATCGCATAAACAATTCGATTTTCATGCGCACAGAATATGTAAAGAAATAGTGAACTACCAGATGCAAAAAATACGTTTTTCTCCTTACTTTTCAGACACAACTTTCTTCTTACTCCAACAACCACAAGCATTATAAGGAGATAATAATTTACCAGGAGCCCGTGCCAGAGGTCTATTGCTGGGAGGGTAAGGTATCATTGCATGTTCAGGAGGGTAACTGGTGCCCTTTCTGTCAAAGGCCAGCAACATATCAATCCCAGCAAGAGGGGGTGCTGTAGTTTCTTCTCTATTTGTAGTCTAACTGAGCTAGCTTTTATTTTGGGGGGCATACACATTCTTGCATGAACAGACCCCTCAGTATTTCAGGCATGGTGTAGTACCTACTGGAGAGGAGGTTAAGCAGGTGGTAAAGCGCTAACAGCATTGCCAGAGGGGCATTACTATGTCACTCTCCTCCTAACAAATAGGAACATTTCACACTTCAAAATAAGACGTGAATTATTTTATAAATTCAGTATGTTACCTGTCCACAAATAATTCCTATGGGCTTTGACTGACCAGAGCTAAGCCATTCGCATGCACTGGCAGTGCCGGGTTGTCAAGACCTCAATAAGTTCTTTATTTGATTAGAGCTTTGAGGTTGAGAGGCCTCTGCTTGTCTTAATCACATTGCTATGGCTAAAATCGACAGTTATCATAGAGGTCTCATATCTGGAACCCATGTGACCCACAATGTTGGCCTATTGCTACAAAATAGAAAAAAGCCATTGGGCATTATCTTACAGGAATGGCCATTCATTTGCTTCAGCAAACACTACATTCAGGAAACATGTTTTTTTTTATAGTGGACTGGTCATTAAAGCATGTCTAGACTCTAGATAATCTCTCGTTGGTGTACTGGGGTCTCAGCAAAGGACAGGGACAATAACACAGCCAAGACAGTGGTGTATAAATGTAGAAACACTAAAAAAGATGACATTCAGAAAACTCTGCAGGACATTTTCTCCACTTTGCCTTTCTCTTTAATAAAGAATATTGCCATGCAGTTCAATGTGGGACTTGAATGAACAGTTTCTTCAATCAATTCTCCTAAAGGCATAAAAAATTATTTATGGTCACAGCGGACAAGTATAAAAAAAGGATTGGCAAACATGAAAATCAAGTCCTCTCAGGGGTGCCATCTAGCTATGCTCTCTCGTGTTCACCAATCAATGCAACAACAGTCAAACCTGAGTAGAGTGGCAAAGCAATACCTTAGGCATGCATGGTAAATGTTCTCTTAAAACTATTATTGCTGTCGATGGTTTATCCACATCGCAGTTTAACAATTTGCAGCATAATAATTTACTTTATCTGTCAAGCTCTGTGCACATTTCAGATTTTATGTGATATACAGTGCAGTATTTATTACCTAGTGCCAAGATTTAAAGATTTATGGCGCCACAAGATCCCTTTTCCGCTCTTGGCTTATGTAGAATTGATTTCCTTTACAAATATATGAATCACAGTGATCATTACTAAGCTGGACTATTTCATTAAATCGAGCTGCTCCAGTAAGGCCTAGTGGGAGCTGACTAAGAATACACATTGAAGGACGAAAATACACGGAAAGCAACAACATGTCTGGTGAAAAGTATTACTTAATTTATCCCACTAATGTATAACATTGATCTTTGGCAGAGAAAATAGGGTCCAACACATTATGTGAGTCTACATCGTTAGGGTTTTAATAATTTAGGTTTACTTGAGGTGATAATAAATACACTGATGAAAGTAAAGTGGGTATGGGTGATAAATGAAGCAAGACAACTTTGCACTTATCTAAAAGAGTAATATTATCAGTGCTGAGAATGCATTAATACAAATGTAATGATGCACAAAGGTGTCTTCACATTAAGGTTAGCATAGCTTAAGGTTAGAAAACGGGCACTATCTAAAGCCCTTTTAATTGGATGGTTGATAACCGATTACCTAATTCAAAGTTGCTCCTACTAGAATATTTCTCACTAATACACTCAGACAGTATTGACTTTTCAAATGAAAAGACATTAATGTAGATAACGGCCATTTTGAATCCTTATTAGTCATTGGCAATCTATGGACATGGGCCATACACTAACAGTGGTGTTCTCGGCAAGTCATTAAGGGACAAATAAAAGGGGAAAATAAATTCAATCTTGAAGCTGGAATGCTTGCGATTAATCTCGTTGGCTACCAGTCAGAGTGTTTGCCTGCCTAACAGTTTTATTTAGTCATTTATGTCTTTGCCCTGATTATGCATTCATTCTGAATGAGGCTTCTCTTCATTTTCAAAATGCTGAGTCCAGGAGTTACAATAATGAATACTACAAATGAGGCATTTATTTCTCACAAATAATGTACCTCCCTCCATTTGCAATTCAACCCTATTATGAATGCATAATAGGGTATGGCAGGTAGAAAGAAAATGGAATGAAACCGAAAGAAGTTTTTACTTATTGCCAATGAAACAAGATAGCATTACCTTACTAGAAGAACATAGGAATACTGTCTCTGGAATGAGGACATGGCCATAAACACAAGCAGAGCAAATATAAGCCCTAAATGGAGATCCCTGAAATAGTAGTAGTGGTCATGGAGAACTTCACGTCATGTGAGACATGGCGCGATAAGCGATGATTAAGCTGTTCCATTGTACTACACCGAGAGGGATCACATGTGGAGGCTGTGGAACATCAGCCCTCTATCCAGCCTCCTGAAGTGGCTCTGACAGCCAAGCATCTGCACCTCCGGGAGTTGACAAGTGTCCTGAGATCCAAATAGGAATGCCAAGGCGCTGGATTAGCTTCCCCTGTCTGCTCTGAAGGGTCTCCTGTGCCACTGATAGCAGTGTCACAATGCATTCGTTCACAGGAGGGAAAGTTCTGGCAGATTTTGAAGGCGGTTCTGTCAGCAACATCCTTGCAGCCGACTGAAGAGGGACTGCCCTGACTCTGTGATGACAAACGATGTTGACACTCTGAGCTCAACTTTCTGATTAATTGGGTGATAGGGCTATACTGGGGACTAGGACCCTGGCCAAAACATACACAAAACGAATATTTAACTGTTTGACAAATAGCCTACTCTCTCTAAAGTCCTCTGTCATTTGGGACTACTTGGCTACTTTCCAGGTCCTTTGATCTGTGTTGTTTTGTGACGAAAAGACTGTCGCAAAGCTAAGTCGCATACACCCATATAATCAGAATGTATGTGTACAATTTATACAAAGCATTTGTTATTTATAAAATGTGCAGTTGTTAGGTATTTGGTCTTACGCAGTAATGCTCTTTTAAGGACTCCCATCAACAGGAATGTGTATTTTTTATTTTATATTTTCAGTTGAGGGTTATATGTTATCTTACCAAGGTTGCTTTGAAGGCGATGACTACAACCTGCTGCTATGTAACCTATCCGGTTGAGCACAAATCATAGAACCTAAAGATGTGGTTGTGCAAAAAGTCATTTGTGCCGCCATAATAAATTAGCAATGCAGGGGTTGCTGTAGAATCATCAAAGGATACTCTTTCAGTCAATGGTCGGAGAAACCCATAACATATATGAGAACATACACCACAATTATATGTACAGTAAAATGTCATCAAAGTTTTTTATTTGCTGCATTGAGCATTATAGGCCTTGGTAAATATTATACAATTGCCTGCCAGTTCACACTTTTATTTTTCAATTCCATTTATTGTAATTAACACAATGTGCAGACACGTGTGTAAACAAAAAGCCTTTTTCGCCTACTATGCTGAATGCTACCGTTTAATTCTTATCAAATTATTTATGTTTTTTATTTATATCCATGAGATAAATGTATCTTCGATGCAAATGTTTTTACTGAAACCACTGTGAGCTAGATTAAAATTGGGACACTTATACCTTGGTACTGACTGACAACATTTGACAACTATGACAGCATGTATAGCAAAGAGGGAGAAACTGAGCTGTATCAAACCTAACCTTCAAAGCAGAATAATCTCACATGGGATCCTCATACTGTGTCTTTGACTTCCACCGCTTTTCTTCATGAACGTTGATACTATTTACGGATTCACTCCTGTTTCTCAAATATCATGTAGCTCTTCATTTCAAAGGCTGTTTAATCTTGATCTAGAGTATTTGCCGTCACATCATGTTGGTAACACTCTTGGACTTTGACAGTTCATTGTCTTTTGATGGCCTATAAAAGGCTTGGTTTGATGGATGATAACTTGACGCACCTCTCTTTGTTGTTTCATGTGATGACTGTGATGACGAGTGCGTGCTAGATGCTAGATGTAGGCAGAAGTCACCGTGTGAATGGAGGATGTCATGGGTGTCGTGTGCTGACACTAAGACCCTTAGTTCTAGCTTGGATCTCTAAATGATGGTGAGACCTTCTAGTTTATCAAAAGGTAAGGATATGTTAATTGTTTTCCATATTTTTCATCCTAGGCTGTGGAAAAAATAAATGTGCATCTTGTATATATTTCTGTTCATTATGTAAAAAAAATATATCTTTCATATTTTCTTTATTTCTTTAAAGTGAATAACCAAAATTGCGCTATAATCCACTATTCACGGTCAGCTGTATTCCCTTTGAATCTTGAATGTCAAGAAAATTTTAAGCAATGGTTCGAAAAAACGCTGTAGGCCATTGTATGAAAATCTTTGTAAAACATGATTAATGTAGAAGAAAGGCAGATCATCTCCTTACCCCTTGATCTGATCGAACAAACATTGCATGCTCTAAAACCAACCAGTCACGTGTGCACGGGCCTTAGGCTCCCCACTGGCCTCAGAACATCTGTTGGGGCACTTACGAGTTAATATATTAGCTGTGGGAGCAGGACAGGTGTTTTCAGCTGGAGCCAGAGAACATCAAAAGCAGATTGCGCTCCAAACCTTCCAGTGCATGCAATGGAATTAAAAAAGAATGAGTCACCACATCTCGCATATAATACAATTCACACAATATCTGCATGAAGTGCAGGTGCAAACTCATATTATTGTATGGTGCAAAGTGTCTAGCAAAAAAACATGTGGTCCAGCTATTGTATGCTCCTTGGCATGGAACAAGGATTGCATGCCGGTTCCTGATATGATTTTTTAACAGACGCCATCCCCATAGTTATTTCCAAACACAGATGGTGTCGCGAAGCTGAGCGACCAAAAAGGGTAGACCCCAACCCCAACATGTATCCGTTTACTTAAAACAATCAACATTCTGTCAGTCTATCTGCCAATAATGGAATGTTTAGGTAGTAAACCACTGAACAATACGTTTCTAATTTTGGATCTAACTTTGATGTTGCTAATAGGCCTAGAGCTTGTGTTTTGCTTGCCCAGTGGGTCTATGACCCATTAGAGCTGACATTGTTCATTCCAGTTGCCATTTAACGAAAGGACCCTTATTGTTTGCATGATAGGACGTAACATTCTGTTTTTTTTCCTATTCTGTGCTAAAAAAAGGTCTGTGTGACCTAATATAATCAGCCGTAAATGCAGCCTATACATTGTCTGCTTGTTATAATGTAGACTATAAGTCAAATAGTTGCTTCTCTCACCACAGGAGAACTACTTTACCATCGTAAACATCCGGGGTACTTTAAATTGACCCCTCAGTTTCTTTACCAACTTGGGATATTTGCTCTTTTGTGTCTTATTTTATCCTATGCAAGCCCCGCTCAATGTTTTACACAGTACTGTAATCTCTCTTAAGTCATCTGGTTTTCATTTCCTGAGAAGTACAAGATGGTGGGAGAGTTTAAAAAAAAAAGAAGTCTCGTTTGAACTGGGGGGACTAATGTAGTCGGGATGGAATCTGTCACTCAGACCATTGCATGTTGATGACTCAGTGCAGTTTCAGCTGTAAGCGGCTCATGATTTATGGCCGTCAACTGAACTCTTGTAGGCAAACGCAAACCGAAGAGTTCAGAGCCCTTTTTGGGGCTGTGGAGCTCGTCTACATTTTCTTTCTGTTCATGCCAAAGTATTTCACACGGCAATTAGCTCTGTCCTCATTTAGTCTACAGTCCCAAGGGGTTATGAAAGTAATTTATCATCATCAGGGCCTCTAACTATGCAGCTCAATTTCAGGTAGGGTTTTGTAAATAGGCAACGGCCTGGCAGCAACTTTATTATTTTACTGAGCATTGAATGGAATACAAATAACTTTCCAAGGAGTGTTCTTTGTTCTGAGACAGTGTATCAGATGTTTTGAGTTTTATTTAAATTAATTATATATATATATTTTACGATAAACAGCATTTCATGGACATTTCTATAGGGGATGCAACTTACCTCATAATTTGCTTTCATACAGATGCTTCATTGTTGAAAAAGCATTAGAGAACCGATTATTTTATGTTCTATCTTTATATCTGTATGATCTTTTTCCCCTTATATTTTCTACCAAATGTGGAAATAATATGTAGCTTCCAAATGTTAATGGGGCATCATTAATGCACATAGTATGTGCAAGAACTTGGCCATGAACATAAACAAGAGGAAAAACAAGTTCCTAAACTTAAAACGTACTTTTCTTTTCTTTGTTTTGTCTATCCCATTACTCTTCCCACATACTATTTCAAAACAGCGCATGTATACAAATCATGTGGTTTATTGTTTTCTCACTGGTCTGTATGTTTTTATTCGTCGTCAGATTTAAGGAATTCAAGTTTGTTCTTTAGTTTCCCCTCCGTGTCGTCACACTGTTGTGTGCAAGCCCAGGGGTTACTGGGAGTATAAGAGGGGACTAATTGTCAAGGTTATGTCTCAGCAGATGATTGATGCTGGGCCAGGCTGTTTTTGTCAGCCTGTCAGGTGGCTGGAATGTTTAATGTTCTCATTATTGGTTGCTCTGTTGTGTGTATTTCTCTGTCAGCGCCGCAGAGCCATCTGAACTGCCGAAGCACTTCAAAGGCCTGCAGGTCATCCGTCTTCCTCCTGACGCCCTGAATGTTCAGTCTCAGCTGAGTGCTGGTGATTTGTTATGACTTGAGAGCCAGCTGACAGACAGGTCTCCTATAAAAAAGCAGACCCATTTCCCTTTTGTCGTGCAGTGAAAACATCACTGCTCCTGTTACGGGCGACAACTGTCACAGTAGGCTGGCACCTGGAAGTTGCGTTGTCTTGCTAATTCACAGACTGGATGACTAAGATCCCCCCCCCCCCCCTTCTTATTCTTCATTGTAGGGTTTGCTTATGACATCACTAAATCTTTTGTCATGTGCCAGCAAGATGGGTACACTCCTAGTGTGCCAGGGGAAAACCAGGCTATTAAGGGATGTGAATGCTAAAGCACAATTTCATATCATGTTCATCAACTGTGGGATTTTAGCATGCCATATTGGCTTTAGCACTTGGTAAAGAGCATGGCGAGAGGATGCTAACATCACATTGGCCGACCAATGAAGAGGTAGATAGAGATAAATGGAGAGAGGGAGGCGTGTTGACATTGAAACAAGGGAGAGAAATGATTCTCGAGTGTAGATTACTTTGCCAGGCGATAACTAGATTGATGGTAAGATGCAGGTCCAATTTTGGATTGGTAGAAAAAAAAAGTCAACTTGTCATGGAGACAAACAGGGCACTGCTGGAAAAGATACCCAGTCTCAGTCAATTACCCCTTTATAAATACATCTAAATAATAATAATAATAACAATAATAATAATAATAATAATAATACATTATTACAAATGACCTTTGTGCAGATGGAAATAATTTTTTAAACTAAAAAACCTAATCACGAAGAATACTCGATTCAACCAGATCATAAGCCAGATTCTGCATCCGCTTCTCCATTATATGGAATACCATTCTGTAAAATCTTACTTGAAAAGTGTATCGTGCATAATGGTCCGCCAGCTGGAATTATACATGTTGTACTACTCTGGGCCCCAAGTAGCATTTTTTATTTACTACCTTGTTGAGGAGAACCTTAATTTCTGTTTTTCATTGATGCCATTAGTTTGTTTTATTTCAGCAAAGAGACAAGGCATAAAGTTGAGTCTAAAGCCAATTTCGTCCCATAGGTCAAGGCTTTAATTTGTGTATTACAACCATCCCCTTGGGCACAGAATACAAGTTTGATAGTAACTTAAGTTACCCTGTCAACGTGACTTTGTACATGGCAGTAAATTTTAACAAATCTAATTATTAGGAATCTGGTGGTGATAAAGTGTGTAGGATAACTACTGCATGTCGGGCTAGGCATACAGTATGTTTTCTGGCAAAACATTAATGCAGGGCAGTAGAAGTTACCATTTTAGCTTGTAGTTTGGACTCAAACGTTTCAATTGGATTGCCTTTGTTCAATTCCATATAGTTAAAGGGTTTTAAAAACTCCGAAGGGGGAAAGAACATGTCTTCCTGGCCAGAGGCCAGAAACAGTGGGGGAACTTTTGCATTGGTTCCTAGCCAAAAGCATGTGCGTCGAGAGCACAATACCCACATGTCACACATTTAAATACTGTTAAATTAGGGCCTGTTTACTGCTCTTGGAGCCCATTCGTCTTATTTGACGTTGGTCTGCTTTCTTGCAAATTTGTCAGTAAGAGCTTCCACATGCCAAGACGGCTTGGAAGGGAAAAGTCCAGGTTATCAGTGGAGGTTTTCATGGTGTGTTTCAGAGTCAGCCAGCAGTTAATTAGCTGCCTCCACACAATAAGGCCATAAGTCATTAATCACTGACCGTAGCAACAGTCAGCTTGCTGAGAGAAAGACGTTTTTGGAGACAAAAAGTTTGCTCCTTATGACAGACTTCAAAATGGTCTCCGCCAGTAGCTTGTAAATTATAGGGTACGTTGAGTGGTGACAGACAAGGGCCCACTGTTCAACTCAATGCTGCTCTTTCCCTTGCTTTCTGTGTTGATAGACTTTCTTCAAGGGGAAAATTGCCTCTCTGTTTTCTCTTGCGCTTGTACACATACTTGCAAATACATTAGCTTGTTCACAAAATGGCTCCATGCTTCATAAAGATACAGTCAAGTGACCCGCGTTATGTTATTGAGTAGTGCAGCTAAAGTAATTAATATCAGATTGATTTCAAATAAAGTTTCACATCTAGTAGAGAAAAGAGAGACTTCTTAGAGGCTCAGGCAAACTCACGTGATGCAAGACCCAGGATGAAGTTAGCACGTTTAAGGTTTACTCTGCTTGTCAACGGGTGGAAGTGATAGAGTGGCGATAAATATGGGGGTTGTTTGGAGTAGCAAAGTCATTCTCCAGCAATAACAAACCAGTGTCTCAGGGTGATTGACGACACACTTCTCAGTTGATTAAACATGCAAAAGGTCATCTATTTTCCTTTGGTTGTGTAAACAGTTATCTGAGGCCCGTTCCAGAGTGCAATGGCATTGTGGAACGTTTATTCAAACCACTGAAGTTTCTGTAACATTTTGGAATCCCTTGACTTGATTGGACTGAAAAGGGTGAGTTGAAATTATAAATTGTATTTTGGGGGTATTGTAATCTCGTTGCCCCATATTGTTTTACGGTATCTTCAAGGAAAGTACTCCCACTGCAATACATAAAATAAAATACAAATGAACTAACTGTCTGACATCTAAGGTGTGGCCGGAGCTTGAAAGAGTTACCTCAGGCTTTGCCTCATTGAAATCTTGACAACATGCAGTGCCTTAACAATACAGCTATACAGCAACACATGGCAAGCAGCTGTGTACAATAGATGGTCATACCATAGCACTTTGTCCACCAATCTCTATGACAGCATTTATCTGTGAGACTGGTCACGGTACGCTAGGATCTTCCGTCAGTTGAGGGGCCAGATATCTTCCGTGTGTTGAAGTTCAAAGCAGAATATGGGGCAGACCCAACGATTCAGTAGAAGTCACAAACCCATCGACTCTCTCATCTCCGTACAATTGGAACATGTGGAATAAAGATTATTCTGTCATTTCAAAATGATTCACAGTTCAAGTTTATAGAAACTATGACATAGTATGGGAAGATGCGGGTGAGGCCATCGAGTGCACTGAAAGAGAGTCTATCACAGTTGCACAATTTTTCTACTGTTGGATTAAAATAATGCTATAGCTGTTATTTATATCACGTAATTAATTTTTTTATCTTTATGAACTTATTTTCCTAAACGTTTCATTGACCTGTGTAGGATTGAACAAGTATTGAAAATTTCGTTGTATTTGTTACATATTTTAATAAACTGAGTCCATGAGTGAAAGCCATTCTTTCCCTCTGATTGGTAGTTGTGTTGTAGCTAGTAGGCTATTATTATTTCTAATATCTCTGATTGTAATTGGTAATAGTATTAGCAGAAATTACACGCAATTTTACCCAAACCAATAATGTGCACACTGTTCCTAAATATTCTCAATTTTAACTTTGATATCCAGTACATAAACAAAAAAAAGTATCATATTTTATAAAAGCTGGCTTAGATGTGGATTCTTTACATTTTTACTTACATTGCATTTAAACACATGGTGAAATCGTGGATTTGATGGATATGCTCATTAATTATGTTTATTTTATCTTGTGGAAATATTATTTTTGAATGGTAATGACACCGTTTCGATGGTTCCGTTTCTGATGAAATCTTTAGACTTTGCTTCATTCCATGGTCTTCGGTTTATGTCTTCATTACTACAATCACGAAAGCTGTAGAAATGTCCCACTTTGGGTGTTGTCATTAATCAATGTTTAGTTGTCTTTCCACGCAACAACTTATTCGTTGTTTCTATAAAATAAATTGTACAAAACGGCAATATATAATCTAACATTTTTGATTGATTTACGTTTAAACACATTTACTTTATTGTGTTACACCTAAAACATAAACTATAGGTCTTTTTTATTCCTAGTAAATAAGCATACATGCACACACGTATACACACACGCACACGCGCACACTAGTATTCCAACATTAGTAACATATTTTAAGACCATTTGATATACTAAACTACATGAGTTAATGTTTTAAAATTATGAACACAGGAAAGATGTATTCGATTTGTCGCCAATTGTTCGACTAAATTTAGAAATTAAACAGTCAATTTCGTAATGTGTTTATATGAAGATATTTCTATGTAGGCCTATTTATTAATTCTGTAATGTATTAATTGAACACACACACACACACACACACACACACACACACACACACACACACACACACACACACACACACACACACACACACACACACACACACACACTAACAAACTCGACACAAATGGTATACTTTCCGATAAACTACTGTTTGTGAAAGAGACAGATATATTACATTTGTAAATTAGTCAATTGCTCCTATTGTAATGTGCTTCTAGTTGTATTTTATTAACAGCGAATAAAATATCACTCGCAAAGATTTGCCTGAAAAGTTTAAGATTAGGCAAGTGTGATTTAATTGATTACAAATAGGCCACAACCGGATTTTATAACGGACA
Organism: Galaxias olidus; assembly: GCA_026901105.3. Classification (NCBI taxonomy): domain Eukaryota; kingdom Metazoa; phylum Chordata; class Actinopteri; order Galaxiiformes; family Galaxiidae; genus Galaxias; species Galaxias olidus. The sequence continues at coordinate 37,724 of JAPMUY010006461.1, forward strand.
TAAACTTTTTTTTTTTCATAGGCTACCTTTACGTCTGTTTTTGTTACACATCCTGACTAAACAGCCTATGCAAATAATTATAATGATAAGCAACCAGACCTGATACATTTTACGTCTATTTAATTCGTGGATTGTAATACGAGAGTTGCGGAAAAGCCTCTAATTGAATTTAAGGCCTAAATGCCAATCATCAGCATTATAATAATTCAATCTAAACAAAATTAGGGCTACTTCAAAATAAAAATAATACACACTGAGGCTTTTACAAATTATATTATAATTATTTTATTTTTGTCACGCTTGGAGCTATCGCAAATAAATACATTAAGCCCACATGGATCCCGTCCTGCATGAAATACAATATAAAACTCATAGACCTAAAATCTCCTTTGTAAATGTAAGTATTGTTATTTCACTCTACTGATATCCTAGCGCAGACGCTGTGGTAAGTCTTTGTCCATACAAGGCGTATGGCGAATAATATGCACCTGTGGCTGCTGGCATCGGCACCGGTGCGCCAGTGGGCAGGGGGCTCTTTGAATATGGGTGATAACGACTACTCAGTCCAAGTGGATGGTGAGGGCCCCTGAGAGCGAGCGTTCCAGGACTACCGGGGCCTCCGTTTGGAGGCATGTGCATGTGACAAGCCATGGCTGCCGCAGCAGCATTAGCTAATGACGTTGATCCCGGATATCCTGACATAAACTTTTCCGTCCCCGCAAAGGCAGTGTGAGTCCGTAAGTGATTAAGAAGTTCCTCAGAGGAAGAAAAACGTTTGTCACAAGGTCCGTTTGCTGACACCCAATTACAAATGTGTGGCATAGGATCATTTGGGATCATGAAGCCATAGGGATACAACGGGTGTCCGGTGAAAGAAGGTGGTGAGGAATGCACGGCGTGCAACGGGTGCGTTTGGTACATAAGCGGGTATCCAGATTTCAAAGCGTTGGCAGCCGCCGCAGCAGCAGCGGAGTCACTGGCGCAATTGGCACTTGACGCGCCGGATAAATGACTTGCACAGTGGTAGCTTAGGCAGTAGGGGTCTCGGCATAGACTGGCAGACATAAGAGAGGGAGGTGATGCTCCTGCTAAAGGGCTTGATCCAGCCTTACTGCACCCAAGTGAACTGGCAGCAGCGAATTGTGCGCTTAATAGCTGACTGCTTGATTTTGAGGGATCTAAAGTCATTCCATGAGGGAGAAAGGGTTGATGATAACTTGCATATGCACCTGCTAAACTTCCAGGGTAAGACATACCAGCAGGTGGCAAAGGGAAAACTGTGTGACCGGGCTTGTAAGGGGAAACAGGCGCAACCAGCCCTGACCCCAGCACAGATGATGCCGAGGTTATAGATGTTGAGTCTGATGTGATAGCCTTTGATCCAGATGTGTTCTCCTGATTTTGATTTAAATCTGCGTTAATTCCAGTTATTCTACTGCTATTGCCTTCTGTGATACTATTTTTATTGCTATCAGATTCTTTCTTGTCCTCCTTGTCTCCCGACTTGCCCTCTGACGGTAGTGGAGATACAGAGGTGCAGGAGCTGGGGCTACCTGTCCTTGGTGTGAATGGCTGGCAGGTGGCGCTAGGCACTCGAAAACTAGTTTTATCTCCACTAAGACTGCTGGAGTCTTTCTTCTCGGATGATTTGTGATAGGGTTTGAAGCTAGATTTGTCTTCAGCTCCGATGTCACTCATTTTCAGAGGTCCAGATTTCGTCTCCTTGTCATTAGATCCATTTGAGGTTACAGATGATAATTTGGAGGACGGTGGATCGGATTTACCGATCTGAGAACACGTTTGAGCCAAAAGAGCCAAAGGACTTTTCTTGGCATCCAGCTACAAAATAAGAAAACACAGTTTATGAAGTGTTTTGAAAGTGTTTCTAATTTGAACAGTTAGTATACTTAAACATCACAAAATCACGCTGTCAATGCAGTACGCACAGCACTAAACGCACTGCGCATTACTTGCCTCGTGATATAGACAGAAATATTACATTTAAAAGAAAATCAAAATATTACATATATATTAATATAAGTACACAAAAGACACTTTGAATATAAGGTAGTCTGTAACAGCAATCTCTGCAGCTTGGTCCTTACCTCAATAGGACTGATTGGAGTTGAAGGTAATGGTTGAAGGTACTCCGGGTGTAAAATGTGTCCTGAACGTGCGGTGAGCATTTTCAAAATCTTTATGGGAAGACGATTAGCTTGCCGTAATGGATCACCCGGTGAAACGGGATGTAGAAATGGCTTGTTGATTCTGGCTGCGCCCTTTTCCCCCAAAGAGCTGCTTTCCCAGACTGGATTGGTGCTATTTCTCAGTACAGATACTGTGGGCGATGTGCTCATGACCCAATTCTCATTAAAATGTTCAAAAAATACATCTGGGATTGAAAATAATCAAACCATCATGTCTTCATCGCCGATATTGAGAATAAAAGTAACAAAGTCGCGATTTATAATCCTTAAACGACGAGAAGACGAATGCTTGAGCAAAATCCGTACATATCGCAGCTCTGAATATGTGACTTCATCCTCAGCGTCTCTGTGAGTGTGGCAGCAGGTCCGTGCGATCACAAGCTCTACGTAGAATGTGGCTGAGAAGCACACTCCCTTCAGCAGCATCTGTGTTAGTCCTTAGATTAAAGCTTTTGCCGCCTTCCAATCAAATGAGTCCCTGAGGTGATTGGAGGGTCAAGAGAATGTGACGTTAACTCTTCAGACGGGCGTATGTTGTGCCAAGGAGCTTATTATTGCGTTTTAAATACCCTTTCAGATATCTTTATCGCTAGGATACACAGACTCTTCTGGATTGTGTTTTGAAGAAAATATTTTCTAGATCAAGTTTTTTTCAGTTTTTTTGCAACATTGTTAAAGAAGAGGATGTGCAAAGCAAAATGTGCATTTACAGCTTTGTTAAACCATGCAAATATGGCTGGTTGTTACATTATTCAAGTTGTGGCCAATGAAACATAAAACATAAGTAATCAAATATTAGATATTAATTACCCTATACCTCGAACACACAATTGCATAACAAGGCATGTGGGGAAAGAACTGTGCACTTCCTAACTCATTGCACTCTGAATCTTCTCATTCTGAAATGTTTGCCTTTATTCTAGTTTTGTCGATGATCCTCATCCGATTATCTGGCTACTCTATTTAAAAAATTTTTTTGTAAAGGTTAAAGGTTTTGAGAAAAAGGTAACCTGTCCCATTACCCACTCTCAAAAACGTTTCCCAAATTCCACTTTTTTTAAAGCCTACAGCATTAATTAAATAGCCTATCCGTTTGCCGTACCTTATGCATCTTTGGATAAAGCATTATAAATATATATATTTAATATTTAATATATATACATATATATATAAAATAAATATTTTTGGTATAATATAGGCTTATTTCACACGTTTTCTAATGTGGTAATATACAAGCAAGCATAGTTCATCATTAAACAGATTAAGAATCTGCAATTGAGTCACAATTCTTTCACTTCAAAATATACTTCCTTATCTTAATACCTAATTTATGTGTCTTGCTGATCGGAAAAAACATTTGAACATGCAAGGGATTTTTTGATTGATAACAGGGGTGCTGTTTTCGGCAACGGCTGTCAGGCACTGACACAGCACTTGAGTTATTAGGGCATAGAAGGGCGGCCATAAATTTCCAGCGTCAGGCAAAAAACTCTTTTTATTTTGTATGTGATGGATAACCCATTGCACCAGACACCAAATTCTAGACATTATTTTTAAATGGGAACACATTTTTTCTTTGCCATAATTCATGATATTTAAATAGTGTTCCAAATGAATCCAAATGTTTCACGAAGCAGCTAATGAATGCTTCCATAAAGCAGTTTGGGCTATATATATTTTAATAGCTTTAAATATTTGAGTGATGTTGAAAGGTAATTTATTCCTAATTCAAGTAAAACGTTTTTTTTTTTACAAAATATAATAAGTTAATATCTTAATTTTTTTCCTAGAGAGCAAGGTCTAATAAAAGGAGGTAACTGTTCATTTAAATCAAACATTGCATGCTTCATTCAGATACTTATTCAGAACATGACTGTTTTTTTTTTGCAGATCATATTATGTTGTTATCAACTCTGCAAAGCCCTAAGAACCTAAATAAATTATTGCTCAAATAATGTAAACTTTCGACATAAAGAAAGGGAAAAGGTTATTTTCACTCAGGAAGTACATTAAAACATTTTTTATTTATCCACTGCCTTACTATTGTCTTAAAGCCTTTGTTTACCATTTACGTCAAAGTGGCCTATGTGTGCCTTTGTATATAAAAGAAAAACAATTAAACAAAATGTTCATATTCAAACTAGCTGTAGACATTCATATTTTTAGGTGTTTAGTTTGTTTTACAAGTTTAATAATTTACCAACATTTAAGTTAATTATGTAAAGTACTTTGTAGCTAAATGCCCATGTAATTTTTGACATCTCTAATTCCCTTTCAATACAACTCTTTACCTTTTTAAGTAATAAGAAGTATAACATACTAAACGTGTTAAGTGACAATCTTTTTCAGATACCTGGAGGTAGAAAGGAACAATTGAATGTGCACCAAGTAAAAGGGTAAACCACTCAAAAGCATTAAGTGCATCATAATGTGTATCACTTTGCTTAAACAAGCTGCTAAACAACCCCTGACATGGCCTTGCTGAGTTTGTAGAAAGGATCTGATCGATAAATATGACATTTTGATGTAGATGTAGAAATTCCCTTGACAAGACATTAGAAGAAGAAGAAGAATAGAAGAAGAATGCCTTTATTGTCATTATACACAGGTACAATGAGATTAAGCAACCACCAAACAGTGCAGTACAGATTAAAACAGGAATGAGATAAGATAAAATAAAATAAATAAAAGTATAAAATAAGATAAGATAAGAGGGGTACGTAGTCCCGATAAAAATATATCCACATGTCTATGTACATTGCAGTAAGAAAATATCTAAATCTATGTATGAAATTCACAGCTGAAAAATACGTCTATACAGGTATTGCACGGAATTAACAGGTATTGCACGGAATTAAATAAATATACCTATATGACTATTGCACAGGGGTTACAAATTTGAGTTCAGCAGGGTTATTGCCTGGGGGAAGAAGCTGTTTTTAAATCTGTTTGTTCTGGTCTAAAATTCACCTTGTGGCAGTCGGCGCAGGGCATGTCACTTCAGCCTGGAGACATGAAGAGTTGATCTGACAAGTAAAAAGGGGAGATGATGGTTAGGAGGTGCTATTGTTTCATACCTCTTTCTTGACCTGTCAGGTAGTGCTGAGGCCTGAATGAGACCCTCTTTGTCACATGAAAGCAGCCTTAAAAGGGCAGTTATCCAGAGTGGAAAAGCGATTGCTCCTGTTTAATTGATTTGCTTTGCACTGAGGGCTGTCACATTAATAATAGTTAAGTACGGCCCCCGTGTGTCACCCAGAATGGTCTGCTTATCAGAAAATTAACAGCCCTAACTAACTGGTGTCTTTGGAGTTACTGTATGAACAGTATAATCTATCTGGCTGAATAATTTGTTTGAGGGTTATGGTTTCCTATTAATTCCTCAGAGTGAAACTACGCCTTTTACAGAAATGTTGCTTGTCCAGGCAATGCAGCACTGAGACAGACTGAAAAGATGTATACCATAGCTGTAAAGCATGCATTGTTCCCAGTAACAACCAATAACAACGGGACCTATGAACGTTTAAAAATATGTATTAATTGATTAATTAAAATGTCCAATCAAGTTACTTCTAAACTCTGCAGCTTTACGAAAATGTTTTGTAACTCTCACGCACAGCATTACAAAATTAAATCTTTGATAACCTTAAAGTTACTAGAGGCAGTTTATCTGTAGAAGATTATTTTGGCGACCCCTACTGTTTTCTTTGTGTAATTATTTCCCCTATCCGTCGCAAAGAAGACATGCAGAATGCTCCTGGTCACTGCATATCCCTAGCATGATCAACAACTATACTCCAAGTATGGGCATATCTTCCTAATTTAGTGACGCACTTCCTTGTGCCATAAAGCAATTTATCACAATTTCGCAGGAGATCTTGCCCTGTGGCAGACAAAATTCCTGTTAAATATTGAGACTTCAAGAGGACTGATCTGAACCAAGATATTTTCATTCTCCCATAGACATTACAATGTGCTATCAGAAGAAACATATTGATAATATGTTAATATAAAAAAGTTGCCTGTAGTTGCTTTAACATGACCAAATTGCATATACACATCTTTCTCATTATCCTATTAAAAGGGGCCATGGTCAATTATAGGTACTCTACAACATACAAATAGAACAGACAGGTAAAAGTTGTTGATTGAATATTCAACTGAAATAATTTCTGGTCTTTAGCTGGGTCCGCTGACTAGTGATATGTGAAAACTCTCTGTGCAATTTCCTTGACTAACTGACAGACTGAAATTGCCCAGAAAGTTCTGATAGCATGTTAATGTGCCCTGTGGTAGACATCACTGTCTTTCAAGTGTGGGAAATTAGAGTCTGAGTTGAGAGATGCCTTTCAGCAAAAGTGACAGGAAACCCGACTCTTTTCCTTTGCCGCTGCAGACAAACTTTCCACAGCAACTGTCAGAGGACGAAGGATGTGTCAGGAAGTATTACACATATTACGCGTTTCAGACGGGACATTTCCGATACTTAGAAGTCATATCCATTCCATTCCCGTTGACTGCACTGTGAGGTTTTTTACCCTCTATCTGCCAAGTACTGTAACACTTAAAAAACATTTGTTACTTAGATCCGACGTGAACTTCTTAGCTATCTCGCTGGAAGTCATGCGGAAGAGGTTGTGGCATGATTGAAGGAGTTAAAGAAGTTGAGGTTCAACCGAAGGGGTTTGTTTCGGGGTGTCTCCTCAATTTGTTAAAGCTGGGCTGGGTCTGAAAGCCTTGCGGTAGGAGGCAAAGCCGGTGGAGATTATGCCGTCGACCACTTGCTGCCAGGTGGGTGAGGTTCTTGGCATGCCGCAGTCACACTCTCGAGTGGAGCTGACTTTAGCTTCTCTCCCTGCTAGCAGGGGAACCAATGGCTAGCACATCCTGTGCATCTCATTATGACAGCTGTCACACACCTGCCCTCAGAACTTTGTGGAAACTTCAGGAAGCCCCTCTAAGACCCATCTTCTCTCCTAATAGCCTTAGGAGATAAGGAAATGGAATCAAGTCTGCAGTTAATGACATCAAAGCAGGGCACCCATGTTTGGTAAGGAATGGCATGGATCCTAGGGAACGTCAGACATCACATGTCTGCTCGCTGTAGGGTTCTACATGTTCTATATGGCAATTAGTGCAACTAACGCAACTACTAAGACAATGCTGATCTTGCAAACTTAAATATATGTTTTCCCCAAGGACTTACACCACAAGAAATTCCCTGTTGACGTTAACTTTCATACCTGAACACGAATGAGAATGCACCTGGACTGTTTTCCAATCCCAATAGTTACTCATTTATATTTAATTTAGGCGTTACAAGGCGCACAGGTAGGATGTTGGAAGGAGTGTGCAGGTTGGGATGATTGTCTGTGAAAGGCAGATTATTCAGCCTAAAGTTGTCCAAAAGAATGATCTTGTCACATTTCACAGGAAGGATTAAGGATATCTAGGAGGGGCCCTTCGGTCAGGTATTAGCGTCACATAGGATATTGTAGACATGCATGCAAAGCATCTTTGAAGATAGGTCTGACCATTTCTCTTCTTTCATGAAAGCCTGTGAATTACTTAATGTGCACGTTTGTCATAACGGCTGTAGAATTTGTTTTAATCAACAACATACCATTGCATTGGGTTTTGGTATTAGTGAACCAGAGTTGAGTGGAGTGTAGTGGCAAAAAAGGTATTTAATTCCATTGGCAATAGACAGTACATTCTGATAGCATTACATATTAGTGAACCATAAATCTAAACTCCCCTTAACATACCAGCATCCAAGTTTAATACAATGCATTTTTTGGGAGAATTTAAAGGGCTCCCATACATACAAATTTAGATTTTACTTCCCTAATGGCAAGACAACTAGCGGACAAAGTTAGGCTACAGGAGGTTTGTGTAAAGTGTAAAATGAAATCAGTCCTTGTATGACCTGCCAGGGGTGGCATGTTTTTATCTCTATCTGAAGCACATTACTGTATTGCAGTGAAGCTTGTGGCCTACTCATCTGTCATCTCAAATTTGTCATAGTCTTGACTGTTTCTTTAAAGTCAGATGTGTCAGTATGAAGAGGACTCTTAATTGACAATTGAGTGGCACAGACATGCTGGCATTATTTTAATGCCAGAAAGTGTTGCATTGTTTTTGATGAGCTATTATTGGCAGCAGCTAGTAGGAGATAGCAGCATCTGTAAATAGGAAGTGACAACGGACTGAGAGAGGAGCTTGTCTTTGTCTTTAGGCTAGCTCAATGTGCTACATGCCATGTCAGAAAATGCCTATTGAAACACTTTTGAGTCTACTCTTGTATTTGTTAAGGCAATGAGATGAAAGCCTTAGTCAGAAAACAAAAACAATTCTCTAATCTCTCTTTAGCTCACCCACACTTGTTCAAATATGCTTTATTGGCTTGGCATGTCTAAGGAGATATCAATATATTTCAAAGCAATAAGACGTGTTCTGCATTGAAGGCTGTCATGAGGTACAAGTTAATGTAGTAAATATATTTCTGAAATGGTCTAGAGACCAGTTTATTTACACGGCTTCCCTCGTTAATGTATAAAATGTATATAGTGCCAGTTATCAAAGCTATTACATACATTGATGGTTGCTGGGCTCTAGGGCTGACTTGTGCCCCCATAATATAGCTAGGCCTTTTTTGGGGCTATTTATACGGCAGCCATGCAGCTCCCCAAGCACATCTGCCGTTCATGAAGACCACGCTGTAAATCAACAGGGCCTCAGCAACCTGAAGTTTAATAGATCTGGTAATAATCACTATGACTCCTTATAAATTTAACCCCGCTTCTGCATGGCGTAAATTAATAGTTCTCTGTTTTAAGTATTTTAATGTATGTACTGTAAATTGATGTCAGTTTATGGTGCCATTGGCCTCAAATCACATTTTTGGGGGAGGGGGGGGGGGGGGGATTTTCAGTCTTCCATGGCCGTGCTCAGACTTTAATACATAACATGAGGATATTTGGAGTAGTGTTGCAGGGTTTATGAGACCATTACCGATTTATTATTGTGTATCCCCGGACTAATGGCTTTCAATAGGTTCTGTGATTTACTGCCTGTCAGGTTTGTGGCTGTCCATTAGAAAGGCAGGCTTGACACCAAGCCAATGTTAGGATAGCCGACTGTTTCAAACAGAAAAGACAGGTTTTGTGTATCGGGGGAAATACAGCTTCTTTTAAAAACTCTATCCATGCTACTTTCATTGCCAGTCATTTTGTCATTGACTTTGTGGGTGGGTTATTAGCCATTTGAGAACAGATTGGAGTGTTCCCATGAGGAAAGATTGGCAGAACCGTCATGTTTCCAAGTTCTGTGTTTCCGTCATGTTTCCAAGCCGTCATGTTTCCCGCTAGCTTTAAGTTTGGAAAATGTTTAATTATTTGGAGTATTTATAGTTCGTAATTGAATACTTGATCACCCCATTAAAAACTAGTTTCTCATTTGGATTTTATTTTCTGGATTTTATTTTGTAGTGTGCACCCTACAGCTAAGCATACAACAAATAAAATATAAAATCTCTTTGTAAAGTTATTCAAACGAAAAATATTAAGAATTTAAAACTTTTTTCTGATGATTTTCAGGTTGATACAAGGTGTAACAGAAGACTTGCACCAACAGGAAAGAATGTTTAATTTTGAGGGGATCCTAAATGGATCAGGATACAAGAAAGCTACCTTAGACTTTTATCTTAGTTGGCTCCTTACTGACCTCTCATACTGCATTATTTTAATGCAAAGCTGGCCTAACTTGAAAGCCTATGCATTTGCAGGCCTATGCCCTTATTACAGACAGTATGTGTTTTGAATCTTCCATAAACCTCTCTTTATTAGCTCATACATAAGGCTCCTCCTTGTGGAATTAGAGCAAGGATAACACTGACCATTTAGACTGAAATGGTAACATTCAGTGTAGTCACATACTGTGGAAAGCACTCCTGGTACGTTTAACATACATGAACAAAAAATATACAAAAAATGTATACCAAACTGGTATTTTAAAGGAAAGTAAATGGGCTTTGGCTGTTTGGTGGCTTGTACTAACTGTTACCGCTGTAGCAGAGCCACAGGCAGGGGTTAGGTAGGGGAACCCCGATGGAGATGCCGCTGGTCCTGCTTCACACAAAATCAATTCTGGCCTTTGGTGTTGGCAAACCAGCAGGGTGGGGGCCAGGGGGGTTGGGGTTGGGGGAGGCACATGTCTGACACCTTCTGACTTTTTCATGAGGTACTGTTTGAAGTTTTAAAACCCCCGTAGTGGATTCCTAGGGCGATGAATATGAAAGAGGGTGTGCTTAGAGCTCAGTCACATCATCATCATCAATGGGGACTGTTACCCGTTTTGATATTTGTAATATTTGTAAATGACACGGCTGTGTGAAGTTGCAATTATACTGTAGACCACAGTAATCAGTTCACAAAAGTCTGATTTCAATATGCATTGTTCTGTCGTAATTTGGGTGAATACAAACAATATTACTACAACAATAGCGATGCGTTTGGTCAAATATTTAAATAATCAGATCAAGTCTCTTTCTCAAATGTTGGAAATGTTTTATTATTAGTCTTTAATCTAAGATGATCTTTTCTTTTGGATCTTTTCGGTTTAGGTAAAGCTGGCATAAAGGAGAGCATGACCTCAAAGCATCTTTTGTCGAGGAGGCATTAGAGGGTGGTGTCTGGGCTTCATGAGATGGAGAAGAGTGTTAGTTAGTCAGGGGGGTGGGCTGACAATGCCACGCATGAATACTGCTGTCCCGGTGGTCTTGTCTTTCAAACACTCCTTCAAATACTCCTTTGTTCGCAACTGCCACCCAGTTTAATGCGGTCTATACTAACAAGTGTGATCGCTGCCAGTATTTTACATTTTCGCTTTCGTTAATTTGAAAGAACATGTAGGTTAATGATGGAACAGGTAAATTAGTATGGAAAGGGGGCCAGAGAAAAGCAGAGTCCCTTGTTTTTTTATATTGTGGGTTTGAGTAAAAAAATCAAAAAAATACATAACATATTTTGCCCCTGCATATACTGTACTTTAAATACTTTACTATGAGAGATTTGACAGTGGCAGACTTACTCAAACAGATGTGACTGGGCTCATAGAAGCGCAATGTCCTGAATCTAGTGGCACACCCTTCCAACTGTTGTATAAATAGATTCCTTTGACAGGGTAATTCATCTCTAGTCACAAACACATCAACTTTAGCTCGCTGAGACCTCTGTGCTTGTTAGGGGCCAGATCAGCAGTCCAGATGCCGGAGATGTAAACTCATGAAGGGAAGATTAATTTAACTGTCATCCCTGCCTTTGACAGGAGTTATAAATCTGATTTAGCTGTGAACCGGGGCCAGGGATAAGGGCAGTTGGACATTAGGATTTCAAAGGAATGATATCAAGAGGACTAACTCTAGACTCATGGGCTGCCAGAAATGGGTTAAAAGTTCCAGTGGGACGTGTGTGTTATGTGTGGTGGGAGGTTGTTAAGACTCAGAATGAAAACATTGGCCCAACCTTTTGTCCCCCATCGCTCCTTATCCTCGTGCTATATCCAAGATGGCAGCGGTCATGTGAGGTGCCTTGAAAGCCAAAACACGGTGTCAAAGGGGCTATTTACTTGTAGATTGATGGGAACAGGCGATATGAGGTGTTCGCATCCTGTGACCATCTGCACCAGAGTCATGCAAGCTATTCAAATCGGACACAGATGCATTTCGTGAGATTCTGAACTCACACAGTGTCTTTACAGATATTTGGAGGCTTTACAAGAACTCTATGGCCACAGTGGAATGTCCACTGGCTTCTAATTTGACAGCATGTTAATCTTAGTGCTCAGATGAGTTTAAACATTTTAACCATTCGGTTTCACAAATGTGCTTCCATCAACTGTTTAATGGCAAGATTATTGAGTGTTTGTTAGATATGCTACCATTGCAAATGCTCAACTTATTTTACATTTGGTTTGACTTGCCGCTTTCATTTCTCACTTTTAACGGCATGCATGTTTATAGTACTGGGCCACCAATTCCTATATATTCATATCCCTTGACAAAAGGTTTTGACGTTTTATATTTCACACTGTTTCTTGAAGATTATTCTGTATGCATGACTAAATCTACCAGAGGGGTGAAGTAATTTCAATGACGGGTTTAAACGATGATTTTCATAATACCCTGAACATTGAAATTGCTTTAAATTTGAGGGAGGTTATGAAATGTCTGACCACATTAAACAGTTAGATTTCCTGATCAAAGTCTTGTGTAGGTGTTAATGCAAGCTGTAAGGAGGGCATATGAGGGTGAGGAATCCTTATTTTGGACGTGGATCACTCTCAAATGGTCTATTTATTATAATGCAAAATATGTTTTTTTATTATAAACAAGATGTTTTTGTGACATTAGTAAATTACTCTTACAAAAAATAATACTAACTGCTGAAAAGGCACTGAATCCACTGAAAAGTGCGATGGGCGTACGTACTTGTTTTGTAAATCGATAAAACTGGTCAGTTCAGGGAAGTAAAATGTTCCTTTTATTAACCATTTGCTGCTACAGTTGCCCAAACAATTATCCTCCTCATTGTAGTTAACCTACAAAAACACTTCAGAACTTAAACTCCCATACTCCCACCACTCACCCACACCAGATTCTCATACACTACACCAACAAATCATAAAAAAAAATGGCTGGCGAGACCAATTACTCTAATGAAGGCCTAGATTACACCAGCGGTCAGGTTTGGCCACCGAGGGCCTGTTTCCCAAAAGTGGTGGCAAGGAAGACAGTGAGAATTCTGACATGTCAAAGTGTCTGAGACCTGACTCTGAATTAATAGCTGGCTGCCTGCATCCAAGGTCCTTCACCAGTAATTGCAAGCAGAATCTGACTCTCTGATCTCTGCAGCGGTATGTGCCATGCCAAAACAGCCCGCCTTTGACAGATTGCCTTCCTGCAGTAATAACTTAAGTATGTTCCCCTTCCCTCAAACGAGGCCATGCAACCCTCCCACACCGCAAAATGAAAGCAATGATTTTTTTCCCATCCCGTTCAAGACATACTACAGTATACAGTGCACATAGGGTACATAAGACAGATTTGCAAGTTGCAATTATTTGTGTTTTATAACCCTTGCTTACCTGGTGGCCATGACACTATTGTGCAGTATTGAAAAATTACTTGTTGAAGTCTATGAAATCAAAACATTTTCAGGTTTTAGGACTAAAAATAGTGAGGCCCAAATTAAGTGGTTTCAGTGCCTGACACAATGGCCGTAGGCGTTTGTTTGCAGCTCTTAAATGATAGGACAGAAACACCATTCGAGGAGCGCCTGGGTCAGCCCGTAGCTAACAGGAAGTATTCCCGCTGGGCCTCTTTTCTCATTCTCCCAGTTGTTAGAATGTGGGCTGCCTCGGGACAGAGGGACCCCTGTGTCCATCTCAGTGGTGGGCTGTGTTCTCTGGACCAGTTAAAAGCCTGGCAGCTCCACCCCTTGACTGTCCAAACACGCTTTACCCTAGGCATCCACATCAAACAGCGCCCTGAGAAGCCCATTGGAAAGTTAACCACTGGGCTTATTTATTTATTTTCCAAGTATATATATATATAAAAAAAATGTGTCAGCCAGCCGCTTTTTTATTCCTTATGCAGACATTCGCTCATTACCGCCGGGAATTTATGGACACAGGACTGAATTTCAAGGGCCGTTTTGACACTGCACCCGTTTCAACTCAACATTTCTGGATCAAGTCGATGGCGGGGTTCGAAGCGAGTAACAAGAAAAGACAAGTTAATGAAAGATCCTTTCAGTCTGGTCTTCAGCAGCGCTCGCTGCGAACATGTTGAAGAGCGTGCAAGACGCCACTAACTCACCCTTTCTTGAAATACTTTAACATAGACATTCAAGGGTGAATGCTATGTGAAAATGTAAATAAACTTTAGAGGAGCTTTGGGTCAGTGTGGGGTAAAATTTATAGTTTTGACATTTACTCTGCCGTCATCATTCACCCTCCTGTCATGAGCAGAGGCCTTGATCAGCAGAGCCTCTGTTGGCCCTGCGCTGACCTGCCATCTATCTGACCAGCTGTGGTTCAGATGCCTCACGGAGAGGCATTCACATTACTGTAATAACTGGGACCGTTAACCCCTTCAGCACAACCAAAAGGAGGTTCCAACTTTGTGAACGTCTTGTTCCAATGACAACGGAGGTCCATATGATTTCCAAGCTTCACTGTTAAAATAGGCTTAGTGTTGCGTTACACTTAATGGTTTATGCAAACTTTCAAAACTCCCTCGACAGGCGACTGCAGTTTCGTGTGAAACATAACGTGCAGCCCTCTGTAAGCTGAATCCAAACTGAGGAAAGACGTTTTGAAAAAAAGTTAAATTTGTGTTAAATTGCTTCTAACAACACAGACTACATAATTGTGTCTGCTCATCATAGACTATAATTATAATTCTTTAGAATAATTCTAACAACCATCCTGCTTTAAATTAAACAGAAATGTTTCTATCGACGGTTACAAGAAAAGCCCTTTGTAATTTGTTAGAAATATAAAATAAAATAAATAATCATAGCATACATTATACATCTGAGCGTCTCAGGTGTTTTTACGCCTTGAACGCTTAATTTGAGAGAACAAAACGCAAGCAATGTTTCCCCTTTCTAACAGGTGAGTGCTCCAGCTATTAATTTGTGGAGGGCCACCTGCTTTAATTGGTCTTAATCTGGAGTTAGGAGCTTTGATCTCTCTGACAGTTTGACTGCATTAGCACGAGTGTGCTAGCTAATCCTTTGCGTAACTTGTTCTTTTGGCACAGCCAGAGGCCTGTCCAACGATAATATGTCAACTAAGGGATAAGCCCTCATCAAACAACCAAGGCTAAGCTTCTGTGAGATGGAGGTTGCAGGGCCACCAGCACCACCACTCGACTACATCTCCTAACAAAGATGAAGGGTGTAAACTAGCTAGTGCCGGTTGGTACATACACTCAGGCTGTAAATATTAGGTTTTGCTCAGGAAAGGTTATTTTAAAGGCAATCTGTGTCACAGTCGACGTTCAGATCCATTTAGAATGTGTCCCCCCCCACCCCCAGTTTTAGTGGATCATATGATCAGCATGCTGATACTTCCTGCCGACCCTACTGGTTATTAGTTTTAAATTGTTGCTGTGACCCCGGAGACGCTTGGGTGTGAGAATGAATGCTTTATTTCCATCTTGCTAGTACAGTTAAACCACATGTCTAAACAATGAATTTATCTGTGCAGTGTCATCTGATTAGGAAATAAGTCTCATATGTGTTTGTTGTAGGGCAAACCGCTGTACTGAACTTGGGTTGAACTCCCATGAATTATGATAACCATCTTGAAGGCAACAATATCTGCTTTCAGTACAGAAAGAGAGAAAGAGATACTGTTGGAAAGGAAGAAAACAGAATCACTTGTTCTCCTCAGAAGAGCGTATCTCAGATCTTGTTGATTTACTATCTTAAGGCTGTCATGTTACCTTAAGTTCATATTTCTTATGTTATTCTTCAGATGTTTTGTTTTATTACTTCATGCTGAAGTTAAAGCACGCCAAGTTACATGAAAGCTCTCTTAAGAATGAGTTATGAAAATGTATGATTTTCTCAGACAGTAGCTAACTGGACTTTATAATGCAAGTGTGTCTTTTCCAAACCCATTATTTCAACTAGCACATCATGTTTGTACAGTGATAAAGTTGACTTAGTTCTGACATTTCTTGTCACTGTTTTGCCCATGTTTAACTTGTGGTCTTTTAAGATGGATGTTATGTTTGTCTAAATACGTTAGCGTTCTGACAGAATATGCTGTGCATTGAGTCCCTACAATCACATTGTCTGTACAATAACCCATGGCTTGAATGGACTAAACTAAACTACATTTTAACGTATAGTTGCATGCTGTGTATCTCCAGTGCACGGCATGGTATTAGCATATCCATAGTCAAAGCATTATGGGCAATGGTAATTTCACACACCAGACCACACAATTCTCTCCCCATGTTGTAGGATAGCAGCCAGTACATTTTCCTGGCGACTGACCATTACCCCCACCTCAGTGCCCAGGGACCTTCAAAGCCACCTGTAATTAGTCATATGCTCTCATTTGTATTGGACGCCATTTAACTGATCTATCATCCCTCATAAAATGGGACAAATATTACGGACTCGGGGGACACACTATTGGAAGGTGACTCACCAGTCCAGAACACAATGTAAAAATTAATCACATTTCCAGCGTGCCATCACCAGCTGGCAGCGCCAGCTCCGAAGCCTGGGAGTGAGGAAGTCCACAGAGGGGCCCGTGGCACAGCTTTGTCTTGTAAAAGTGCAGCTGTCCAAAACATGACAGCTACAGCATTAGCAGGGCCATTAAGAGGTGTAGAACATTTCCAGGGAAACGATTTGAAAAATGACAACCCCCGGCACCTGCGAGATATTAATTATACTGAGCACCCATGGCAAATAAGCTAAAATGGTTGAGAAGAGAAGATGCCTTGTTTTGTGTCCAATCAAGCTTATAATAAGGAGAGTTGGGAGAAAGAATCTGCATAGGAATGTACTAGGTACTGGGCAGTCACTAACAAGCTTCTTAAATGGTGAGTGAGTGGGCATATGTTTATTTTACCAAGCCATATATCACACTAACATAACAAGGATGACTGTTGGCACCAGCCTATTACAAGAAATGAAGAAAATATATTAAGCACCACAATAATCAGTTTAGCTTTATTCTATGCATTGGGCTTCTGCTCTAGGTCATGCTTATGTACAACTTGGCGACAAACGGCAGGCTGCAGGAGATTTACTGGTTTCCTTTCTGCTTTTCAGTCTGTCAGCTATTGATCCTCTCGTGTACGTTAATTCCTGTCACGTTATTTGCTGTTTAAAGTGTACGTAAGAAAGCTGGGAGGCAAAATAGAAAGTGCCTGATAGATTTAATTGCCAAAAACTGTACAGTTGTGCGGGGCAGTAAAGTTGACATATTGCTCTGCTGTGAAAGATGAGCCATTTTATCATAAATTTGCACCATAAAGCTGCTCCTTCAGTTCTAAGGGAGGATCGTGCAGGTCAGGCTGGCTTGGTCTTACCGTGGCCCCTCTGAGGTAGGAGGAGATAGGCTATGCTACTGCTACCATCACCTCATGCCTCAATGATAGTTCTTACAGTACTTCACACTTAGGAATACTAATTTCTCATCTATAAATTCAGTTCAGAGCCCTATACTGTGATGGTTGGGGGTCCAGTGACAACAGGTCAGACCTCTCCTATTGAAATCCTCCCACTCCCATCTTTCTTCATGAGGGGAATCAGAAGAAGTGATCATGAAGAAATTGTATTTACCGGACTTCCTTGCCACAGTAGCTACACTGTCAATAAGTGCCCTGTGAGTTACTTATGCAGATTAATGCAGCAGCATTTATCATATGTTCTATTCATAAATACCCAATAACTCATCTGCCGGTATACCGAAATTAGACCTTGAGAATGGGACCGGAGCATGGGAAGTATTCATTTCATGGAAAACATGAGGGATCACACGCAGGACCCTCCCTTGCTCATTATATCTTATTCTGCATGTCGCATTCCTGCTCAGCTATCATCCAGGGGGCCCATAAAGAACATGAGGAGAGACTGCTCATGCTATATATGCTGACTGGGAGCCGACGAGATAGGTTTTTATTTTTTTTTGGCTTTTTTTCACTGTAGTGAACTGCTTTGCAGGCAAAGAGCCATGGAGGTGCACCGACTGATGAGAAGGGATGATGTATGTAGCGCCTGTGTCCCAGCTCTCCTCTGGCCCTTTGTCATTAATCACGGCCATTAGGCTTCTCTCCCCCTGCTCGCCTTGTCTGCGCCCGGCCATCACAACCTCCCTTTTGTCTCATATCCATGAAGGGAAAAGGCCTAATACTCTCACCTCACCTCCCACAGCTAAAATAAAGGCATGCTAAAAAGAGGACAAGCATGTGTTTTGGGGAATTAAAAGTCATAATTCATCCCATTATGGTACAGCGTATTGCTACTCCCCCCCCCCCCCCAAGACTTAGAATACCGCCGTTAAAGGACTAGAGGTTTAACAACATCGGTAGGAACAATCTTTTTAGTGCTCGATATATTTCCCCTCATTAAGCCAGACTCAACGTGATGAACAAGAAGAGTTTAATAGCCTTTGAGAGGATGAGACGTGGTCTTTTTAGTCTGAGGATTCAATTTGCACGTTATTATCTGGTTGTCTTGGCTCTCTCTCACGTCTTTCCTGTGCAGTACAAACTAATCAGCAGTCAGAATCCCACACACTTTCTCCGGGGTCCTTATGTCGTTAAGTCTCTCTTTCTTTATCTCCTCATCCTCCATGCCATCAACCCCCAGAGGTCTGATATGATAATATGTGTGAACTGAAATGTGAAAGCAATTCATATCACTTTCAAAGGCTTTTTGGATGTTTGATTTGCATAAGCAGGGAAAATTATATTAGATGGGCATATTGATTTAATTTTATCCTAGAGCGCTGTTAATTATGGCATCATAAAAAGTGTCATCGCTTTATTATCGGTTTTGGAAAGGGGTTGATGGTGGTGGTAGCGAGGGTGCTCATGTTACGAGAGGGAAGGCTACTCTCCGAATGATGATGCTGAGTATGTTCAATAAACGTGTGTATGGAGTCTTAGTGGGTACGCTCCCTAGCTGTGGATCATTTATAATATCCCATGTGCTTTGATATAAGTTCCTCACTCGATTAACACATTAGCTGTGCACATTTCAGTTTTCGAGCCTGACCAGGTTGTTTGATATTGGATAAATATTTCCCAATAACTGTCTGTTATGACTGTTTTAGTTATACTTCTCATTGTGTGTAGCCTCATCTGGACCTTTTCTGTAATGTAAAGTATTCTACCACAGTGTTGACAATGTTTCAAATAACATAAGTCTGCTTGAGCGCGTTTTGCTTTGTTCACGTTCAAGAAAAGCTGATCAACCTCTCCCATATTTAGTGTTTTATGAAATGTTGCAATCGCTTAAGGATAAAGGATATGACTGAATACGGAATATTTCCAAATGACGTATCCCCCCTTCACCTCTAGCTATATTCACATATTTACAAAGGGAGCACCTGAGTGCAATCTATCTAAATGAACCGCGATCATTATTCTAGATCTTCCCCCTCCTTAATTTGGGTGTAATCTCACTGTTGAGCCAATATGTCTTTTAAAACAGCAAATAGGTGGTCGGGGTTGAAGGAGGCTGAGTGCATTCATTACCTCCCTTACCCCTCACTTCTTTTCCTTTTCCTAGGGAACACAAAGCAGTGCATAATGTGCAATCTGATAAGTGTTGTCTCGCATGCGCCAGGCCCTCCTGTCCTATACATCACCGGCCCGGCTCAGCTGTGGTTTGCAAGAAGTGAACTCTGGGATTGCTGTGGCTGAAGTTGATGAATAGGCCTGTGAGGGTGAGAAACTCCAGGGCCAAGCTGTAGGTCCATCCCCGTGGCATGTGATGCTGATTGGCTTTGTCCTGGGCGGCCGCTCCGGAGGAGCGGACATTAAGATTAAGTGATGCTGTCGTGTCGGGGAGCAGTGCACTGCATCATCCAGGGGAAGAGACAGCTGCGGTGGTTAATCCTTCATCACCAGGGGAGCGCTGCCAGAGCCCAGAAATACAGCCAAAGATAACCCTCTATAACTTCTGCTAAAGATCAGGAAACTTTGAGTTCACATCCTTCTGCCCAATCCTCCCCCTTAAAAAAAATGAGTGACGGCACGCACGTTAGACAGCGGGAATGAACAAAGCAAATAAGGCAAGGATGAGGTTACTGTTCAGTCAAAGGTAAATCCCTGTGTAACAAACAGTTGAGTAGGAATTGTAACATTTTGATTCCTAGGGTGAAAGGAGAGATAGAAGCATAGAAAGCTAACCGAAACCCATTTACTAACCTTTGCAATTTCTCTCATGCAAGTGACTAACTGACAGTGGTACGTTTCAAAACACTTTCTGGGTTAAGGGAATTCCCTCAAGATAGAAAATCTAGTTTAAACAGAGAAAAAAAGCCACTCACTGTGGGGCTGGAGTAGACTGTATTTATGTGTCTACACATGGCGTCAGCATATCTTAGACTGCTGGGGTTTGCATGTTTGTTCTTTGTTTGATGTGGCTGTCTTAGTGTGATGGATGAGCATCATCATGCGAAGAGTAAAAGCAAAGGTCTCAGTTCTCCGAGAAAGCAGACATGTTATATTGCCCAAGCGGGCCCAAACCCGCATTAAGACCAGTCACTTTTCATCCATTTTACCCTGCTCCTGACCGTTCTTTTATAGCTAGGCTTTTACCATTTCTGTACCACCAGAAATACACTTTTATGATTATGTAAATTTCCTAGAGATGGCATATATCTCCGGTAATATGATATATTTGGTGTGGCTGAAGAATACCTGCAGAGAGCACTTCTGACAGTGACATATTAGTTATGGTGTCTCTTGGAATCTGATAACTTCAAATTTGTCACCTTGTTAAGTTTTGATTTATGTGATACCATTTCACTAAAGTAATTGGCCTGGCCTGTTGTATGGAATAATCAGCCTCTCCACAGAACAAATGCTGGGACATGCTAATGAGCCAGCTAGTGTTGAACTGATGGCGCTCACCGACAGATATTAATGATTGTTATGATGTACAGACGAGTGTGGATAGTACTGAGTCTGGAGAAAAGTGACATTTAAAAAATATGGCATATTGGGAAGTGCTAATGAAGTAATATACTGCTAGAAAAACAATCATGCGCGTTGTCAAGGCGATGTGTAATTACCCAGCAGCCACCCTGGCAGGCGTCAGAGTGCAGAACGACCTGGCTGGTAATAGATGGCTGGAGCTCTGCTGGCAAGGGGCTAAAATGCACTAGGCAAAGGCAGAGGGGTACAGATTGATGAATTAATTGGGCCTTTCTTGGGACATAAGGGGAACTGCTGCAGCATATGCTCAGCTTGTTACTTTGGAATGTCTACTGACCCTTAAAGGGAAGTCATCGCATACAAGATGGAGGGTTTTATGTTGTCCCCTTTCGCTGTCGTGCTGGGTGGTGTCTAAATGAATGAATGAATGAATGATTTCTCAAAATAAGTGCTGTAATGTGGAGTTAATAAAGTTTAAACAGCCAAATTAATACAAAGTTGGATTTCTACAGTGTTCCAGACTATTTAGTTGTCATTCAATTCATTCATTCATAGTATATGTTTAAGACACCGAAAGCCTACCAAAGTAAAGAAATAGTTGTTGAATAACATTTTGTTATGCTTGTTGGTATTGTATTCTTTGACAGTGCGTGTTGATCAAAGACATGGAGATTTCCAATGAGGGCAAATAGCTAAATCAGCTATGATTCCCTGGTGTGAGTGAAAGGGCAAGGACATTTTTCAACATTGCATTGTGACACCCTTCTGTCAAACCTCTCAAACGGTCCTACTTAGCAGTGACTCCGGTGGAGTGAGAATAAGAGTTCCCACAGCTGCAAGCTGTCACTGTGGTCCTACTTCAGCAAGCTCCCATTGGCTGCGACTTCCCCCCCCTTGCTCATCTCCCATCAAGCCAGTGCATTAGGCTCGACTGCAGACCGCATCGGCGAGCCTATCCGACCCGAAGAAAGTCCCAGTCCCATCATCATGGATTAAACGAAAGGGTTGGTTGTTGCACTGCCTTTGGTGCCACTGAGCATTATACTGACATAAATGCTGAGGACCTTTGTCAGCTATTATTTCAATACATGACTGTGTGGTGCCTTGTCCGTCCCATTCTCTTTGAAGCTTGCATGTCCCTCCAGCTCTCTCAGACAGAGCAGAGATCTCTTTTATTGCTGCCTTTGAAGCAATGTAACATGCCCTCAGATGTTGATTATGCATCACGGTTGGTCTGCGGTAACAGTGCTATAAAACATTTAGTGCTCTGAAATATATTTACATATTGTGGGAACAAACCTTTTGAAGTATTGATCAGGCATAGAATCATATCAGTTCAGTTATATGGTTCTGCTTTTGTATTTTGAGTTATGAGATTACATAGATGTGTTTTGTGTTTGTTTGCGGTGTCCTAATCTACACATTGTATCCTAAAAATTGTTGCATTGTTGTTTAGTGGCACACAGAAGTACAGTCATTGAAGTCTTTAATGAACATCTCCTCCACTCCTCCACATTCTCAACAGTGCATTCCCATCTCGCTTCCAACTATCTTCCTGTCTCCATTTTTTTTTACATCTCTCTCATTCTATCTATCTCTTCCGTCTTTGTTCCACTTTAACACTTACATGAAGAGACAGGTGAGTTAGTGCACGCTCAACTTCAAACCACCGTAATTGTTTTTCATACGGAATGAGTGTGGCGTACTAGACATGGCTTGTAGAAGAACAACAGGGCTGATTAGCGGGGGTTAGATTTGCTTGCTGGACCGTTTTGACACCTGTCTCCCTGCTTTCTCTGAAATCTGGACCTGATTCCTCTCTACTGTCAGTCACATGGCTAGAGAAGGGGGCGAGGAGTAAAGATAAATGTGGGAGAGGAGAGGGAGATGTTCAGCCCCTCAGACAAGACGATTTCCTAAGCTCCTCCGCAGTAACATTGAAATTGTACCATGTACTACATACACTACACTTACAAGGTAAAGTATGTCACAAAACAAAAGTTAGCTAAGAGTTTATAGGAGATGATGAGTAAAATAAAATGATGACATGGTAGTGGTGTAAACCAGTTAGGTACTCTGCTAATTGTTCCGTTACTGTCTTCATTTTACTTGGCACAGCACCTTGCACATGTTAATAGACCTGAGATGAGGTACATTGGAAATCTTGTGAACTAGCTCCTTACCTCATTGTCCCGGAAAGATAATGTATACAATATTCATTTGTAGAATATGGGACCCATCTGGCAGCATCTTGTTTACAGAACACAGTGCCAGCTTGAGGTTATTAATCATGCTTCCACAAGTCTCTTAATTACTCCCTGTCTCACTGCACTCTCTCCAACTCTGGAGTTGACCTTTTTTCTGGATTATTTTTAAATCATTAATCATACAACAATCATTGCCAACCCAGTAGACTGGATTCCTGTGCATCGCTCAAGCTGATTATGTGACCAGATGTTTTACTTGGTTAACTCTGTTCTGTT
Organism: Galaxias olidus; assembly: GCA_026901105.3. Lineage (NCBI taxonomy): Eukaryota > Metazoa > Chordata > Actinopteri > Galaxiiformes > Galaxiidae > Galaxias > Galaxias olidus. The sequence goes on from JAPMUY010006461.1 coordinate 61,114, forward strand.
GTAAATTGTGATGTAAGATTGTCAAACCTATGTCATTGTTTATCTTTTAACAACAATTACCATAATTCCATATCACAATGTTTGGCTAGACTCTGTTGTGTTTTGCACAGTAGCCAGTCAATTCTGATCCGTCAGTAAGCGTCTCACTAACCTAACCAGCTTTCTTGATTGAATGTTCTGTGGCATATTTGCAAACAAATTGCTCTTTTCAGCCACAATGGATATGACCTGTAGTGCAGGCATTCCTCAAACAGGTAAACGAAAGACTGGGAGGTCTATCTGTAAGACAAGGACATTCTAAAGCGATGGGCTTCAATGCCTTTACTGAAGAATAGTGCGTCTTGTTTTTCTCCAGCTAATTGAGTGTTGTGAATTGTTTTATTGCTGAACTGTTTTTATCAATCTATCTGAACAAGTTGAGTAACTATCAAATAAATCATTCAAGAGAGAATAGTAATTACAGAAAACCAAAATTACTGTGGACCCACAATGAAATGTCTGCATCGACTCTTTTTTGTATCACGCCAATGTGTTACTAATTTGTAGAAAAAACCTTTTCTCTTACTCACACATTGCTTTGTGCCTGTCTTTCATTGAAACTCACACTATTTATCATCTAAGTCAAACAAGCCAAAGCTTGCATTTGCATTAAACCCTGAGATATGCTGACTGAGGAGGAGGAGAATATCCTTTTACACTCTTCACCTCAAGTCAGTTCAACAGATGAACTATTACAGGACCCAGATTAAACAGTAACTGTGAGTGCCATAGCACAACTTGAATGGGCCCTGACAGACATTTTATCAGTAAACCAATTAACATGATTTATGGTCAGGGGGACTATGAGACTTACCCATAAATACAAAAGGCTGAACAGCTCCTCCTAAAGGGAGATGTTATCAGACCCTGCTAGATTCTGCTGTGCTGGCATGGAGTCAGCATGCATTTGTAAATGCAGCTACTGTGCACGCAGGGCCTGACCCCTTTCCATCAGAGGGTCAGGAGTTCACAGTCAAGCCTTAACAGTTGAAGTGTTGGATGTGAACTCCTAATCCTTCCGAATGTTAAGGGACAAGCCCTGGAAACTTAGTATTTATCCGGTCTCTCCCGCCCAGGTGGTAGCCCAAGATCAATCTAGCTGGCCAACTATGCTTACAAAGTAACTTTTGTTGGGTGATGTGTGTAGATTTAGGGTGGCTGGTGTCGATAAAGAAGAAACGACTCTCGGAATTGCGATAGATCATTGGGGATAGATTTGGGGAAATATGATATGTTCTTACTCATCCCCTAGTCAGACGAGATGATCAATATCATGATTGTACGCGTTATTTAGGTAAGTAGTAGTAAATGCAGCATAGTTTAGCACAAAGAGTAAAGCCTGTAAAACATCAGTAAGGGCTAATATGGCTCCATCAAAAGTGACAAAACACACTTTAGATGTAAAACTCCAAAGCTGTGTTATTTACATGTTGTATCTTCTGTATTTCACACACGTCGAAATACAAATTTAAAAGCGAGATTTTGTTATTTAAACAGATATGCGGCCGGGCCTACATTACAAGGAGGAACCATAGTTTTACCTTATGTCGGCTAGGCAGCCTCACAAAAATAGGTCCAACAGCATATCTGTTCACTTTTGACTGAACGTTGCTAGTCCTTACCGATGGCTTACAGTCTTTGTGCTAAGCTAGGCTACATTTACCTAAATAACTCATTATTGGACGTACAAGCATACGTTTGATATTGATTATCTCGTCTGACTCGAGGTAAGTAGGAACATGTCTTATTTACAAAGTTGAACAATCCCTTTAACATTCTATACAAAAATGTGAAGAACAAATAACCTTTTAGGTGATTTATGTTCTAAACAAAGTATGCACAGATGTGAGGGGGTCAGCCATTTCTGTCGAGCACAGTCCAATGGTCTGACGCACACTTAGGTCGCCTCCAAATGATGTGTTCTCCAGTTGTGTGGAATTTTGTCCTTTCTTGTGACCGAGGCAGAGCGCAGGTACAGCGTTTGCCTCAGGCAGATTTACAGTTTGCCAAAAAGATGTTAATTGGCCTCTGTCTCTTCTAGCTGATGTATGATATCTAACAATGGACTCAAAGGTCTCACTTACTCACATACTGGCTCAGGCATTTGTTAGAAGTACAAGCCGTGGTCCCCAAATACAGTCATTTTGACAAATAGTTCCTTTCATATTATAAATCCCAAAAGTCATATTTGTGTATATATCATTTTATTTTTGCACTTGTGTCATATTCATTTATTGGCTTAGTATTGGATACCCTTTCATAATTAGCTGAACTGCTAGGGCCACAGTTTAAACACAAGCATTTATTGTAATTCATTGTATTACATTCTGGGTGTTTGTTTGTTATGGCCCACATTGTTTTCTTCTTACAGCTAAGAAGCACATCACTCAGTCATGTATTTTACTGATTGCGTTGTCACCAGACTCGACTTTATAAATGATCCTGTGACACATGAGTCAATGAATTATCACTTTCCCCTTATTGAGATTTACCTCAGGTGTGTGGCGGCGTTTAAAATGCGGGCACTCATTGTTACGAGACAGCCATAATGATTGTCCCCTCTCCTTGTCACAGATTGCCGTGATATATAACTTACAATTAAGCATGGCCTGGTGATTCCATGATTAATGTTTGTGCATTTCCAAAAGGAGCAGTTGTGATATACAATCATATCCCTCAGCATGTTTACAGCTTCACACCTATTATCAGGGAAGATGGAAGAGGCCATTTGCATTTGGTAACTTTTATGACAGTGAACTCCCTTCATCAGCATTTTATTTCCTGTGTAACACTCCAAGTCATCTACAAATGTCAGGATAAAATAGAGACATGAAATATTCAGGATCAGCTTTCAAAAGACTGGCGCCTAGGATTTAGGTGACGGCTTTTTCCCCTCTTGCGTGTGTTTTTATGGGAGCTTTTAATTTTTATTGAAGGACAGTGCAAAGTAAATGGTTCCTCATCTAAGGAAGATTAAACGGTCTTACCCAATTTGCCGAAACATAAGGGCACATGGGCAAAAAGCCAAGAATGTGTTTGACATGGGAAGGTCACGTGTTGGGAGTGAGCAGAGCATGGGACATTTTTCTCTAAGGACACTGTTCATCAATTTGTATTGATCCAAACAATCCAACCAACAGCTCTCCACGTGTATTGATTAAACAATTACATAACTGCTCAACCCATCCATACACACCATTATATTTGATTTTGCAATGTCTTGCCAGTAATATATGCCGGGGCTTTATTGCTCATTGCTCCATAGTGTTTCCACCATGCTCTGATGAAAGTATGGACTGGGCCCCTCCATACACCCAAAAGTGTTTGTTTATAAATTCCAAGGGATTTCTCAATATCCTGCAATAATTTCATTAAAGTGCATGTTGTTTTCATTTCAGGTGCTGTTGGATTCACAACTGTTGCACTGCTGGAGTCTCACACATCTCTTAGAAATGTGTCTGTGTCTCTTTTTTCCCCTCCCTTTTTCAAGTTTCAAGGGGCTAGTAAAACGCGGCCTTCAATTCCCATGCTCCTGTGTTTTCACTCAGGAATAGGAGTGATGAGCAAAAGGTTTCAGACTCAATCCTTGAGCAAAGGGCTGCGCTGACAGGGATTATTATTTATTTGTCATGCTGGATGTAATAAGCTGTAGATACAGAATGGAGGGCCCGTGATTTATTGCTCTGTCGACCGCCACTAGCAGGACGCCCGCTCTAGCGTGCAGGATGAATACCACACTGTCAGCTCTGTCCATCCGTCACCATCACCCCGCCCTCGTTCCCCTCTTCACAACACCCTTCCATTTCATGCCAGAATACATAAACAATCTTTCATTATTTTGATGCCTTTTCCACCATATTTGTTTCTTTGCACAGTGTGGGACTTGAATTGTATGACGCTCGTTGTTTTTGGTACACCCAATTATGGTTTAATTCACAGTTTCTTTTTAAATAGTCTGGAGTGGTTAGAATTTTTTCATTAAATTAATACTATTTATTTTCCATGCATGTTCTGTGGTATTATTTGTGTGCTATCTTGCACACACATACCTTTCTTATCATAATCTGTGTTTAATGGGAGCATTGCTGTCCTTTGAGCATTGTCAACTTCCTCAGCTTACTTAGAAGATAATATGAAGTACTTTCTTTTATTTCATAGCTGGTACTGTAGCTAGCACGGTCATTTTATTACAGGGTGAATGATACAGACATATTTAGATATGTTTTAGAATGAAACTATGAATGGAGCACATAGTTTCCATCTCTTTCTGTGGGTCATGTAATCTTGTTAGGGGCCTTCGTGCTTCTGGATTATGTTATGGAGGTGTCACTTAGGTGGATAAACATTTTTGAGTGCCACAAACACACTAGCTATGTTCTGCAGTTAAGTCAGCGCTGATATTGTTTACGCAGTAGGGATTTGGGTAAGTGGAACTGACTTTGTAAACAGCCACTCCTACTACAGGCTTCGTGCGAGACTTGGGCTGAAAGAGAAACAGCATCAGGGAAAACACTTAGCCCACATATCAGGCCAGCGGACATGTGCCTGGCGAGAGGGAGCTAGCACAGCAGCGACAGAGCTTAATTATTATGAGGAATTGCCTTTGTGTGCAGCTAAACGACTTGAGCAGAGCCCGCTTTGTTGTTTAAGCCTGCTCAGCTGAGTGTTTGATGGTTTTCTTTTTGTTGCATAAGCTGTAATCTGTGGATAACATTACACCCCTGCTTAGGACACAGAGGTAGAAGCCATACATCTGGGCCTGGAGCAGCCAAATTCTCCATAGAGGAGAACTGATCATTCCATAAATCTTTTTTTTTTTTCTACCCTCAACAACTGCGACTTCCATCTCTCTGCAGTCTCCCAGATGTCATTTATTAGAGCTCTGTTGGGTATCTATCTCCTTTATGGGTTCATTTTTCCACTGCAGATTGTTATTTATGGACTTTTGTTTGTTTTCGGCCATCATTACTAACAATACGGGTAATAGCAATCATTTGTTATCCGGCACTGGTGCTGATGCTTGGGATGGGGTTAGTGGAGTGAGAATACTCATTTGGAGGCAGAGGAAAGGGTTGACAGGGCCCATTTATAACAAGATCATTCTGGAATGTCCAGCCTATTAATAACCCTCTGTTGCAGTCTAATTAGGGGGCTGTGATCAGTAAACGACTCCTCAGAGAAAAGCCCTATGGATTTTTGTTCTTTCGAATTGTTGTTATTGTTGTTACTTCGCAGGCACATTGCAAATTGCATTAATCAAATTAAATAAAAGGACATCTGTCTTTATCAATTTTTTAAATGTTAGGGACAATTTGTTTTAAAGTGCTGTATGCTGTAGTCTGCAGCATCTTTTGCACTTAGCCATAGCTCCAGTGCCGCAAAAAAAATTGTTAATCAAAAATTGTTAAATAAAATGTTCAATATATGTTTCTTCTGTTGAGCCTTTTTTGCCCCCTGAAAAACCAAGTGTTAAATTTGAACCATGCAGACTTTCTGCACTGCCCCTCTAACTCAGTCTTTCTCACTTCTCTTTTTCCAAAGTGCTCTTGACGTGGAGCTTATCAAGCCTTAATTAGTGAAACATTTTCTCTCTGTGATGTCTATTGATGTATGTGGTGGGGGGAGAAGGCAAATTGAGCTGCAGCCTGACTTGAGAGTAGATTCCTTTTGAAAATTCTCTCCCTCCTTACCTCCCTGCCTCTCTCAATCTCACCTCGTTCCCTCTCTCTATGCCCGCCGAGAGAGAGAGAGAGAGAGAGAGAGAGAGAGAGAGAGAGAGAGAGAGAGAGAGAGAGAAGCCAGGAGTAGTGTGGAGAAATGAGGCGCAGCATTAGTGTTTTTTTGCTTGCCTGTGCAATAGAAAACGCCGCGCGTCAGGGGCCCAGTCAGCAGATGGGGGAGATGCAGATGGGAGGTGAAAAAGCTCCCCAGTGGCAGTCAGGCCCTGCTCGGATGTGATTGCGGCAGCCAGGATGAAGTCAGCACTGACAAAGTGCGCCCATTGATGGATGGACAAAGCCGGGGACTGGATGTGAGAATGGATGGGGGCAGAGTGGGAATTTAACACAGACAAACAAAATGAAAGACAGAGAGGAATTACCTGCTAAAGCATTCCGGCAATACAAATCCCAGAGCAATTTACTTACTGCTAACTGAGCACAGGAGGATTGTTTGCATCGGTACAAGTGGACCTGACGGGGGGGGGAATTACTTTCATTCAGCAGCCTGGACCTGCCTGGTTACACACTATTGTTTCAGGATTCCCTTCTTTTCACATAGGCAGATCTATTCATGCAAAGTAACAGGGCATGTGCACGTCCAACTCACTACCCCCCCCCCCCCCCCCCCCCCCACACACACACACACACATGCCTCTCTATGTGAAAACAGACACACAAAGGTGCGCTCACCGTGACGCCGATATGGGGTGTGTAAGGGAGCTTTAAATCGTCCGTGTGTTCGAGCACAGGTTAATTTGCGGTGCCTTCAAGCCCGCCATAAAACCCAAGATACTTTAGGTACCTCATGGCCTGCAGAAAAACTAATAACCCCTGAAACTCAACGGCAGAGCCAATAACGTTGCCGAATCCCGGACTTGTACGGGGCATCCATAGCCCCCTTGTTGGGGAATGAATTCTCATTACCATTGCACTAGCACTACATTAAATGTCAGTGGTGGCGGTGGATAGGGCCGGGAAGATTAAGACTAATGCTGTTGGCCTCAGGAACTCCGATTAGAACTATTCTCATTAATCAGAGCCAGAGAGATGGAAGCAATTTAGAGGCCTGGTCCTCTCGGTGCAAGGGGCAGGGCAGCGCCCTGTCACGGACCGACCAGGGGGAATACACACCCATTCACTAGCCCTTCATTACAGCCACCAAGGACATGTGAAGGCCAGCCACCCCATGCTCCTCACTTCCAATTAATGTGACCGGATAAAGTTCCGCTTTATCTTCAAAGCCTGTGCTGGAGAGTGTGTGTGTGTGTATGTGTGTATGTGTGGTTTTTGGGCGGAACGACATCACGTCTTCTAGGTTACATTCCGTCCGTTTCTTTCTGTCTTTCGTTTTTTTTGTTGTTTTTTTGCAGTGTGTTACACGACAGATATGTTTTTCATACCTATTTGTCTCTTTCTTGCCTTGCTCAAGGTTGTACCAGAGGCCAGGCCACTGAGGTAACAGTGGGACCAAGAGGAGCCCTCAAGTTTAAGCTGGAGGCAGCCCGCGTTGGTTTCTCAATTAGCACCTGTCACAGGAGACAACTCGCTCTGGGAGTCGACGGTAAGGACGGCCGACATCCCGTAGATGTTTCCCACATTGCCGTCCACTGGGGACCGGAGGACTCATCCAACAGAGTCAATGTATTCTGTAAACAGAGAGGGAGATGGGAGTGAATCCCATAAATCTGAAGCCTTGTGATAACATTTCCTTCGGCTGACCTTGGCGAGGTCGTTGGACGGGGCGGAGCGATGCCGGGAGGGGGAAAGAGTGTGATATGATATATGGGTGAGAGGAGCAAGGTGAGCAATGAATCACAGGGAGCAGTGATTAGCTGTGAAATCCTCCATATGTGATCCTTCTCTTTTTGCTGCTGGTCATCGGCCCCACTGTTTACCTCCCATCCGTCTGCCTTTTCACCGGCTGGGTGTCACCCTGGCGATAATGTATCTGGGGTGGCTGGAAAAAGTGACTTCCAACCTGACGTTCATTTCTTTGAAGGAAGAGTCCTTGATGACTTCCCAAACTGAACGTCTCTCTTTCTCTGTATGGTTCAGAAGCGGCTTTGTGCGGTGAGAAATGACGCGGGGAGCTGGGTCGCTTCGTTCGGGCTGTAGAACAGGCAATCTAGCATGTTTTTCTCCCCCTTTTTCCCTTTCTTACAAATAGTTATCAACAGGCCATGAAGTAATCAATGGGGATAATCCATCTCGGGGTCTGTCGATATGGTAATGACTCTGCCTCGTTGTTATAGCTACACAGCCATAAATCACTCCCTTTACCAGAATGCTTAGCAGCTGTTGCAACAAACTCCTGGCTGGTAATAAAATACTGCCTTTTTTGATTAATGCCCCCAACATTCTGCTGCGCTGCACCTTGATTGTTTTCAGATTTAAAAAAAAAAAGCTGGATGGATTGTATATCAATAAAGCTGTAAGTCAAGGGGCTCTAACAAAAGGATCGGTTGCAAGTAAATCACGGTGGCTCCCCGTATTCACCGCTCCAGTGGGGTCATAAAACCGAGGCTGATGCCATGGTAATGGTACATTTTCAAGGCTATATACACCGACCGGTGGTTGATGTGACCCGAAGGACAGGCTGTGAGGGGGATAACACCTCATGCGTACTATAGTCTATTCAGATTACTGTGTTGGCTCCCAACATTAATGAGACCCTTTTATTGAATCATCTAAAATTATTAGATACAAATCTCTCTCTAATGCAAACTATAACTAGTTTCAGTGAAACAAACTTTAACTGCTACTGCTTAATGTAACATCCTTTTCAACAAAGGAAACATCTTAAGTGTTGCAAAGCGTCACGTTATTGTGACAGTGGAGCCGTGGCCAAATTTCAGTGTAAATGCAGTATGGCCTTATCTGTCCGAGAGGCAGGAAGAAGTCGAGGACGCAGGCTGAGTAAGGGAACAAAGAAAATTAAAACTGATAGGACTCGTCAAAGGAGTGTCAACAGCAGTCAGGATGGAAGCAATTTATTCAACAAATCCTCCAAGTGCGCTAAACTGCGTTGGTGTCGGTGCCGCCACTGTGGGACAGTGGAAAATGTGATCGTTGTTTCCTCTCTTTGAATCACTAAAGGCAGGATGCTCGCTGGACGCTAAGTGGATTGTTCAGTGTCCTGATAACAATTTAGATCCTGTTATGGTTAATGCCGGGTAATGCCATGATAGAAATTGAACATGACACTCAGGCAATTTATTACTTACTGTGTTTCTAACCTTGGACATCGTGTTGTTTGTACAACCACATCCTTTTGATTCTGCGGAAAGTGTACTCTTGATAAAAGCATGCATTTTTCATTATAGGGATTGTGTGTGTGTGTGTGTGTGTGTGTATGGGGGCGGGGGGGGGGGGGGGGGGGATTGAGCAAAGAAAGATGTGGAAGAAAAGGCAGATGAAAGAAATGAAATCACGTAAGAACTTAAAAACTTGGCATAGCTAAGATCCTGGCTAGAATTGTTCCAAAGTATGTTGTTATAATTTACTCAGAAACCCTATTCTTCATTTGCTAGAAATGTGTTACGCTATATTGCAATTTATTTAAGCTTTCAAACCTATTGGTTATCAGCATCCACATACTAATTTCAATGGATTAATAGAGTTGATGTTAATTTGAACAAATGAAGAGAAAATAGAAAGACTGAGTCCCATTGTGGTTTAATGCAATCGATTTCAAAAATTTTTGTGGTGAGAAAGCCAGGTAAAATTCTGTGAAAGTTGTTTACTGCAGAATCCAAACAATACTGCCAGAGTTTTGGAGGTGAGAGGCACATTGTAAATCAGCCCCTTGTGACAGTTTTCAGATAGACAGCAACACTGCTGTGACAGTGAAATGTTGCCAGGGAATAGTAACAGTTTACCTGAAGTCAGTTTGTTTACTTTTCTAAGCTTCAGCATGGTCTGAATCCAGGCGTCTTGCTTTTAAAATCAAATTACACAATTTTTTTCATTCCTTATTTATTTGAAAGGATATCCTTGTCGACTAGGACACCGAGGTCCTTTTTTGACCATGAAGTATGGGCCTTATCTTTCTCTTCCTTGACCTCAACTGCTCTGTTTGCTCCAGCTGCTACACAGACCCAGATGGTAATCCCAACCCCAAATATCCATAATAAAATCCATCTAGTTTCTAAACAGCTTATTGTTGTCAGGAATTTCCTCCTCTCTGGTCCCAGTGACACCAGCTATGACCTTTGGTCTGATTTAAGACCTTGGCCTACTCCTGACCCCCATGTGCTTCTTTCTTTCTCTCTCTTTTCCCGTCCTGTGTTTATGGATAGAGGTGAGCTGGCCTAAGCTTACCCCAATGGCTTGCTTATTCCACTCTTTCTTTGAGCCCTGACAAGAGCTGCATATTTAAGCTCTTGTCTATTTATTGAATGTGTAACAAGATAGTTCTTGTCAGAGTTTCAACACTTTTTTTTTGGTTTCTGACTGATCTAGTGACATATTAAACCCCGTCATTATTGTCTTTGTGTCACTTATTTCTTTACCCTCTTTTATGAGTACAGGACTGGGTTAGTCAAAGTGATCTGGACTTTCCTGCTCTTGACTGTTGGCATGGGACGGAGTGTTTGATGATTTATGTCCCAAAATGAACGTCATCACCTAGGACAAACAACCACCCTCTGACCTTCAGTGTAAGACTCTAATAGTTCTGGGACAAAGACGTTGAGTATGTAAATACATATATTATTTATGTGTGCTTAAGTAAGTGCTATTGTTGTCTCAGCAAAAGTGAAAGCCGGGGCTATGGCCTTGGGCCACACGACAGCCCACTTTATCATGTTTTTACTCACTCATGCATAATTAAAAACCTAAATTAGTTACCATGTACAAAATTCTAATGCTCGAGGAAACAAACTACATGAAAATGTATTTTGTTCTCCATGAAGTGACAGGAAATCAATTAATCCTGATGTATTATTTTATGCAGGACAGGGTTCAGGGTCCTGGAGAGACGAGAGAGATTGGCTACAGCTGTTCTCATTGGAGGGGCCATATATTATAATTGGCGTGTGTGACAGCTCCTGAGGAAAATGGCTGAAGGGTATCCGGCAGGTGACTGGAGTGGTAAAAAAAGAATAGCAATAGTGTGGGATGCAGTGAACGGTTCCCCAAGACTGGTGCACGATATGTGGCGGCAGGGAAGTTACCTCAGCACTGCACTGTTGAGTGTGTGTACTCATATTTGGCTCAAAGAACCGTTTTCTGTTCATGTTTATTATGGTTCTTTCTTTAGTACACATTTGTCTTTTGACATGATATCATTATTCATAAAAACATTTGCAAAAACAAAAACAAAAGTTACTTTCTTGGTTACAATGAAATATGCTTAATCTTGATAAATATCATTAGGTATTTACCGCAACATCATGAAAACTTTACACAAATTATTTTCTCAATCAATATTTTATCAAAACAATCGTATCATAACCAATATTTGAAAGCATTGTTACAGGTTAAGTCTTTAACACCTTTGAGAAAGTTTAAACCAATGGGGTGTGTTAAACGACCCTGGTAGCCATGTCTTTTATCTCCTTCACTAATTAATTAATGTTGCTGTTTCATAATATAGGTTTATCACTTATTATGGGCCCTTCTGTCACTGTTGAATGCTGTGCCATTTATTTCAGCATATTTATAAACAGATTCCTCTGGTCAACATGACCGGTAATCAACGATCAGTAAACAGCTGTTAGAAACGAGTAATGAAGCAGAAAGCAGTAAATTTATGGCAGGATCTTGTCCGCAAATAAATCTACCACCCAAATATGTTCAGCAGAAGGACTTGGCTGACGCTTGAAGTGCAATTCTAAAGCTGTTTACGAGTGAGAGGGAACAGCAGACAGCCACATTAAAAAGGCAAATGACATGCACCAGATGGAATAGCCCATAACAAATGGTGCAAGTTAGTGGGTTGCCAGCGAGTCCTGGCACCGTATGATTGGTCTATGTCTCTCAACTCTTTACTGAACTGCTTTTATGAATGACGGGAGAGGCAAACTCTCCTTTATACTTCTTGTTATTTGTACGTGAAAAATAGCAGCGCATTTCATTTGGTGTCAATAAAAGGAGGACATGTGTAGCAGGACTGTACAATAGTGCAAGAGAAAAGCATGAATTGCATTGTCTTATAATATTTGTTTTATTTTCTTTTTTTTTTTACATTTAATGATTTAAGCCAGATTTTGTATAAAACTGATTTGCAACAGAGTTGCCTAAGGGTTCTTGCTTCACATGAAAAATAAATAGTAAATACAAGAGAAACCAATGTATTGTTAATTCAAGATGTCATGTCTTTAACTCTGCTTTGATTAGGCAAGATAGTGAAGGTATACAGTTTCAGTTGTTAATTTCTTTATTAAATGTATTCAGGAACTCTACACAATTTTATTTGGCATTGTCTCAAACGTGATACATTTGTAAGATAAATAAACTAAGACTTATAATTACTCCAATACTTGGAGAATGGCATAATGGATATTATAACATCCTATCCTGTGTATATTGAAATGTCATAACCTATTAATACTTACAATGTGCAATGTGCATGTAACAACGTACAGAAAGAAACTAGTTGAGTTAGCTCTTAGCTAGTGAACTAAGCAGACCCATAATACTTACAGCCACAATAATGGAGAGGGGGTGAGCGGCACACAAAAGAAATTGTGAGCAGTTCTGGGAACTGATGGCAGCTAAGGTTTACGCCCCCCCCCCCCCCCCCCCCCTAGGTTAATTCATGGGATGAAACGCTGTGGCACATGATGTGTCATATATCAAAGGCAGGGCATCAGTAATCTTTGCTCAAGGGCATGGATAACAGGCAGATAGACATGTGAATGAGATGGAAGGGGGTTGGGGAGCGACTCATCCTTTTCTGCTATCACCACAAAGAAGATAGAAGAAGATTTATGGCTCGACCAGGACCACATACCAGCAGGCTGCCCGTCTTATATCCGTTGTCCCTTACACAACCACTCTCCCTCTTGCTTTCAGAATGCAGCCCACCTGTAAGAAGTTGGCTCTCACATAAGATATTTGTAGAGGTAATTCTGTTCCTTGCTTTTTGTCCAGTGGTCAACCATTTCAACTTAGCTGTAATGGGAATGGGAATGGGAACCGTATATTATGTGTAATGTAATACTGTGCATGGTTGTTATGTCTGGATGTTTACCACTCAGGGTGGCTTTCTGCTTTGTTGCAAGCTTGACTCCTCACTTTTGAGTGGCTGGGCCACTGACCCCGCCCACCGAAGAGTGATTGGAGCCCGTTGTGTTTCAGCTTAATGATTGACACTGATAAGACGTTATGAATTGCTCCTTGTTCAGACAGCCTGTCAGATATTTCCATCTCATGGTGCACGAATGAATTGAAATGTAAGATGGCATAAAATCGCAGGTTAACAAAGAACTACATAAAAAAAATCGATTCTGTACAAAGTACATGCTTAAAGCTTAAAGAAACAAATTGAACATGTGACAAAATAAAGATTCTTTGGTCTCAATCCAGTTTCTAGGGTACAGAGCAACATCCTCAAGCATTTAATAAAATACATTCACAACATCCTGCTTATAATATTGCACACATGTTGAGCAAGAATGTGAATTATGTAGCAGAAAATGTATGATAGAAACAAACCAATTTAGCAACTACATCTATGTTCATTGGACTTTGTGTGCCATTCAAATTCCCCTTTATATGACTATAACTAATGGAGAATTGAGAATTATAGTTGAGTCGATTACTTTAACAACAGATACATTTTATGCAGCCTACCATTTAATACTTTAAAGGTTCTTATTGGCTAGAAAGAGAGCATGAGAACTCAGCCTTACTGGGCTCGGATAATTTCTGAAGAGCACAGCTGGGATTTCCCCCAAGGAGGACTTTAATTCATTGAGTGCCATCATCAGTCATTTAAAAAGTAGTCATAAATCAAGTGTTTCAAAGGGCCTTTTGGGTAAATGCCCTCATGTGCTCTTTAAAACATATCCTTCAAACTAAAGGAGTTATGCTCAGCAGGTGAAACCATTAAGTTTCTATGGTATTTGCAGCTATATTTAGAGTTTATTTTCATGGTGTAGCGAGCATGTTTATACAGTACTTTACATTGATTTTCATTACTCACAAAGGCCTTGCAGTCATAATTATTAACGAGAGGCTCCATATACTAAACCGAACAGCTGTTTATAACTTTCATGAAAACAGATAATTTTACCATACTTTGTACCTGTTTTATAAAGCATTCCGCAATAAGTTAGCATAATGCCTAGCAAGTATCTAGGCAAAGAGATAAAGAGAGTAAACCTACTTTTAAATCATCTAGAATATTTTTCTGAAGTATTTGTAAAGGTTGTGTAGATGTGTGAGGCTTTCTATTCAACAGCTCGAACTCCATAGTCTATTCAGTCACTTATGAGAGGAAATAGACATGCATGAATCGATATATCGTCACCGGGTATCAAAATTCCGCATAGGAGTGTTACAGGGAGCTTGTCACAAACTTTAAAAAACCCCACACACTATATTGTCTATTCTCTATAAACACACGATATCTTTGCATCAGTAATGTATATGGCCTTTGATACGTTGCCGTCGACAGTGTAGAAGGTTGGGGACAAGAGTAACCCCGTCAACGCGTATCGGGTTTCCTGCCTGGAACTATTGACTATTAGAGACTCACACAGACCTGTTACAGTTGTGGAATGGACATTGGGATCAACTGAACTCTGACTGTACGTCACATCTGCCTCACCGCTGTGCGATCGTTTTCACCTACCGTTCAGTAGCCCTGAGGGTGCGGGTGGAAGTGGCTTTCCTAGCAGGGGGGATATCCTCTCTCACAGCCATGGGGAGAGAAGACGCCCTTTCCACACAAAGGGCCGCCTAACTCCTCCACGTTGTTTATTGTTACTCATAACATTCAATACAATCGAGAGAGTGGGTCAAGGTGAGGCTAAGACCCTTGTGAAGGGAGGGGGCGCCAAAAGGAACAACAAACAGATGTTCTTTGATGATAATTGTGGAGAGGGGAAAAGGGAGTGTGGAGGCCTGGCTCGTAAAGTGTTCACTTGTTGAGGCGCCCCGACTGCACCCCCTGTCCTGCCAAAGCCCCGGCAGTGGTGTGTTGTTTAGCCCCAGGAGTCAGGGAGCACCTGCTGTTGCCATTACCCTTACTAGCCAGCGGTGACATCTGTTCACAGTAGCCGCTGCGAATTTGAATGCCAATATCCTTGCCTTGAACCGACCTGGAGAAGAAGAAAAAAAGTATATGTCACTCAGTGACAATCATTCTTCAAATGGAAGGTTAGGGAGGCACAGCCCTTAATCAAGTGTGGCTGTCAGCAGGCGCCCTTTAAAATGGAGCCGTAAAGACAGGCTGCCAGTGCTGCAGCCGATGAGCTGAGTGATTGATTTGTGTAAATCATTTTCTTTTTCACAAGCGCTAGTGGGAGCGGGTTCGGCAAGGATACTATCATAGGATTAAGTATGGCCCCTCTAGGCTGCCGTTGTGATTAATGAGCTGCCAAGGAGCTTCTGACTGTCACGAAAAGGAGCATGGGTTCAAAACCAAGTCTAGCCTGCTGCAATGAAGAAGGAAAAATATGTTGTGTCATCTTTTCGATAAATGTGCCGTCCACAATGTCGATCATTCTGGCTGTGGGACGTTGCACATCAATATGAGGATTTTGATAATTCAATGGCAGTTTTACAAATGCATTTTAAGTTCATTAGAATATGACTTTTGGTGTACAGTACAAAGGAGCTACAGTTATTCCCTTCAAGAAATCCATAACATTCCTACCCTCAATGTGTCCATTCATTCAGCTGATATCTTATAACATCAAAGCTTTCTAATACTTTGCTAGGTTTGGTATTATTATTTTTTATTAGTAGTATTTTTTTTTTCTTAACTATTGATACAGTCTTTGCCGGTACTTGGCCTTCTGTCGTGTCTGAGTCTCTCTTTACATCTTGTTCCAGAGATCTTCCCCCGAAATGTCCTGTGACCTTTTCCATCGAGCGAGATGGCGGAGCGGAGAGCTGTTAGCAGAGGAGGGAAAATTGAGCTGCTCTACATCTATCTCTCCCCAAGGAGGGTCATGTTTCTCTTTCCACCATTTATTTGAAAGCTATCATTTCCTAGGATTCATAGCTGAAAAATGGCATTGATTCGCCGGATGATAGATGCTAAGTGTCCCTACATCGACATGCCTATTGACAGCCTGTGTAAATTCTGCATCTTATTACCCCTGCAGCTAAATGATACACCTTGTGAACCGGGAGGATGTAGCTAGTCGATTGCACTGTCTGAGCAGTCCCCCCTGAGCTGGGTGTCACCAACCAATAGCACGATTAATGTCGTCAGAAAACACCTTATCAGTCAGCATACTGAATAATTAAACATTATAAAGCACTGCAGAAGAGAGTCCTTGTGTGGCCTCAGCATAGCAGAATAGGACTTTGGAAATATAACAAAAACACTGTTGGGTTTTTATCATGCACCAAGCTGAAAATGTAGTTCTGAAACTGAAATATATGTTTAATATAAAGCCTATCTGGAATAACCCTGTCTGGAAAGTTTGTTGTACAGTTAAAATGACTAATGTGACGCTCTTAAACTACTCTAGCGAATCATTTTTTTTACTACATTGTTTACAAGGTCTGTTTTTTCCTGGACTCTATAGAGGTTTTATTGCATCTTAATCCTACCGTGTTGTAACACCGCGGCCTGCAAAGGATGTTTAATAATGTTCTACTGCCAACTGTTTTTTCAATCTCAATTTGTTTTATAGTAATACACAATTTAACCTTCAGAACAGCATTTGCAGGTTCATAACATTTGGAACAGGTGTAATTTTTCTAACAAACGGAGGCACAATGTGACCCAATTTATCTCTGTTTCCAGTAATGCGGAGCATTAATCTGGGGGCAATTCACGGCCCATTATTTCAGCGGGACAATAATTCATTCTTATTGTTCGGTCTTGCACTTGAAGAGAATGTTTCCAATCCAGTTGTGCTCTAGTGTTTTATCAAGCCACAGTGCCATGGAAACTGGATGGGGGGTTGTTATTCATACTGTAGAGTCTTTTACACCAGAGCGTCTGGACCATCACATGTTATGGAGAGTGAAATGGGCTGCTGGGTGATTTGGCTGCCACTTGAACAGAAGAATTGCCTCTCTTGATTACTCTCACTGATGTGTTTTTATGGGGGGGTGGGGGGGTACGGGCATTTATCTGTCTTGAGATGAATATGGGGTAAAAACACTTAGCTGGAAAGCCTAGATTAGTCTAGTCTGAGGTGTGCAGACTTATATCTTGCACTGGGAACAAAGTAAAAATATGCACAGAGACAGACAAAAAGCAGGTTCAACACTTTTGGCATTGTACATTGGCATAATTTGCCCCTTCTTTATTGGTTTCATAATATAGAAATAGGTTTTTCATCCACTGTGTACTTTGCAAATACAGAGGCTGCAGCAACATAAAAATAGAATGACCCCCTTGTATGGCAGTGGGGTTTACAATTCACCAAGAGTCTACACCCCTTGTTCTGAAGATGAATTAGAGGCGTCTAAATAATGCAGTGAACCCTAATTCTCTTTGATTGGTAGTGAGTTAGATGATAGCGACCCATTGAAATTGGTCATCAGCATAAATAACGAGCAAATGAACTGATAAAATGCATAGTCGCCGGCCATCATAAATCAAATGGAATCCACTCGCGGTGGAAGTCTCTGGAATTAGAAGTCCATGCTCCTATTAATAATGTTGCCTTGTGAAGGCGACAGCGTGATAAATCAGCGCTGAAAGGCCCTTCAGTGGGCGAGTCCAAAGAGTTAGACTGCCTGCAAATTGCTTTGTGTATGCTCCTAATTGTTTCTTAAATAACCCACCTTTTGGAGGCAGTTTGGAAAGGTAGACTACCAAGAAGGGTCAGCCATGTCAGACCCAATGCCTCCAGAAGTGATGTTATAGAACAGCCCCACACCCATCTATTTCTAACGCTCTGTAACTCACTCTCTCTCTAATTATCTTTTTCATCCTCTCAGAAAAAGACACACATTAAAACGAGCTTCCTTTTTTTCTACGTTTAATTCTTGCAACTATTTTATAAATGAAGCTATGGAATCACAACACACTGTAGTGTGCACTGTGCAGGGTGTAATTTTGGAATTCGTGGATGGCACTACTCAAATGGGTAATTTAGAAAATTTTCACTGGCAATTTCCCTCACTGCGCATTCTAATGTGTTTCACAAACACTTGCCAACAGTTTTATTGCTGCTCTTATTAAAGTCCAGTTCTCTAGAGTCATCCTTAAGCTTACATCCTTCATGAGTAATCTTTTCCTGCATTTTTTTTTATTTCTTGCCCAAATGGAATAAAATTGATTAAATTAAATTACTATAACTTTTGAGGCATGTAATAACGATCAGACCTCCTCTGCAAAAAGCCCATCTAATTAATGGGAATACTGAAGCCGTCATGAGCTACTGCTCATTAAATTACAACTCCAAACTATAAAACTTGAAGAGTTTTCCCCAGGAACTTAATGTAGATTTATTGAGCAGTAGGCATCACCTACCATAGAATATTCTGTTTCCAGGGTGATCAACATAAATATGTAGTGAAGTAAAAGTTTTGTATGTTTCTTAAAATGCTAGTAGTCAAGAAATGTCAATATATGGTATTGGGCCAAAGCCTCAGCTTTGTTGCCAGCCAATCCTTGTGATGAAATGCCTTCTTGCTCGGGGCTTTGATCTATGGACAGCACTGTGGAGGAGGGCCATGGACAGAGAGAACCACTGGTATTGGATAGTGGCAGGCTGTGCACGCGTGTGTGTGTGTGTGTGTGTGTGTGTGTGTGTGTGTGTGTGTGTGTGTGTGTGTGTGTGTGTGTGTGTGTGTGTGTGTGTGTGTGTGTGTGTGTGTGTGTGTGTGTGTGTGTGTGCGCGCGTGTGTGTATCTATGTGTGTGCCCTTCTGGTGACATTCAGCCCCTGTAGATGTTTGACTTTAAATAATGCTCCTGTGCGGTCCGGAGAAATAATGGTGTGGACTTTCATGACATTGCGTCAGTGCCAAGGTGACTGACTCGGGGACTGATTGCTCCCTCGCTCTCACCTTCTCGCCTTGTCAATAAGCATCCACTTGTCTGATGGAGTCACATCAGGGCTCTGCAGCTGACACCATGGTGTCTTTGTTTCCTGCAGCAATCCTTTTAGAAAACACATCAATGGTGATTAATACAGTGACAGCAACAGGGATGTTAACCCCCTACTGCCAACTGGCCGCTAGAAGTGAAACACACGCACATACCAAGAAAACAATAAATAACAGACAGACCCA
This sequence comes from Galaxias olidus, assembly GCA_026901105.3. Classification (NCBI taxonomy): domain Eukaryota; kingdom Metazoa; phylum Chordata; class Actinopteri; order Galaxiiformes; family Galaxiidae; genus Galaxias; species Galaxias olidus. The sequence continues at coordinate 80,249 of JAPMUY010006461.1, forward strand.
CACAGATTGAGACAGAAACATTTACACACAGGCACACAGTAGCTAAAACTCACAACTCGGTCTGTGTAAAAGAGGTGTTTAGCATTTTGAATAGTAAAGTAGATTCAATCTTTAGCTCTGGTGCGGTTCATGTTTGAGAATTGATTGATGGAACCACATGATACTTGGTATTCTGAAACTGTCCTTTACATTAAAGCAAATGGTAGCTCCACGCTACAGCTGTGCATGCAGATATTAAATTGGAGGTCTTCCGATTTAAATTTATGGCATCCATTACTCAAGAATTTACATGACCAGGTGTTGCATCTGTTTGGTTTCAGCTAGGGGTCACTTTGATTTATTAATATCCACGGTTTCATCTGGATGACAAATGCTGACACATTGTCACTTAGGGCAGCGCGTCTCTCTGTTTGGCTTGAACAGCTGTGACAACCTGCAGATTATTAGTACCCTGGCTGATGATGCCAAAGTGCAGCCCAAACATGTCATCATCTGGAAAACGACATTACGCTGAGCACTTAGTGATTATAATTACCAATAAACCCCAATTTAAGTAGGCCCTTACTGTAGACTTAGGCAGAATGGGGATTTACTCATCAACACCTGCTCAATCGCTGTTCATCTCAACAATCCCATGACGGAGGAGAAAAGACACCAGGAAGACATTCAGAACCATATGCTCACACTTTGCTGTCGTGGAAATCCATGGAAACAGTGCCATGTTTCTGGGTTATGGCGTTTGCAAAAACTGTGTCCTGACACAGCTGTACAGAAGTTCTGACTAATAAACATAATCCAATACATTGGGGGCTAACGATGGATATAATTAAGTTGCAGACATCATTTAATTTTATCCTAAAGTATATATATAAAAAAACGATTGTGTTCATGCTCATTAGATGAATTGTTAAACTAGATCTGTTATGTAGGTCAGTATAGGACCTCCTGTGCAGATGCTTTTAAGGATCTGGACAAGGCGATAAAACAGGGTATGGCATTAATCAGCACCGTCCATCCACTCACAGCAGGCGCCATTGGACCACTGACGGGGCCACAGGTGTCTCAGCCATCAGGCCACACAGTGAATGTCAGAAGCAGAGAGAGTGTGTCCCCTCGATTCGCCCAGATGCTGCTCCCACCTCTGATCATTAACTCTCACGCCGAGGTTTTAATTAGGGCTCCTCGCGGCAGAAGACAGATCTCGTATCAGTCTACATTTTCTAAGCTGTCCTTCTAATTATATGGACCGGGTCTGGATGGATTGGCCTGGTGGCCGGCTAGTATTGATGGCAGCCAATTGTAATGACCTGGCCGCAAGCCACAAGGCTCTCTACCTCCAACCAAGGCCTCTGTTTACATGAGATACATACCGGGAACCCCAGAAAGATGAAGAGTCATGGGTAAGGTAGTGTAGCAGCCTAGAGTTGACATCTTATATGTTTACCATTGCTCACCATTACAAATATATTAAACAGTGTGTCTGTAATTGAACAGAAACCGAAACATCATTTCAGACCGTGGTGATATGATGACTGCATTGTTATGATTATAACCCTGTATCCAATAATTACATATATGTTATTTTTGCTAAACATTACTTGCCTCCGATTAGGTCTCTCGGTAATAGCTGATGTGCTCATCTTTACCAGAGCACCCGATGAATTGATGGCAAATTATAACCTTTTATGACAATGCAATGTAGAGCATTGTTAATAGGATTTGACAAGGGCATATTATGCACAACAAATATGCATAATATGCCCTAAATGTAACATAAAATTGGTTATAAAGGCTTGAACAAAGTACATTTATATGGTTCACTAGTTTGAATGTCTGGTATCATATTTTCCGACGCGGGCTGCATAAAAAGGCACAGGAGTGTAACAATGGGTATCAGTGAAAAGTGCTTTAAACTTAAAGCTGATGGATGGCTTGTCACAAAAAATAATTGCGTCGGTTGGAAAGTGGGTCTGCGTGCTCGGAGGGGGTAGAGCAGGATCTACAGAGAGGATGATGGGAAGTGACAGTGGTCTGTCAAGACGCAGTGGCTGCCCAGAGTAGTGTGAAGCCCCAGCTAGACGATGGCAGAGCCGAGCAGGCTGTCAGAGCAGGAAAGTGCCTTTAATACATCGAAAAGAAAAGGAACCCTCCTGTCAGGCCTGCTCAGCCAGTAGAAAGAGGAAGAGGGAAGATGGCGGCACAGGTAGAGAACAGAGCAGGGCCCGGGTGACGCTCGGACGCGATTGGCCCGGTTACAGGCAGAGAGAGGGACTCCTTGAGGGAGTCGGATCATCACGCCGTGCCACAGCACCAGTTTCGTTGGCTGTGCGGATTCATTAATCAATTTGCAAGATCTGGCCTCATTGCATGTAATATTTGACAGCCGAGGAATTGGATTGTCAACGGCCTCATATTGTAAGTGCAAGCTAAACAGAATTTGTTGTTGTAGACTGTTATCTGCCAGAAGCATTACATTGACCTTCAAAAAAACACAGGCATTTTACAGTTAACCTAAATGTATGCACAGATTGAACCAATGCTGTTAACTCCTACTTCATTTGTAGATTGTTGACAATATAATGTATTGCTGTACATGATACAAAAGTGTCAGCCGTTTATTGGAGGAAAGATGTATGGACTGACCTAACAAAGGATCGAGTGCCCAGAGAGACAGACAGTTAATAGATAGGGAAGAAAGCGGGGCCTCATTTAGAAAGGATAGGCTGTTTGCGCTGTCAATATGACAAAGGGGAAGTCGACAACCATTGATCCTTGCTCACTGATGACAGTTTAAAAATTCAGCAATAATCATGACAAACGAGAAGAGCCACTACAGACGGAAAATTATCAATGATCAGTGGCCGAAAAGAAATGCCAAGGTCAGAGAGAAAAGGCTGCTGAACTTCTCTCTGTGTGGACACGGCCAAATAAAATATTGGCAAAGATAAAGAGAACAGGTTTTAAAGAGGGGTAGAAGGAGTTATTAATTAAGTTAGGGGTCACACAGCGACAAGTATGGATCCCTTGCCAGAGCTAACTGAATGCCAAGGGCAAAGTGACCAATATGTTACCCAGTTTCAGGTGACTTGATCTGTCACGATATCTGGCTGATGGATTTGCAGAATTAACATTTACATCCATTCAAATTGAACCGGTTAGGAAAAGCATTCCCCCCAAAAAGGGTAAGAACTCAAGCATGAAATGTTGACACAGACACGTCGAATTTGGATTGTTCTACAATACGTTGATGTGATTTAGTGAGACTAAGATGTGAAGTTATCAAATTCGTCGACTTTTCAAAAGGAATGGCAATAGAACATTAATGACTGACCCCGTTTTTGTAGATTTGAATCAGGCTCTGACAGTGTGAATAAATCTATGTCCCAATAAGGTACAATGTGCAAAGTTCCTTCTCTCTCTCTCTCCCTCTCTCTCTCTCTCTCTCTCTCTCTCTCTCTCTCTCTCTCTCTCTCACACACACACACACACACACACACACACACACACACACACACACACACACACACACACACACACACACACACAGATGGACAAACACACTTTACTGTGCTATAGACTTCATTGGAGCCCCTCCTCTCTGGACAAAATAGGCTCTAATCTGCTTTATCACTTAAATCTGCATTAATATTTTTCCTAGAATATGTCAATATATTTGGTGGCATCTGTGATGCACAGGGTGACCCTGCTGACTTAATGGTACAATTCATTATCAGTAATGGAGTCAATACCTTGTCTCACAGGTCTAATTGGACAATTTATAGTATTGTCATTAGTGTTAGCTCTTTTTTCATTGAAGCTCGGTAAGTCGCACGTGACAAATGTTATTAGTTATCGGCTACTGAAGTGCATTGGTAGAGGAGGAAATTGCAAGGCGACTAGGGGCTGCAATTATAGCTAACACAGAGTGGTCTTTTCATTGACACATACTAAGACTACAATGGGAAATTTAGCATATCTCTGCTTTTAGGCTATATTGATAGTCAAAACAAAAGATTTACCTACACTACAGATTTACCTACAGTTTAAACTGTTGTTGGGCTTAGTTAAATCCACCAACTTGGTAACCCAGCTATCCAACTAGGGGTCAAAGGGCCACAAGGTCAAAGAGAGGAAAAAGTAATTTACTAGCCATGCCACATTCATGTGATTGACACGTCATTCTGGCTTTGGGACCTGACTTGCTACCAGCCTGTGAAAAGTGACATGTGGCTGCAGGTATGCACATTTCCTCGTAGGTGTGCTTTCTGGCGTCCCTGAGCCAAACTAGCACACTGCTAATAACAACACACAGGGTATTAATCCTGAGCTGGTGAAAATTGACATGGGCAGACAGTAGAGAGAGTGGGCAGGGTCAAATCAAATGCTCTATAGAAATCAATAACATACTTGTAGCCATTCTTGTCAAGTGCCTGGGATGTATTACATTACAATCGATCTACCATTATATGTTGTTTTTTTGTGATATACTTAAAATAGTAGGTACTAATGATAATAATTCAATGCTAAACTTTTATTTGTATATGTATTTGTATTTATACATGTTAACTGTAACACCTAAAATATGAACCCATTAAATATTTTTGACAAATCTGCCTCACCTATAGCACAATTGAACATTTACACTATAACCTTAAATCTAGTAAAAAGATAATTATACTATTAAATTGTTATTGGCAGGTCTCTCTGCTCACATTCTTCCTTTGCCTTTAAAACTAGGAACTAAAGCCTAGTTCCTGTTTTTCCCAGCCAATGTGAAAGGAAAAAACAGCCCAAGGTAAAACTGCGACTTGGCAGAAGATTAAACGGGCCCTCCGCAAAGTCCATTAATAATTCTCATATTTTGGAAACAGACCATACATACAGAATCTGCGGTATTTAATCTCCTCTCATGGCGAAAAAAAGGTCAGCTGCAAGAAAGAGCCTTTTTTTTCTCCCCTCCTGCCCAGAGTGATGAGCCTGGCTTTTCCAAGGCACCACATTTGTCTGTCAGGGCTGTGAGCAAGGCTGGTGATTTAGTTTCCATCACATGGAGCTCATGTCCGGTTGATGATACTGCCAGGCGGGATATGGGGGAAATTTGTCACCTGAAGCTTTGACAGGGAGATAATTGCTGATAGTTAACAGAATAATAGGGTATAAGATGTACTTGCAGCAAAGGTTGTTTTTATGGGAGGAGGAGGAGGGGGGGGCTTTTTGTAAGCACTTCAATGTGGATTTTCCCACACAGTGGAATTTCTTTAAACGGATTAAATTTTACACAATCAGATGCTTTAAAACGCCTTTATCCTGTCATGTACCATGAAGCCGATACTCTTTAGTGGGTGGACTGTGCGAGGCCGAGGAACCTTTGGACAACAAGTAAGCTTCACCCATCCTCAACAATCTCTGCAAACTACGATACCACAACCCTACCACCCCCTGTGGTTGCTAACTACTGCTAAGGAGACAGCATCCGATCGCAATGTGAAAGCCATTGTAAACCTCTCCAAGAACCGGCATCTCCCCTGATAAGAGCCCAAGGTTATTTTTCTCCTCATTATTTCCTGCTTGATGATATCTGTGTGTAAGACTTGTGCCCTTTCTGTGTATCATAGAGTTGTTGCCCCTGAGGCACAACAGCCGCAGATCATGGTCATACTCTACTACTGTAAGTTTTGTTTTTGGCCCTGTTGAAGGTACCATAAGGGTTTATGGTTGATTTAATACATTTTCAGAGCATTATATTTCACAGATGCAGGCAAAACTGCTCTGAGAGTTCAACTAAGCTCACAGGTTTTCTATATGCTGTGTCTTGAGAACAATATCCTGAGTCAGAAAAGCCACTGAGCCCAATTTGTTTTGATGAAAGAATTGCTGCAGACCAGCGGTGGTATTACCTGCATACAGTTGGTTTGAGTACATCATCATCTAACCAATGCCTTGCTATTTATTGTTGTACAGCTTGGTGCCCCGTGTTGTTTCATCCATTTAGTTTTTAATAAAATAGAAGACAAGATCTGCAAAAAGTATATTTGATCTTAACATTGGTCTGGAAAACAGAGAATAGCATACAGGCAGTTCAAATTAGACAGCCATAATAGATGGAGCAGCAGGGGACTTTGAGATAAGGGAAATGTGCCAGCAAACTTGTCTGTGGGATTTGGGGAATAATCTCTCTATAATAGCCAGTGCAGGGTCACAGGGCACTCCCAGCCCTCTGTCCTCCTGTGTGTTAACTAACACTCAACAGAGCGTTGGCCGGACTCACTCGTGCCAAAGTCGCGGAGAGGGAGACAAACTCACAGCAGCAGTGACCTGGCTGAACGTCACCTACTGGCCCCTCAGTGGGAGGGGAAACTGTTCGAGGAAGAAGTCCTCTGAGTCAGGGTCAGTTCGAGACTTGGGCAGATTTACCCTCATCAGAAAAAATATGACTTTTGGAAAAATAATACACACATTATCTCCACTGGGATGCCGTTGAAATATTTACCGCTGTTGTTTCAGTTGGTGTGGTTTTATGTGCTGTTTGTGCGTTGGATGTCTAAATGCGGTAGGCTTTTCTCTCTCTCATTGGTAGTGCTTCTTTACGGAAGATACACGAAAAGATAAAGCACCTACCCATGTGACAGGAAATTCTCTCTGCATCACAATGTGATTTATCTTTGTCCTCCATTCACAAATGGGAATATTTTGAGGCGGTACTTGTAGTCATGGATATCAAAATGTTGAAGGTATAGTTGACGTGCCAGAAGCATGTCCTCCCGTATGGTCCTGCTGCTCCACATGGCTGGAGGTGCGTGGCCTGTCAGGGCCCAGCCAGTGACAGGGCTCAGTCCTCAGACTTGCCACAGGCCTGTCTCGGTATAAGCAGCACTAATGAATGGGGGGGGGGGGGGGGGGCTTTAAGAAGTCTCACGCATGCAGCCAGGCATTACAGATTAGGTCAGTGTAACGGCCGCCAGGCTGAACATGATGGATGACTGGTGGAATGAGTTTCTGCCTAGTGGTATAGTGAAATCTTTTCATTGTCACCAACGGGGCCTAAGAAGGGGGACTGATGAATGAGGGAGCAAGTGTCAGTAACGCCCTTCCTTGGCCTGCTATGGCTTTAATATCTCCCCCAGCTACGGCAGCGCGGGTATTGATAAAAGTCGAGTTTTAAAAATAACCTCGCTCGGCGCCGAGGTGGAGATGATTAAAGTGGCTCGCTGTTGTGCTAACCCACAGTTTGTTGCTGTAAACAGCAGCCGAGGCCAGTGGGCATGCTGGTAAGGGAGTGGACCTTTTTTTTATACAGGGAACAGGACCGCAATGACAGTGTGATGTGATAAGTGTGGTGCTTCCATCTGGTTGCAGTACGCGTAATAAATATCTGGCTTTGTGTTTGACCTCTCTCACTTACCAGACATATCTATCACAGAGGGCAGATCCAAAAGGGAATCACAATTTCAAGAGCATCTCTTTATTGCCATAAAACACCAGTGCCACCCAACACAAGAAGCACAGTGTATTGTTGATGCAGTGTACAACATATTACGGAAGCAGTGTAGACCCATATTAAAAATGAGGATGAGAAATTACCCCGGTAAGAAATGTGCATAGGCACAGCTTTTTTTCCAATCTCGTCCTCTCTGCGGCTTTTTGTTCTGACCTTGCAGCTTCTGTGCCCCATCCATCTTGGGCTGCTTAGCCATTGCACTGGGTTCATACTGTGCAGATTAACACAATTCATCACCACAATCATACTCGATTCATCACCCTTCCCAGTGAATGTTTTGACATCCAGTTAATTTTCTGCTGATGATTTATCAAATTATAATTACCATACTCTGAAGGAGTCATTCATTATGTTGATACATGATAATGATGCCAAAGTGGATTGAATTTTAAGTAAGTTCTCTAACATTTTAACATATGCGTTATTGTGAGTAATGTCTTACAATTTGGTCCTTTGCAGCCTGGAAACTCCAGGGACTCTCGTAGTGTTAGAAAGGCTGGTTGTTCATTCAATTTTTTTTCCACAAATTGTTTGGTCAGTGCACCCAGAGCATGAAGAGGTTCAATTAGAATCAAGACTCTCATTTAAGATGGTGAGTAATTAGAGGCTTTGCTGATTCAATCAAACTCTGAAGTCACAGTCCTACGGAGCAAAGCTTTTGCTTACAGCTTAAGGGTTATTTCTCACTCATGAGATTCAGTTCTTCAAATGCATTTTGTTTTGGTGTTTATTGAGGTTGTGTCTCACAATTATTGTGGGCTTAAAGGGAAATGCAGGTTAAAAACTGAGCTATATCTAATGCAGTGATATATTGTTGGTCAGTCTAATGAATAAACAGAAGAGGCATTCCTTAAAGTCCATTACTCTGCAGTCTATGAATTCCATACCATTGAAAGACACCTCTGCTCTTAGAAAAAGAGCACAATATATGATAAGTGCTTTAATATAGCACTTCACTGTCTGAAGGAGGCCCGCTTTCTGTGTCAGAGTCTATTAGTGTGATTAGTGTATGGTCTCCTGGACGAGGCATGGGACCTCTTGCTTCACTGGCTAATCGGAGGGGACTTAGATTGAATTAATTGTCTGGACAGCCTACGACATGCAAAAAAAAAAACATTAATCTTTTGTTTTGTCAAGGATGACTGCTTGTCATAGCAGGATAAAGAACACTGTTAAGTAATTAATTAGTACAGTGGTGTACGCACGACATTATGAGGTCAAGTGGCTGTTCCCCTTTTAAGGGTTCAGTGTCAGCTTTTTGTTTGGAGTCAGACCGTGATGGGAGACATTTTCAAGGAGACTAATAGTTCTGTGGTATGGATCTAAACAGGGCGACATGACACTGCTGTTTAACTTGACGAGTTGTGGTGTAATTGACACAGTGACATGACAAATTTATTTTTTACAGGCACCTTATTTATTAATTGGTTGATGCCATCCAATAGCAATGGATGGCTTGACTTGATCAGGGCTCTGGTTGGATAATAACACAATCATTGCTTTGACAGACAGGATAACGATGAAGAAATTGTCCGCTTAGAATGAGACCTGATTTTAAGTTTCTCCAGTGAAGGGTTAAGCCCTTTGGACATCTTGCTTTGTTGGCCTCTAAAGTCCACTTGTCTGGGGGCTGATTTAGCTGTCTTCTTGTATGTTACTCCTGTATCTCACTCGCACCAATTTTGGCAGGCTAAGTGCTCAAATTGAGCCATTTTGTTTCACTTTAAAATAAACCTAGACCCATTATGGTGATTTTTCATTCATGGCTCCTTTACCTCACTAACACCCCTCCCCACACACACACACACACACACACACACACACACACACACACACACACACACACACACACACACACACACACACACACACACACACACACACACACACACACACACACATCCTCCCGCATATCCCTCCTGTTTTCCTCCATCTTCTCCTCCCCTCTCCCAACCCCCAGAAATGCATGGTGAGTAACCTTGTGAGCTTGCCTTTCCACTCTAGGCTTGTCAGCCTCAATCCGTAGCCATTTGGGGAGAAATGTGTGCCTTGGTGTTGGGGTCTCAAGGTCAGGGCCCCGTAATATGTGTTGCTTATTCATCTGTTTTCATGTGTCTTTTCTCTCTCCTCACACAGTGCCCTTTTATTTTGATAGATTTTATTTTATTTTATTTACAGTAGTTTTGTGAAGTGCCCTGAGAAGGTTCCCCTGTGGTCCCAGTTAAATGCCCCTGGTGGGCAGGAGGCCCAACGGGGATGACACACTGTTGCACTTGGACAAAGGCCTGTTCTCACAGCACCTACATGGAGGCGAGCGTCTTCCTGCATAACAATTTGGGACAGTTTTTGTGGGGGATTTACCACCAAATAACTGATTTATATCAGGTCAAGAAAGTATGCAACATGAAAAGGTTTATTGCATGTTTTGTTTTTTAGTAGTGGAATAGGGATACGATGGGCAAAGGAGGAAATAGTACGCAAAAAAAGAATGATCTACTCCAAAGAGACACAACTGTCCAGTTCAAATTCAGTTCATTATTTATTTGTTGTTGAAGTCACTAGAGTAACTGAATGTGTAATGTGTGTTAGATAGAATATAATATCTCAGAAAATATCTCAGTTTATATTATGTTTTATATAACGTTAGGTTGTTTGCTAATTTCAATGCCTCCACCGTTCTGTTTGCCCTGGATGGCTGTCATCCAATGTGTGGATGAACAATAGGTCTATTTGAAAACAAAAGAAATTGTTATGAGGGAACGTTTAATCCCAGCTTGACATGTCAGCAGGTTGCATGGGCAACAGCTTTCAAGACAGCGTTTGAAGTGACAATCTTTTCAGAGTCTTGGCTCATTACACAATAAAGAGCCCTTCACATGTAACTGAAGTGGGTTGGCAAATGACGGCTAATGATGTTGACAGCTCTGTAGAATTAGAAGTACATTTGACTAGAGCGTTCTATTTGCTTTGTGACTCACTGTTTTCAAAAGAAGAGAGCCTTTCTAAAGTGAGATACAAAAGAGTAGTGAAAGAAGTGTTCATATACTTATTTTCAAGAGTAGCTTGTTCAGGAAGGTACTCCCCAATGCTGTTCTCCCTCAGAATAACTCTACATATATTGTACGCCTGCATCAAACCTTTAGACAAGTTCATTATCAGACTAACACAAAAATGTGTCATCCAATTTGCAACCCAGAAAATTATGTTAGGGGCCTCAAGCATGTCAAAGTGGGGTCGCGCAATGTATATGAAAACATATCATTTTCTTGACCCTCAGTGTCAACATTCACAACCGGTCCTCAGAGGTGTGAACACAGATCCACTTGCGACTCAGGTGGGACACAGGGATTACTGTCACAAATGACTCTTTACTTGGTCAATTATCACATGTTGAAATATAGCAACAACTGCATATATAGACAAAGACATTCGTCAAACATTATATTATAATCCTAATGTTGTTATGCAGAATTGTGCCTTCAATCATGTGCAAAGTTAATTATAACCATCTAGAAATGACTGTTTTTCCACTGACACAAATATAGCTCACCACAAGCTTGCTTAATATTTATACACATATTCAAATCCTGACTAAGCCTACTGTAATGTATTACTGAATGTGAATAATGAACATACTTTCATGCAATCAATAAATAAAACTGATTGAGCATAATAGACAATATGAGGTTTGTAAGAGTGATGCTGTCATAATTAGGATTGAACAAACAATTACAAAGGAAGCAGCAAAGGAAGCACAAAAAGTAAGATTAGTCATGATAGATGGTCAATTAACGTGCTAGGGAAGCCTATCAATCAGTTTGAGAATCAACACATTTTCCAACCCCTTGTTGAGCATCTTTGCCCTGAAGGGTGTCCTTTGTTTTGGTCAAAGTTTGCCTTTTAAGTAGGGTATACATATAAAGCACATTTACCAAATGGTGTCTGTTCCTTTGGCCAAGTTACCAAACACTAAATACTTTGTCAGATGTGGTGAGCTCTCATAATCGCTTCACAGTTGCTTCAACATTGACCGTTTTTGCTTCCTTCATCTTCTCCAGACAATAGGCGGAGTCTAATCTCTTTGATCGTGGTCGGTGAATAAGAGGAGAGGAATGTGATCGACGACGTGCCCACGGTAAACATGGGAGAGGCACCTGCGAAGACAATGCCTTCTGAGGGAACAAAAAAAAAGTGCACACAAGGCAGCTGGAAACCTTTTAATTAGTGCTAATTACCTTAGCAGAGGAACATTGGGGGCCTTGAAAGGATTTGTGTCAGCGCGCGAGAGATCAAAGATTGGGGCAGTCACGTTTTCCTCTGCTAAGTCCAAAACTAATAAGGAGGGTGATAATGGGGCCCATGAGAATGACAACCCAGGTGGTAACGCGTTTAATCCCTCTACATGCCGTAGGCCTCGTTCTCATTCAACAGTCAGTTGAATTTTACTGTGACGTCTCCGAGTGGTTTTTAGGATTTACATCTACAAAATTGTGATAACAACATGTGATAGCAATGCATTTCTGACCGTGTATGAAGCATATTTGTTTGGGTCAACGTGTTGATATGATTACTTGAGATACAGTATATCTACTGCAATATTACTAATTCACATTAATATTATGAACATTTAAGTGTTCAAACGTCAGTAGATTAGAATTCATCAACCACAGTGTCTTAACTGATAATGGTGTTAAGTAAGCAGGAGTAAGCAATACGCATTTTTACATTATATATGCCAGAGGGGTCTGCATGATTTTTGTCAAAACTCATCAGACCAGCAAAAAAATAAATAAATAAAATGTATCTTCAAGTTTGCCAGCGCTCGGGTCAAATCTATCTTAAAATGTCAGTCCCCTTCAAATCCAATCCACTGTCACATTCTTACCTACAGGCAACCTCTGCTGATCCCCAGTCATTAATCAAAGCAGAGAGCTGTCCTGACCTCAGCCCCTTCCTTTTGAAGTACCCTGCCCTCTGCAGCATGAGGAAAACATTTGCTGCCTGATTCAATGAGCCATCAGCCCAGCCAGCAGACCTAATGACATGTGAGAATATTAACCTCCTACCACCAAGAGCGCTGCTGCTTGGGAAACAGTCTATTATTCAACTAAGGTTTCAGTGCAAGCCCATTCCTTAGACCTGCCTCCCTGCTAAGCCTTACAAATAGATTGTGTAGCTAAATTAATAAAGGGGAATTTAGGCAAAATATCAAGTTATTTAGTTGAAAACTCAATACACACTCTTAGATCAAAGCATATGTGTGACCAGAGGCAGTTTTCCATCTGAGGATCTGAACAGAATTTCCTTCAAATAATGTTGGCCCCTGTAAGTTAAATGACATTAAAAAAAACCTAATCCTTTTACGACTATGCTCCTCCAAGCCATTTGTTATGGTTTACCATCTTGACAGGCAATCTGTACCACAAAGCATCCAGTCCATTATGTACATACGAGGCCCATCACTCGTGCAGTATTGGCAAATTCATCAGCCATTTCTCAGTCAGAGCCCTTGAGAAGCATGTCTGTCTGACTGCCGTTCTAAAGTCCAGAACGGCCTTGTCAGAATCCAAACATAACTTGTCTTGTACTAGTTGAAATCTCTCGCTATTAAGAGGCACTGCCCATCAATGGGTAGGACTTGGCCTTGAGACACACTGACTTGACAAGTAAGCAGGCACGCTAGAAACACATCTGCTTGTACAAAGTGTAAACAGATATTTCTGGTATTTCATTGTGTATTAAGAATTCCCAGTGAGGCTTCATAGATTTACTCGTCTTTCCTTAGCCTTACCAATCATCGAAATTAGTTTTTTATCGTGAACTATCAATCAACATAAGTCTTGGAGTAACTGCACTTGTGGAATCTTCCACCCTATTTTAGCTTTTTGCAGACAGTATACGATGCAACCACTGGATTTATACTTAGCACTTAAACTTAAATACCTAAACAAAAGATTTACCTCACGCCTGAAGTCGTCTGGAACGATTGCCCAGCTAAATCCAATTTGACATGTGAGAAAAAGGACTTTTGGCATGTCACGAGCACTGTGGGCTGGCCTCCGTACCCTATGGTCACAGGTTGAGGACATCCGACCTGAAATGCATGCAAACTAATGGCCATCATGACTGACGGTTCCGCCAATAAGTCCAAAGTGTTCACCCGTTGTCAGCAGGAGTTTGTCAATACATATGTCTGCGTATGCACCCGTCCATCGATCCACCCATCTCTGTCCACCCATCTCTACATCACTGTAGCTGTCTCTTGTCATTCAGGGGCCTGGCTGTGAAGTGAGGACCAGCTCCAGGATTTGTAATTCTGCTCATTGGAGATGAGAGAAGAACTCTAACAATACTACTAGTAATAATACTTGATAGGCACGTTCATGAAACGATTATCTCACTTCACAGAAAGTAGGATCCTGGACATTATACTCACATGGAATTGATATTTCAAACGTAACATCATTCTGAATAATACAGCAAAGTTCAAGGACAGTGGTTGCTATGTCCTGAAACAGATTCATATACAATTTATTTTGCTGCATATGTTTGTTTGGTAAAAGATTATTCAGAGTCATTGGGATCATTAAGGTGTGAACGCAGGGTTTGACCCGTGGGTCTAGATTGTGTTATTAACCAACTGAGACTCACACACTGTATACGGAGTGTTATGGTAACAAGGCCCTCAGGACAACTCCACTGAATAGCTGCGGACTTGTCGCTCTGAGATGTTCACTGATTAGAGAAGGGGCCTGGCTAGGTGGCTGAGGTGAAAATAGAGAAGCCAGATCAGGTCTCTAGGGAGAGGTGTGAGTCTGGGGAGAGGGTGGTAAACAAGCTTGTACCTGTGAAGGAGATGGAGGCAGCTACCCTCAGGTCATTAGTGCCTTAAGAGGAAGAAGAAGAGTGCACACACAGCTCACTACTCATCAATGTCTTCCGAATAATAAGCAGGACTATTTTCCCCTGATCTGTCAGTCAGTCATGCTAATCTGTCACGGCGATAAGGCGTGTACTCGTTCATGGATAGGCTAGATAACTGTGGGATAGGCCGACAAAGAAGGAACACTAGAGTGTAATCAAATAATGTAGTAATAAGCACATCTCATTGGCCTAATCCATGCAAGGCCATTACAAAATTCGTCGTAAAACCAGTGCAGTGAAAAGTTTATTGTCCGCCACATTGTACCTTCAAACAGCACTAAGCCCGACTTGGTCTTTCTCCCTTGGCAGTGAATTTAGATGATTAAATCACTTGGTGCACACAGCAGTGGTGACACGAAAACAACAATTAATAAGCAAACCCCCAGTGCATGGCAGCTCCCTTTTAACCATGCTTCTAATAACATTACAAGGCAAAAAATATCCTAATCAGACAGGTGTAAAGGGATTTGGGAGCACCATGATTTGCTTACTTTAGAAGTTAGTATTATTGCATTTGGGCTCAAAAGCAGTGAGTTTATTTTGAAATCCACCCGCAGCCACAGGAAAAAAACGCTAGTGAAATTGTGTTTTTGTCTTGCCGTGCAATAGCTTATTATCTTTATCTACTGTAGTTTACACTGGGTAAAAAAAAGCTTTGGCTTCTCTACATATGAAAGGTGAGCCTTCCAGTTTCTTATGTTGGATTTGTCCTCATTTTCTGTTGTCTTCTTTTGTAGTGCAAAGTTCTCTGTCTCTCTCTATATATCTTTCTCACCCTTCCACCACCTATCCCCTGCACGCTCACACAATCACTCACAGGAATGCACATTAAAAAGGATTTGTTCGCCAAAGGAGGTCGGCATTTGTAAGGCTACTGACAGATTTAAGCGTCAATTAAGTTGATGTACAGTGGGCAAATTATCATACAAGGTTGTCAGCTGTGGCCATTTGAGGGAAACAAATACCCCCAGCTTTGTGCACCTTCCATGGCTTGAACTTTGTATGGACCCAGAGTTACAATGAATGCCACAGTCAATCATTTACCCAGTTGGAAGGCTTTCTGGTGGAGAGAGCGAGATCAAGTCATTTCATACTAATAATAACCATCAAAAGATTTGGAAGCCACACTGCTTTGTCATGTCCAGTGGCAAGGCCCATCCCTGGCCAGTTCTGAGGTCTTAAGCTCATTACGCTGGGAAAGGGGCGGAGGGGAATTATACCCCTGCCCTGGGATGATGGATGACAAGTTAAATTTGTGTCCAGGGACTGAAGGTGAATGGTGACAGAGGTATTTATCTTGAGAATGGAGGTTAGGGTCAGGCAAGGCTGGGTGCCTTAAGGCACAAGACATTGACAGATTCATCCAGCGGACCCCATTGCTTCAGCTTTTTCTTTGTTTTGAATCCCAGCTACTCGCTAAGTGACCCACATCGCTCATGCTGCCAATGTGTGAAGAATGCCTGGAGATGCCAGGCGTCCCACCTCTACTGATGTTTGTAGTTCCTTTTTGTCCAGGTCTAATCCTTTGTGTAGTTAGTTTTCCGAAAGACTGTGCTTTAATTCATCAACGGTAAGCTGTTCATTCCATACTGCAATATCGAGGGTCAAATATTAACTTGATTAATTTGATTTGTGGAAAATATACAAATCTAAAATTTCTTTTACAAGTTTCTCTAATGCTCAGTGTATTGCTTGGGTGCCCAAGTGCCAACAAGTGCCCAATTCTTGACAATCTGTCATTTATTTTATGGTAACTTCTGAAATAGTGTTACTAGAACTATGAGCTATCCTCTACGAGCATTTCTGTTAGGAGCTCAGACTGTGGAGTGTGTTTACATGTAACTGTAGAGAGGAGGGGGTGGGGGGTGAGTCATAGAGACATCTAGTGGAGGAAAATATGGTATAGCGGAGTTATCCAAATTTGGTACAATAGGATCAAGGTAGGATCTCAGTAAAGGGATATACTCCGTTGTATGTGACATTATGACACTAATTATTTGTTTTCATTTCAGAAAATACATTTTTTTAGCCTTGCAATTACTTTTGATCACTTAACCAAAGTTTCTTTATCATGTAGTCAGGGTTCACAGCACAACGAAGGGTCTGGCCTCGCAAGACTAGCATTCTGGTGTTTTGCGCCTATGAGGGACAACAGCAACACAGGCAAAGCAGCTGATTTCTTTCGCTCACCAATTCGCTCAATGTTTCAATATTCTGAAAAACTATCTAACTATCTAACTATCTAATTTTGAATAAAAAAAATGCTTTGGGTTGAGTAATAAAGTCTACCAATCCTATGGTAGTTTGAGTAGATGAGCTCCTTTGCACTGGTGCAATATTGTTATAATTGTTAAAACTATATTTTTTCAGATGACTTTTTAACTATTTTTAATAGGGATATTGCGACTAGCCACTCAATCAGCAGATAAAGTAAACGTATAGCACAATCTAAATATGTTAACTTTCTAAAACCACACAATGTTGAATATTGATATACTATATACTATTAAACTTGAATGAGGTGTTTCATAGAGTCATCAAATGTATTTCAGAGGATAAACTTACAGTGATTTCAAATAAAGTGCTTTGAATTCTCAAAAGGAATTCATTGATGTTACACTGAAGGGAACATCTTACTGACCTCTCAAAGTTTCTTGATAAATGCCAGAATAGATTTATCCACATGAAACACTTTCACTAATCCTTTGTGCCGATTAATGACAAGGCACATTAATTATGCTTTGAGATTGTCCGTGTTGGCAGCATAATGCTAGCAGGCTATTTGACCGTGACTTATAAATATATTTACTTTTACCACGTTACTTACATTTCCCTTAAGTGCTTTTTTAACAATGCGGGCTCTATTAATCATTTACAATACAGGAATATCTTCAAGGAATCATTTGCTTTGGAAAGGCTTCCTTGTTGGTTTGATGCTGACGAAAGACATTATCTCTTGACTGACAGCATCAGTGGGTTTTGTGATGCAATATTCATGCTGTGTCACATAGGCCTGCATTAGGGCCAAGCAAAGGCTGTTGTTTCTACAGTATGCCGTGTCTGCTCTAGAGCTGGGGCAGGTCAGTTAAAGTCAGACCACGGCACTGTAGGTCTGGAGTCAATCCCTGGACAGAGTTATGAATAGAAGCTGCACAAGTTCATTTTTAAGCAAAAAAAATTGTGAAAAAAGGGATTTACGAAGCCAGATCAGTATAGTGGATTCAAAACATGTCAAGCATTTTAATTCAAATCAAATATCTATGAGCGAGTAGCACATGACGTGACAGGACAAACTAGCTCGGACAAACTAACCCGCCATTGGTGGTTAGGCAAACGATCCCTGTAACGTCTAACTCTGTCTGTCTGTGGCCTGAGTAATTGAGATGTGTAATAGCTGTGACAGAGGGCATTATCTGACCCATTTATTTCCTTCTTCTCACGTTGCTTTGTTTATACATGCCTTCCTGTTATAATCCTTCAACCCATCTCCAAAGAGCTCTCCTTTGAAGAAATTGCCTTTCTTTGCGTGATCCCCACATAAAGGAGTTCTTTTTAATGACCAGAATCTGACCTCATTTTACATGCATAAGCCCACATCAAAGTCGACAGCCTCTGTCCATGCGCAGTGGCGTTCTTCCATGTGACAGTCTTTGAGATGGGCGCGAAAGAGCACATACACAGTGGCCATAACTGCTTTATCAGGCTCAGCTCTAGCAGTTTTACCTCAGCTTGGCCTCACATTACGATGTGCACCGTCACTTTCAAAAACATTTAGCATTTACATCTTCACAGCTAATTTCAGGCTTTTTTTAGAGTGGTTTTAGGAATACTACTGTCAAGGTGCTAATAGAATTCAGGGGGACTAAATAGTTTAAAAGGGGTTGTCACTTGTAGGTAAGATACCCTCTAGAGTAATGATTTTCAAATTAGATGTTTTGGCCTGATACTTATGTGCCAGTAGGTGTGCCTCTGTGTTATTTCTTTGAGTTTCAAAACCGTGTCAACAGCTACTGCTACAGCTCAGCATTGCCATTGCATTTATTTTAGCCATGGTCTTTTTTCATAATTAAAAGTCCAATGCACTACCTATAGTGCAGGATTAAAGGACATTCATTCTTTAATATTAATTTCTCTTAGATTATTCACGGTGGTGTTTCTGTATCATAATTAATACAGGTATCATAATTCTGTGCCAAGTTTCTTAGTTTCCAACATGTGAAAAAGCCTCTCCAAATCACTTTAACTCTAAATGAAGGCATGTTTCCTCTTTGGTCATTGCATGGCTTAAGGCCTAGTTCTTAGTTAGTTTGTGGGTGTGAGATGAAGTTAAACGTGTTTGTAAAACAGAGTTCCAGGCACAGGAAGGTTATACTGGGGGCAGCAATCACAAACACAAGTCAAATTACAGCGGTGACTAGTTATGTTCTCATAATTAACATTAAGCTACACCTCATGACACAGACTGCAAAACTTAAAAGCATACGCAATTACTCATGATTGCTCCAGAATTGATTTATTAGCTTGGGTGTATGAGGTTGGGTGAGCTGAATGTTATCTGACCCCCAGTTGAATGAATAATCAACAGGCTCCCATAGCAAGCAGATGTTTGAAACTGTTGCTATGTTCTCAACCCTGCAATATTAACAGGCAAACCAAGAAAGATTATAGTGAATGATGTGAAAACAGACAGCTGTGGATCATTTGGAGTTTTCTCTTTTCTCCTTTGTGTAACACACTGTAGACCTATCCTAAAACAAGCGATGTGAAGCTTTGTTAAAGGTATTCAAATTACAAATATTATGTATGACTTGACAAACAAATATGTTTGACCATGTTCCAGAACCGATAAACTACAGTCATTAACTTGTCAGGGTATTTCTTTTTTGCCTGGTTTTGTCTTGCCAAAATGTACAAGCCTTCAGCAAGCCTTGCATCAATTGTTAAACAACACTTGTTTGCTTTTCCATATTCGTGTGAAATGACAAGTATAGCAAAGAATTAAGTAAGTACAACTTTTCCAACGACAATAAATCAAGGGCTGTTTTTGTTATTTGCTATTTTGAGCCATTGCTGGACTGGCTGCTTCAAGAACACAACACTCTATGGGGATGTTAATTCCCCAGCCTCGGTCCTTATTGTTTAATTGCATTCTTGTTTTTCTTAGATCATTATAAGATGTTGCCGACTTACTGTAATTAAATGCAGACGGTTTGTTTATGACCTCCTGATGCTCCACCATGGTATTAGGATGTGCGCCACTGCATTACAAATGATTTGAATCATTGAGTGTTTTCTTTCACATGGACATATGGTAATAAAACTATGTTTTTTCAAATTTTAAGAGACACAGAACTGCGTAACTGATACATGTGGTGGAGAATAATATTGCTCAGCATGTGTAAGTTTGAGTACTCGTAGTGACAGTTGTTTTTGTTGACTTAAGAGTGTTTTTCCTTTTCCAGGCCCCCATGTCACACTTATCAGGGACAATTAGAGAAAAGGAGGATATTGTTCCCAGACAGTTAGACTCCTGTCCTCACGACATCTGCCACCCAGTCAGATGATAGATTCCTCCTTCATTAGCCAGGGGTGTGGGATTACCCAGCGAGAACACATTAATCACCACCTTCTTTGGCAGCCTGAATGCACCAGGCTTTGTAAGGAAAAACTTTTTTTTCTGATGTGTTACTCCTCTCTTATGACAGCACACAATCAATCATCTTGATTGGCAGCAGTGATAGGTTACACTGTTTTCGCAATGTGTAATGAAAGATCTTGTTGCACATTACTGTTTTTACTGCGACAACTCTTTAAGGCTAGCAGTGAATGGCGTAGGCGTCTCTGCACATGTAGACCCAAACACTTCTCACTTTTTTTTGTAGTGTGTGTCTCTTACCCCTTCAACACACACACACACACACACATACTTAAAAAAGTTGTAGATACCTACATTAGTCTTTGAAGTCCTGTGTAATCAGATAACTATTGACTCAGGGCATGCATTAGTGACATGTTAATATAAGTCTGTATAGTTCTGTGAATCAAATGTATTAACAGTATTAATATTACATTATTATTTGATAATAAAAGTATTAGTAGTATGATTTCAAGCAACAGTAAATGTATGTTACCAAAATTTTACAAAATTAGTTTCAGTTTTATGAAATCATACAACATATCAATGGTTCGTATAAAAATAATGACATGTGAATGCTGTTGGCTAGTTTTAACCTGTCACTTTTTTTTTGATCGAGTTGAAATTAAATGAAATATATATATATATATATATATATATATATATATATATATATATATATATATATATCCTTTTTAAAGGTTAGTGTAAAAACATTGTGTGACACGTTGGCTTCACAAAGGTGCCTCAGTTCTCAACTGACAGCCTCTTGATTGCTTTTCCCCCTCTATGTACAAAAAGGACACAAATTACATTTAATCTTCCCTTGCGCCACTCCAAACAAGGACAAGTGTTCAAATTGGCATTCTCTTGTCATCATTTTCTTCTCAAGTCTATTTCTTTTTTTCCTTACTTCGCCATCAAATTACACACAGCACTTCAAAGGGCGAGGATGTGCTTACCAACAACTGTCTGTTGAACATGATTCAATGATTACATTATTCAAAGTACTCCTTTAACATTAGAGCCTCTATTCATTTTGCTAATCACTAAAATATGAAGGTACTAGTACCATTGGGGACCATTGGTAATTGTATTCCATAGATCACGTTAATAAAATGTGGACATATTGAGATATATTAGGCATTTTTCAATTACCCCGACTGGGATGACTGAATAGCACAAGCACACACACACACACACACACACACACACACACACACACACACACACACACACACACACACACACACACACACACACACACACACACACACACACACACACACACTCACACACACATACATACACAAACACAAAGTGCCACCGTTGCCACCATTCTTCAGGTCATGTTATTGTCAACTTATTGAGGTCAAGTGACATGAAGTCTTTTCTAAGGATTGTCTCCCATCTTTAAATAGTCTACATTTTAATTCAGAACATTGAATAAACTACATTTATACTCTTCTGATTCTATTCGGTTTGATTCCGTCATGAGCCATTTTGAAACGCATTGATGTGATAGGTGGCATTGTTTGACTGCAAGTATAGAGAATGTAGTGTTCCCTTTTCCTTGTGGGCATTAGAAGGATACTGGATCATTTTTCATCTCCTCAGTGCCAGTGGTCTCTTTCCTCTGAAACTGACAGACTCTATTCAGCGTTTTTGAAGTTGATACACAAAAGTAGCTGTCTGACCCAATTTAAGGTGTGAGACTTTGTGTTCCTTCCTTTTATTCTTCAGACCGTCTTAGAATGGTTGGCAGAAATATGATAAGGAGACATAAACCCACTGAACTCAAGCCTTTATTCTGCCGTAATGCCATATGCCTTTCGGTTAATTACTGACCCAAATATACCACTTCTCTTTGTTTTTCAGGAACCTGTGTCGTACTAACAGTCATTTTATTCTTTTGAGACACATGCCTACTGTCTTGATTTAATGGAAGCTGGGCCGTCCCGTTTCTGTACTGTAGCTATGACTCACGTGTACGCCAAGGCACATCCACCTGAAGATTACTGTCCACAAGACTGCCTGTAGAGGGACTGTAACTGGAGGAGATAAGAGTATCAGGCCTGGGTGAAATAAACCCAACTCATTCCAACACGTCGCTGTGGAGGAGACGTCCCTCTTTACCTGTCATACGCTCTCCGCTGTGTGCCATATTATCTCCCTAATGCACCTATCGCAACAAACCTGCCCAGCACATAAGATCCACTTCCACACAGGTTGAGGCTTTTACAGTGGAATGAGATCTAGCGATCACACAGCCATTATGGGGATGGGGTACAAAGGTCAGGAAGAGTGTTTGAAGAAAGATTGTACATTGAGTACATTAGTTTGCTTGGGCGATATAGTAACGCACAACACTGTTTTTGTCGATGTTGGCATCAAACTAACTACTCTCCTACTCTGCCTGTTTTTGTGTTAGTAGAGGGATAGAGGAGGGAATGAGAGAAAAGAGAAGCCCTCCTTTCACAGAATCTCCTGGGTGGCCTTTTCCCGACTATAGCCGGAGACTCCTTTGCTCCCTTTATTTTGATGGCCACTGGAAAATATCAATGGAGCACCAGGTAACATCAGACGAACATATCCTAACAAGAGGCCAACAAAAGTCCTGCTTTGATTGCAAGCGGTTGGTGTGGTTCCTTTAAATAGACTGTTAAATATGAGTCAGCTGTTGTGCTTGCTACTCCGACAACAGCTTTAATTCCTTGGCCTGGGCCGGGCCCCTCCTACGCTTAAAAGGGGGCTTTGTGCCTGTAGGGCCCCCATCAGTTACCTGCTGACAGGCCGAGCATGACTGATGAGCTGCCCGAGGCGCCCCAGTATACTTTGTCAGCTGCTCATAATTTATACATCTTATCTCTGTCAGAACAAAAGACAGAGCGCGGCTTTATGGAAATGAAAACAGAGACTTGTTTAGACTCTGGCGTGCGGAGTGAAGTGGAGCGATCTGTCTGATAGCTCTCTCAGCTAGCTCCCTCGTCTGGCGCTGAGGAGCCCCACACATGGTCTGTCTACCTTCCCCTCCTGTGTGGTTTTAATGGTGGCCTTCACCGTGGTCGTGGACGTGTTGCTTTGCTCTGGTGTTGGGCCCGGCTGGCAGAGGGAAGTGACTGAGAAGTGATACATATCACTCCAGGTGCAAGGTGGTGGATCGTTTAGGCATAGATTTAAGGCAAACTTGCTGTACATCTATTATAAAAGTATCTTTATTAAGTCCTTCCTTCTCTGGAAGAGATAATACAATTCCCAGTCCAATGTGTATGCAGGAGCATAAAACTCTTTACACACTTCTCTCTGATAGAAATGGGAAATGTAATATACAGTTTAATATAAATGGAAATGCTTTTGCTTCCAACCAACTTCATAAAGACAAGATAACACGCACAATGTGATAGCTTAAGCGTCCAGAATATTCAGTTGCATATCCTCATGGAGCCAAACGATTTGTGACCATAAACTGGGAACGGATCAGTTCTGAAATATGCATTAAGGATAGCTGTTATGTGAGTCGATACATCATAATGAATCTGATATTGATGAAAACCATATGGAGGGCGCTTCAGAGAAAAGCCATTTATCATCGCCAGTGGAATGCTCCCCTGCTTAAAGAAGATTTCTCTCCAATGCCTGTGCTATGGTTGCTGATTTACAAAGTGATTAATCGACTGACCACATGCTCTGTCGTTTTTCAAATTCCTAATCGTCTTACAGGCCCTTTTTAAAAAAAAATGTTTATTTAAAAAAGCTAAATTGGCTTGGATGACATTGATTAAACACAGCAACAAATTTTTTTAAATGGAATAGAAACACACAATTTCCATCAAGAATCAGAATGGAACTACTCTTTTAATGTGGTATAGTTCATGGTACACCTGTTGTACCACTTTTTACCATACCTTGCCTGTGTCCATTGACCCGTCTGTGTCCATTGACCTGTCTGTGTCCGTTAACCTGTCTGTGTCCATTAACCTGTCTGTGTCCATTAATCTGTTGTGCAACCCTGAGCCACAATGACTCCCACCATTCCACCGTAAGGGCTTTCCGGTGTGTCTGCTGAGCTTCTCAGAACTTTTGGAAGTCTACTCCTAGTCTAATTACTGTTTCTCCAAATGGCAGGCGAGTCTAAGGGAGGAAGATATGCCACTCTGAGCTAATGAAGAGATGACACTGAGATGATCTTATATAATGAGCCAGATGAAGAGATAATCCTTTCCCAAACACCACCTTTGACAGGAGACAGCCCTGTCTCAGACAGACAGGTGTGTCCAATGAAGTGTTGACAGGCTGAGTTCATTTTGTTACTCCTTTTACACATATATATGTAAGTTGCCCTATGTTTGTATAGCTATGGTTACAGTGGAGCCAGGTGCTTTTTCAGTGCGGGTATCTGAACTCTCTGTAGCTGATATCCTTATTCTATTCATTGAACTAGGAGCTGGTTAAGCAGCAGATTATTTGCGCCCCACTGACAAGTACATCATCATCTGCCTGTAACCTTAGCTTTGAAAGACGGTGCGGTCTTTGTTCTCTGCCAAGCTCACTTGGGGATGTTTGGCAGCCTGCTGAAAGATATGATTATCCTTAATGTCAGTGCATAGCACCATCCCTGATAACAGATTCTTTCAGTTGAGTCCACCCCCTTATCTTTGTGCTGTGCTGTGATGGGTTTACATAGTGTGGAGAGATGCAATGCAGGCCTTGTAGTTTATTTTTTTAGTTTTGTTTGTTTTTTTACTTTCGGACGGCAAGTAGTATAATTCAAACCACGATTTAGTATAATACAAACCACAATCCAAAATGAATTTAGAATGAAATGGTTTGAATTTAAATCCAATTATGTTTTATGAAGGTAACAATTTTGCCGGCAAACGTAAAAATAAATACAAAAATAGGCATCAACTCCTTTGCAGGAGAACTATAATAGTTGCAGTGAGATATGGAGAATGGGGTGACCCATAACCAGCAGCCAGTGCCAGGAAGGCAATCTCACCTGACTGTGGCTAGTGTCAGGGGAGGAGGGGGCGATGGAAGGTGGAGGGTGGTAGTTGTCTGATGGACCAGAGGGCCCTGTCCTGTCCTGTCCTCTTCAGCCCCACTCAGCAGGCAAACTCACAGGCGAGCCCCGAGAAGGGGCCTGTGTCTCCAGATTAGGGCCAGGAAATGAGACGGTGGCTGGGGGGTGAGGGGCTGTGGTGTTGTGCCCCAGACCTGGGAATGCCAGTTGCCAGACAGTTCACAACGTGCAACCTGTGTCTCTCAGCACCTACTGTCCCACTATGCAAAGGCCCCAGTCACTATTAAGATGACAGAGCTGTTCATATCTTGCACGTGGGATGATAGATATGCCATATCTCTGAAAACCCTGTTTGTCTTGCACAGGTGTAAGAGCTCCTTTTTTCTCTCGGTGGGCAGCACACATTGCACTTTTCGACACTCTTCCCGATAGCGATTTGGCAGGCAGACAGTATCAAAGGGGAGAATCTTTCCCATGCAATTATAGCAGAAAATAAAGGTGATGAGGTGTGCCGCACAAAGCAAAGCAAAGGATTAAAGGGCTGCAATGATAGCTGATTACAATAGAGGGCAGAGCCTCCAGCAGCTACATTCCAAAGTAAAGGGTGAATCTGTTTACTAGGTGGAGCATTGAACTAAGTTGCTCTAAACTTGAATTTTCAGTCAAATGATGTAGACATGAGGGATACCATCGCTTATTCCAAAGCAAAGGGTAAATCTGTGTACTAAGTGGGGCATGGAAATACGCCTCTCTAAACTTGAATTATCAGTCAAATGATTTATTGACTGTGGCTGTGGGGATAATATTGTTTTTAATTTTGTGTGGCAGCTTCCATTTGTGTAACCTGAGACTCAATCTCTCTTTGGTAGACAACTACTGCAAATGTCAATTGTTTGTCTACTAAAGCATTTCCTTAAATGTCTCTCAATATCAATCCTTTCTACTTCACCACTTTGTATTACTCTCAATTTCATTTTACTTTTTAAGGGTGTATATGTAAAGATTATAGCTGTTCCTTCTGGTCCCTGCTGTCAGAAAATGTGGCTAATTGGTAATGATCGGCTTCTCAGAAAGCCGATTTCGTGTTTCTTCGTCCTAATAATGCATGATTGTTCTCTGTATTCCCGGGAGCCACTTCCCTTTCATCTCACCGGCGAGATGAAAAAAAAAAAAAAGCCGATTTGTCGGCCAGGCAGCCCCATGCCACACTTAGCCAAGGATTTGTCCACTATTGTTATGACTAATTCTCTCTGGATTACAAGTTGGTGAGAGGTCACCCAAAGCTTCTATTACCTAGGAGTGAGGAGGACTGACTTGAGATATTGGTTGTTCTCTCTCTGGCTGGCTTGTGGTGGCAAAATGGGTACTGGCAGAGTGTGGCGTGACATGCTATCACACACAACATTTGCATGGGTCTTACTTCTTTGCCTTTGAACCAACCGCATTCCTATGTGTCACTTCATGTAAGTCTGGGACGGAAAACTAGAGCCACTGAAATAATTAATCAGGTTGATGGACAGAATTATAACCTGCCAACTTCCTGCTTCTGCTGTGACGCACGCAGCTTCACTGCTCCTGAACAGGGCCAGTGATTTAGTGTCTCACCCGGGGAGGATGGGGGGGGTTGAATTTATTCACAGGAAGGTGGCGGCTCATACTGACTCATAGCCTTTATGCAATAGAGCATGTCCTAATTCATCAACAAGCATGTCCTCCCTTGAAAGGGTAGAGGAGGGCTGTAGATTAAACGGTCACTTATTAACCAAGGGAAAAAAAAATAAACGAATGAGAAGATTTAGCATGCTATCCAAAATAGGCTAGGTGGACCATGATTTACTCTAAAGTGTTCTTAGAGCACTTAACATTGGGTGTAATGTTCTCAGTTTCAGTTGCAACCCATTTCGATGCAACTCTCATCATCTGTCCTCAGAGAGCTGTCACCACAAAGCTTCTGGCCCTCGGTTAGCCCCGTACCCTTTCATCAAAAACAACCTTTAGTCCTTTAGGGGCTGATAGGTTGTGGACTGATGCTTAGCAACAGCATTCCTGTGCCTTAAGTAGCGGTAAGCCTCTCGCTACACCCTTTGATGTGGCTGTCAAGGCCGATTTATTTCTGTTTAGCACATTGTCTTCTTGTCCACATGTGTAAGGGGATAAAAGAAAGTGGTGTTTACACTTTTCCTCCGGTTGTAATTAAATTGTGTTGTTTGAGGATTCCTCGGTTGATGGGGGACAGAGGAGATAGTGAGTGGGGGGTCTGGCAATGTTACCAGTGTGATTTTAATATTTGACATTTGAGGACTGAACACTGAGTATTCCTCTTCCCTGACATGTGCCAAGAGCAACCGCTAATCTGTCTCAGTTGTTGCTAGAAAAGCAGAGTGACAATGATGTTTTACTCATTCTGGTTATGGAATATCCTGTAGTTTTACAGAAGGTTTTGTCAACATTAGTCAACATTTGCTGGCTTTGTGAATACAGATACAACATACAGCTTACAGACACACAGACATAAAAGAAAGAAAGAAAGAAAGAAAGAAAGAAGAAAAGAGTTCAAAATATAAAAAAAATAAACTGTACTGTATGCCTATCTAGTAACACTAGATTCCTGTCAACAGGGAAGTCTGTTCATTCTGTACATTCTTAGTCATTTCTCAGTGCAAACAAAGCTACCAGTTGCCTAGTATTCAGGAAAGGCCTTAAGCCTTTAAGATATAAATCTGACGGCCTCACTTGAAAGTGCTGCTCATGCATGCGAACAAGGGGGTGCTATGTGACCATGTCCTTTGTGCAGCTCACAATGGCATTTCAACCACTGAGGAACAGCTTGGATCTCCAAACAACTGGCATTGCTTTCATCAAGTGGCATGGAGGGCAATGGAGTGACAAACATCAAATGAAACAAATAACACATGTGTATTTAGATCTGACACTCCTATATTTTTGGTAGTTTCTGAGCTATTATTTGTCTTTCTTAGATGACACGTTTTCCTAGACTTTCGAGATTGAATGTGCAGCATTTGCTTGCAGAAGGGCAAAGCCAGGAAATGCTGACTCCAAAGTAAGACAAATGACTTGTATTCGGGGTCAACCACACAACAAATGGTGAGTGTTGAATGCAACCCATCTAACGTGTCATACCCATATCCGTTGTTATCTTTGTTGACGCACGAGATGAATAAGTCCAGCATGCCCGCATCAGCCACTGGCATTTTATTATGTTTGAGGAAAATCTTTAGGGCGTGTTCAAAGCCAATCCACTCGACTGGAGACACAAAGGGTTGGTTTTGAAACGCCTTTTTCCTCTTTTCTATTTCGTAAGGCCTCCCATTATGAGCCTGAGCCTCCCGCCCCTCTTGTCTGGAAGATGGGTCACCCAAGTAAGAGTGAAGAGAGACAGAGAGAGAGAGAGAGAGGGGGGGGGGGGGGGGGTAACGGAGAGAGAAGGTTCCAGGTCTTGGATTAACCTTCTAAGGGCCAGATTGTTTGATCAGCAGACAGAGGGGGAATGAAAGGCCCTTGATGCTGACAGTGGGCAGCAGCCGGAGTCCCAGTGTGATTGACACCCCTGCCGCTCCGCTGTGGGCCCCAGAACAGACGCAGGGGCCAGGGTGCCGTTGTACGTTTGCATCCTCTGCCCGTGGGTGGTGTTGTTAATAATGTGGCAACCGGGAAGATTAATTGTAGACAAGCAGCAGGATTACGAGGGCCTTTGTGTGACCAAAAGGAGCTCTAGGTTGGAAAGGCCTGTGATCTGTGGGGCTGAGAGGAAATTAGTCAAGGCAGACTGGAGATGCCTTTTAACAGGGTACTTAGGAAATAAAAGGCAAATGCACAGAGGATATTGAAATAAGTCAACAGAAAATTTGGTGACATTCCTGAGGAGCCAATATGTCTGCAAATTGACTATGAATGTCACGTGACATAAGTAAAACTAACGAGAAAGACATAAATAGATTTGAGTCATATCACATTTTACAGTACATTTCCAGTTCAATGACTTAGTTACAACACAGTAACTTGTAATTTCTGATCAACGTCTATCTTGAAAAACAACAACAATGATAGTTGTCTTATTGTTTTATTTTGTGAACACAGAAAGGTTTAAATGGGACTTGTTCCCTTAGTCCTTTTTGCAAGCTAATTAAGCTAACTAACTCCCTTTACAATTTCACACACATGCAGCTGCGCTCTTTACCCTTGTGCTGCATGGCAACTTATTTGAACAGGAAGGCTAGCTGTCTTATGCCACCTGTTGGATTTTTTTATATAGCAACAGAGCTTCTAACTCAACCCATCTGTTTTTCGTAACCCTCTCATGACCCTTACCTGCAATGGAACACCATTTCTTTTTTCAAAATCATGAAAACTCTAGGACCTACAGAAGCTCAGTCTAAAGCCTAAAAGCAAGAGGTATGCTGAAGGAGCAGGTATGACTATTTCAAACCTTTACTTTAACATAGATAGCATCTTGTCCTACTGTGGCTTCCTAGACTTACTTGTAGATAGTCTGCAGCCTGTCGTGTTCATTGGTGCTTGGCTAATTAACACATGGTTTGAGTTTTCTTTATTGGCAATCCATTTTCTACAAAATGCAAGTGTTTGGACATTCAGATGTCTCATTCAAGATATTGGTATTCCTCCAACACAAGAGGAAAATAGTCTGTCATTCTGAATAGCAAAAGCCATTGGACTTGATGTATGTGCTTGTGTGTGTGAGAGAGGATGAGTGTGTATTTGTGTGCATGCATAATAAGCACTATCAGTGGAATTCTACTGTCCTGTTGCACAATAGCAACATTGCGACACATTTTCAAAACAGAATGTGTCATTCAATTTGTAATTCACTTAACATACAGTGATATTTTAATGGAAGTAACGTAATGTAATATAAAAACTGTTGAGTTGAGAAGACAAAGGTAATGGTAAAGCTTTGACCTCTAGTTTAAAGAATAATAATCTATAATAATATAATTAATTAATTATTATTATTATTTGAGAAGTTTACATGTTTTTAAGCATGGTTTACTCTGTCAGTCTGTATGAATCATTTCTTGCCAATATCTGGAAAAATGTGCAATTGCAAACCAATGGGTGTGTTGTAATGCTCTTTGAAAGAAATTCCTAAGACAGTGGAACCGTTACTCAGTGCCTGAATGATTTGCTGCCTCAGAGCCAAGCTTGTGATGGGAGATGTTGTCTTGTATGTCAAGTATGTTTCTAGTTGTGCCAAAATGTTGCACCAGTCATTATTTCTCTCTGACTTTTGAAGCTCCACCATTTATCAGAGAGATTTATGAGCATAAAGTTGTCCAGATGTTTTTGGTATCTTTTCCTGTGGATCAGATTTGGAATCTTATATAAAAAAAATAGTTTTTCCGTCAGCAAAGTAAGATCGAGAATTATGTTGGAGGCCCTATTTGGATATGTTTCACAATTCATTAGAAATCATGATTTTATCATATTTATTGTGTAATTTATCTGAACATCATCTACTCTGTATAATACGGAATTAAGCATTGTCACCTTCCTATCTGCTAGGTCAATAGGGCTAGTTTGTTTACTGCAGGGAAAAGGGTTCTGTGTTTCGCTAATGCGAGAAGACAACTCATCTCACTGTCAAAACCTGCGAGGTTGATCTTTTTTGACATGCTATGTCGCTGCAAGATGATTCAGTTGACTGAGTCATGGAGGTCACATTTGAACGTCTGACTCCTAGGCTGTAACTCTAGCCAATGGCTTTCCAATATCTAGTTGAGACATGTTCCATTATGCAAATTCAACTTATCAAATTAACCTAAAAGGTAATTCGCCTTAATTATCCATGCTACTGTATTTACTTTTCTAGTCATGACGATGACACATGCTATTGCGCACAGTGGAGTTGGGATGTTTCAAACTAGCTGTTGCAACAGTCCTACTGTATCCATTGGAAGAATAGCATGCGTTTTCCATGGAAAGACTCCTTTGCAATAGATCACTGCAAATGAGTGGAAACAGTCGTCCCTCTGCCCGACACTATTAAACTCCTGCTAACAGCTTTTACTCTTGGGAGTTCTCACAGATTGCAGTTTCCACAGCACTTATCATTACATAGAAAATGAGATTATAATGCCAGCCACTGGACTCTGGGGAAGAGGGCTGTGGATAAACGAAAGAAGTGGAATGGAAGCGAACAAGAGCAGATGTTTACTTTCACTTTGCCCTAATTTATTGGGGTACTGTGACACACTGCATGCGGATTTCTTCTAGTTCTGACCATGCCACTTCACCGTGTGGCATGGCAGGTTGTTTACACCGGATGCACAAATAACGGTGAAAAAAAGCAGAATGTTTCTTGGTGTTTTTTGTTTACTGTTGTTTCTAAAGATAAACAAGCGGTGGCTTGAATCAGTTGCTTTGAAATAACCTTGAGAAAACATGTAGAAAAAGCCTCAGGGCGGTGTGTATGTGGCTGAGTAAATGTGACATTTGGACAGCAGAGCTGTTTCAAGTCACCACACATAAGAAATGGATATTTGAAGAACTGTGTTCATTCTGACTCTGGCAGACACATGCTGTATGGAGGGGGGGAAAAACCCTGTTATATTTAAAGTTAATTCATCTATATACTAACCTAAGGATGTATTCCAGTAATACAGCATCAGCGACTACTCATCGAGTTTCATATCACATTCCCACCCCTCTCCCCATCTCTCAGCTGCGACTTTGTCATGCAGCCAAGCACATAATATGCTCTGAGCTCTGTATCATGTCCAATTATAATTAGCTTTGTCAGGCCTGAGCCCTACAACCCTCATGCAGATAATATGATAATATGTCTTCATAACCAAGTGACCTTACATGCGCAATATTTCTCTCCTTCTGAAGATTGCATGTCAATAAAGTAATGGAGTCTGGGAGGCAGTGGCGGGGGAAGATTTAGATGATTGGGCTCTCAGGTGCAGTGATGTATGACTGTTATTATTCTACCTGTCACAGTTGTATACACAGCTGGGTACTGTGAGGGGGTGACTGGGGAACTAGCAGGCTTTTAAGGGAGTTCTTTGTTAATAAGCATGTAATCCTTTGTTGCATGATCAAAGTAGCATCGAAAACCTTTTCGCTATGCAATGGCAGGGAGCTGCCTGTTATGAACACTCAAATTCAGAATTAAATTATTTTTTACGTAAATGTTTTATATTATCTGTCTGTGGTGAAAAAAGGAAAGGTTTGGTCCTAATCAATTCACTCTAGGGTTTTGCTGTAAAGTAATGGAGACCAGTCAGCCAGCACACCAACAAATCGACATATCTTGTCAATTTCCCCGTTTATGCCCCTCAGTAAAGATTACTGGACAGTAGAGTCTCCACTCGTCACGGTGGAACATGGCGGACCACGACTTGACAGGACGAGGTTTCACTAACACTGACGCAACATAATGAGGAGCCAGAGGTGAGGCCGAGCTGGCCACGTCCACGCGCATTACCTTGAGTGATTGATGTGTTCCAGTCAAATCAAGCAGCGATCTGAGTGATATGACGCCTGTCGAACCGTGACACCCGTGTTCACAGCTAACGGTTATCGGTGTTGATGGGGCCCTGCGCTCCACAAGGGCCGGACAGCCTCCGTTATTTTTGATCCCTTGTTCTTTTATTTTTGTCCCCTTTCTCCTTGCTTTCTATCTCCTTGCCACGTCAAATCACGGCTTTGAGGTAGAGGCAGGACCCTCAGGTACTGGGTTATCAAGCATCAAGAACCTGGATAAGATGAGAGTAGTAATAAAGACCAGGCAGTGGGTGAACAGGCTTACTATTAACTGATGCTAGCATTTTATCTGGAGCAATATTTCCTGGGTGAAGGTTAGCCTATTTAAAAATATCTCCTTTTGAGATTTGAATGGAATTTTGGTTGACTTTCTGTCATGTGAATTGGACATAGTTTATATGGATGGATTCATGGTAGTAATAATAATAGAAGTAGCAATATTTTTTATAAGATGGTGTTGTAACTTAATGATTGAAAGGCAATTGTAATTACGACTATACATTTCAAAACAAGAGGATAATTTATGGACTGACATAGGTGGGAGGCAACCTTAAGGTTACCTTTCTCAGATATAGAAGACAGCTCAAATGGTCACAAGATGGCCGCCATCAAACACTACTGGCGCCTGGTCCCTGTGACAGGTCTCATTATTGGAGGCCACAGAATAGTTACCAACTGATAAAGTTATATCACTCTGCGGAGGAAATTGAATTCGGGAGGACATACATTTTGACTCCAAGAGATCATAGTCAGGAGCTAATTTAAGGAAGATTAAATTAATTGCAATGACATCCATTCTATGTAGCCAAAGTCAGGACACAGCATAGTGCAGCTCTGTTGCCTTGAGATAAGGGGATCGTCATTTCAGACTGGACACACCACTAGCAGAGGATCAAGGCCTAATCCCATTGGTCTAACCTATTTACAGGAAATCATAGAGGACAGAGAGTGTTAGACAACTATTATTCAGTAATAGGATTTGGGGAATCTTTCAATTTAGTGTGTCCATTTCATTGGCTGTTGATCCAAAGACTCAGGACACGCAAAGCAATGCACGGCCACCACAAGGTTTGAAGTCACTCTCTTCTCCATCATAACAACTGTAGCACAGTCAAACTAAAATGTATTTCAACATATTTCAATAAAAATAAACAAAGTTCTTCCTTGATACAAAATGTAACTAATCATCGTGTCACATAAACGGACTGAAGCTTTGTAAATATGTTTAACTTTGTTTCATAATGTAAACAGGGATGCCCAGACATTAAGATTCTTTATTCAAGATACATCAAATTGTAATTTTTTATTTTACATGGCTGATTTGTGTTTGATGTTTCTTTATTACAGACAAATGTCCTGTGACCATATAGTATTTCAATAATTCATTGTTTTTAGCTTATGTTGGATTTCAGTTGAGGTTAGATTTCATTGTTCAGTCCCTAGCCTGCACAGAGTGAATAATGGCCAGCTCCCTCTAGATAGCTCATTTGGTTGTGCAGTATAAATGACTAATGAATTACAGATAAACATTGACGCAAATTAATCTCCTAGAGGTCTCTGGGTAATATGGCTGACTTTTAAAACTTTAATCAATACCCCTGGATTTGAAAACATGCAGGCACTGCACTTGTTTGGTCACAATAAACAAAGCAGGAATTGCAGCCCAGTAAATCATACTGGCACGCAAACGTACATTAAAATATTTTTCATTCGAGCTTAGAAATAACTCTCTGCACAACTTCATCAGCTGGGCACTCACCTTTCGTTTGAGAGTACAGATCCCTATGGTTTAAGTGTCTGAGTAACGCATTATCATACCAATTCACTACATTTTTGCTTTGGTTTAAAATGTTTTTGTCAATGATCTAAATAATGTCTGTCAGTGTACAGTAAAGGTTGCCATGGGAAAGCAACAGTTTATTGTGATTTATTTTTCTGTCAAAATTCCCCACCAGCTACTACAATTTATTTTTCCCCCTGGACACAACTGCGCCAGAAAATCATTATTATCATTCCATAGGTCCAACAAATTAAATTATGCAGCATTACATAAGACTACATGATTAATGGATACCACATGTCAAAATATGCTCAGCTTTTATGACCAAGCATCATATAAACATAAACATTTGTTGACAAAAACACTTTATCATTCTGTACATAAATGCTGAGCTGCCATTAAGCACTATGGAGTAAGATATTTTTTCATTTGTTATTGTTTTCTGGCATGAGACTAGACGACATATCATAGTCTCAAGTTAAGGTTATAGATATGAGGACAGTGTGTCTTTATTATTTATTATATTGTGTATAAGTGTAAGTGCATTGGTAATTGATTTGTTTTTACACCATTATGAGTCTGATTGATTGCTTCAATTATGAAAATGTTGTACACGTGCAATGAAAACTGAGTATTGCAAGAAAAAAAGATAACCTTGATGCTAAAGGACTACAGCCTTTGAATATGTCGTGCTTTGACACATTTGGGGCCCTTGAGAAGCAAAAACTGATTGTATGCATAATTCAATAATTAAACTCCCTTCAGCTCACAATTATTTCTTCTGCCTGACAGATCTGCCTGGCTTGTTGGTTTTGTTGACAGCTTTACCTCTAATGTCTGTAATTTGCAGATTATTCTCACCGAAACTATGAACTTAGAACCTATTATAGGCAATAACACAATGGTGTAGCATCATTATTTAACACTAGTGTACTATTTATAGTGTTGGCCATAGGAAAAAAAATACTTCCATCTTCTCATATGTGTTGTCCCAATGGCTTGGACACGATCCTCCATTTTCTTCAGATGGATGATATGCAGAGGCAACGTGTGCACCTCCCCTCAACCTTCCTCTCCTCCCCGCCGTCCCTTTACGGCGCTCTATCTCTCAAACTGTGACTTAGGTCACCAGCTGTGCACGGAGCCCCAGAGTATATTTATGGCAAACTTCACTTTATCACACAACAGCGCAAACGCCAGTTGAACTTGGAGCGTGCTCCAGTCTCTAAGCCCATAGCCGTGTTTTTGTGGCATGATGCTGGTTCTCTCTACCCGGCTATCCTTCGCTGGCGGGAGATGGCAGTGAGGTGTACGGTGCAGGTCCTGCAGTGTACACACTGGTGCCCATAGCCTCCGGGCTGCCCTGCAGCACGGACTCTCACAAACAAACCAGATTTCACAAACAAACAGGTTTGTACCCAGAAAACCATGTGCAAGTCAAAGAATACAGTGTTTCATCTCTATGACAGTATTTCCCTTACATTTGCTGCTTACAAATAGTACAGGTCCTTTTTCTGTTTTTTGTTTTGTTTTTTTGTTTACAGTATGTTGATAGGAAATAGACCTTTCCCAGCATGCTCTGCCTGGTAACTAGCATAAATCTGTCCTGAGATGGTGGGGGGGTCTTGTGATGAGCTGCCTCCCTCCCCATCGACCTCTTGTCCCCAGGCGAGCGGTAGCAGCTGGAATACATTCCCCCATCTCTCTGATAGGGTCCCTAGCCTCCTCCCAGCCTATCAGGGCCCAGGGATCATCCCCCGTTGGCCCCTCCAGCGTATCAGAAGCTGCACATCTTTGGGTGGTGAAGAGCCTTATGTGAGGTGACAGCTCCTCACACTTCAGTGTTTGGATCACCTCAAGTAGCTCAGATATCGAAAAAAATGAGCACACTTCCCAGCGCCCAGACCAAATGTAGATTGACTAAGGGTATCCGCGGGCCCCTGTGGTCCTCTGCCTCCTGACAGAACAGGCCTGCTGGTAACTCGCTAGACAAGAGAGACTGGAGTCTGGAGAGACATCAGAGGAATGCTGGCTGGAGACAGAAGGGGGTGGGGGGTGGTGGATAGGGGAGGGGTGGTGAACACTTTGAAGCCATTGGAGGTGATGTCAGGTTTGCTTAAACTCAAGGACGTGCGCTTGAATATGCTGGCCACTAATATGGCACCGGTATCTCTGTCCTCATCTCTGTTTTCTGTCACTATGTACAATTCCGGGCCTGTCTCCTCGGCTCCTGACAATGTCCTTTCACATCACGTTATTGCACACTCAGAGCTGCAGTCAGCAAGCCATCACTCAGCTTCTTTGTCTGAAAGTCAGCCCCCTTTTTTTTGCCATTAAGGCACCTGGTTTAAAAGCGAAGGGGAATGCGGTATCTGTTTTCCCTTCAGGAGATCATTGACAATTGTGCTTGCCTCATTTACATTGGGACCTGGCCGCATTCTCGAGGATCTGACAAGTGGCAGTCTCCAGGCCTAGCATTTTCCCTCTCAGACATCAGTGGTTCAGTGGAGAGTGGATGTGATAATAGAATGCATGCAAAGCCTCAAACATTTTTAGTTTTTTTGAGAAAGAGTCACAGTTTTCTCCAAAAGATTCACAGTTTATATGATATAGTATACCTACTAGACATTACATTTTTTCATGTATATGTTTTTCTGGCCTTGGGACAAATCTAATCCACCAGTTTCATCATGGCATGCAAATGTGTGCTTGTCCACTTGGGTTTGTACAATGTAAGTACCTTATAATTCAAAATGTACCTTAGTACAGTAAGATGCCCTGAATTTGGAACTAGAATTTTCATTGTTCTGTAAAACAGCTTTCTGTATGTAACACAAAATAAAACAATCCTTTAAGAAATTTCAAACAATGTTGTAACTTGGATGTCTAGACTCTAGACAATGTCCTGAGGCAAATAATTTTGAAATCTTTTAAAGCTCAGACTCAAAGTGCACATCCCATTCCTTTGTATCATTTTACCCAAAGGAATTGACTCACTGAGATGGCTAAGGAAGTTTTTCTTTTATAACAAGCATAAAAAATAAAAAAATAAAAAAGAGAAGAAAAATCAATAACGGCTTATTCACAAAGCACCCCTAAAATCAGGGCATGTTTGTTCTTTAAAATTTGTTTGGACAAAATAAAAAACGCAATATTTGTTGTTAGAAATTAGATTTTTAACAGGTACAATAAAAAGGTGTTGGTAAAAGCAAAAGAGAATCTGAAATCTGCTATCAGTCCCCAACCAGAGAGTACTCAGACACAGCCCTCTAGTGTCTTTAGCTGACTCGTCTGGCCCTGTCAAATCCTCCTTCAATCGGCGAGTCGGAGCAGTTGTGTGCGGAGGTTGACATGATTGCCTTTAAGCAGCCCCTCTTAGCTAGTGACACACAGCTGCAGCCAGGCACCTCCTCTGACAGTAAGAGCACCATGATGGATTGCCCTGCCAAAACTGCTGATCAAAGAGGGTCAAAGGTGCAAATCTGTGGCTGGCTGCACCCAGACACGTCCAATCACTAGCGATGCTTCTTCACGTCCAAACATCACAGGCTGCTTTGGAATCTACAACCATCTTGTTCACTGACGGTATTTCCGTTTCCGAGGCGATATGCAGTTTGTTTAGGTAATTCGTCGGCCCTAGGGTTATCACTGGTTATCTTATGACCTGGCAATGTGTTACCGAGGTCATTGATCTTTTAGAGTGTAGCATACTCTCTGTAATGGCTCACCGAACAGGTTAGAGTGTGATCCTTTGCTTTATGTCAATATTTTCCTGCGACACTTCAAACTGACAATCAAAGTAGATCACAATTTGCAGAACAGCCCCATCCCCCATTCAATGTTTTTTTTTTCTCGTCACACACACTTATACTCACACACATACATACTGTATGCATGTAAAATGTCATCTTTCGCCTGGTCGAGCTGCGGAGGCACTCTGCTGAAAAGAGCAGACATTTAAAAGTTTCTGACATGTGTCGCACGACCATTGAGACAGTGCTGCTGATGTAGGTAGAGCTGACAGCATCCCCGCCATCCAATATGGCTCTGGGACATACCAAGTTTGGTATGTGTCAGTTCTAATTGTTGTCAAAATGTATATTAACATTTAGAATATGTAAACAGTATCATTGAAAGAAATTACAGTAGATTGTTTTATGGGAAATGTTTGGTGACTAGAAATGTTTGGGACTCATTCTTTATATAGACCCTAAAACTTTCAAAGTCATAGATAAAAAAATAAAAGAAGAAAAAAATTGATGAATTAGTCTTAAGTTATCCATTTAATTTTTTTGTTCTACTGTGAGAATGTAAGTATATCTTTGTACACCTTAAACGACACGGGGAATGCGTAGAAGCCATCCTCTGTACGTCCCTTAACCATTGTCAAATATTGAAAGCTCTGTAATTTGATTTTGGTTTTGAAATTAACATAGGCGAAAATAGAATGGAGTAAGCTTACAACGGCATTCCCCCATATGAAGATATTGGTTGAAGACTTTGGAGGTTGAGAGATAGAGTCTTATTTCAGGGCTTATTGGTATAATATGGTATAATTAGCTTGTCAGTTTACTTTAAACTGAGCTAAAAAAAAGGGTGGGAGCCTGGGAAAAAGGATGGACTGCATGCCAAAGGAGTTGACATTCCATCGATAATGTGGCAATTAATGTCATAAATAATTCTAAAGCCAATTATATCAAAATGGACCAACATTTCCTGTAGCAGTAGGAGCAATGACTATTTTTTTATTTTTTTATTTTTTTATTTATAACCATCTAATATGGTTGAAAAAAACATATCAGGATGATATTGCGGTATTTCTATTACCGGATATTGTTTGCATTTGACTTATGAATATATTTAATTTTTGCTGAAGCATCCACAGCAGGAGGCAAAGATAAAGTGTAAAACAGCATTTCATCAAAATTATACCACTTCTATGGCTCGCCATATAAAATGGCTTCAGCTCATAAAGAGTGTGAGTAATTTAATAGGGATAGTGGTTAAATATATCAAATGTATCTTCTGGCCTTGGGAGGGTCAAGCCCACTGTAATATATAGAGTAGAGTGTTATGGCTGAAGGTCGCGTCAGCTTCCTCTACATAATGCATGAATCCTGTAACTCTTTCTGACTTCAATCTTCTGAACCTGAACCTTGGGATGAACATTTTACTAAGTAAATCAGTGAGCATGCTGGCATTTCTATTAACCTCCGATGTGCAGCTGACAGAAACATGAATCACAGTAAAAAAATCTTGCAAATTGTAAATCATGTTTACTACTTGGACTGAGCAGTAATATTGTTGCATGCTGCCATCTGTTTGCAGTTATGCTTACTTTCTTAGCCTAGTTTTAAAATAGGGATATTCTTTATGGCTGAATTGTAACAAAGAGACTACACTGCTAGATGTTAGATATTGGCAGTGCCTAAAGTAAAAGCTTAGCAAAAGGTAAGGAGCTACAATTTTTAGGATCTGAAAATGTCCACATACTTGTACCATGTACTGTACCAAAACAATGTTGACAGAATCATAACGCAGAGGCAACATTGACTTCACATCAACTCGAGCTTGCAGACAGTAAGCTGGCTCATCAGATCCCTCAATACACAGTTTGTCAATATTTGGTCTAGGTTTCGTGGATTATATGACCATGCTCTCCCCTGGTGCTATTGCTTTTTAGATGCGGGGATAGACCATAGCATAGAGTTCAAACATGGAAATAGCCAAAAGCTTTGATTTATGCATGCATGCACTGAAACAAAAGACATGAAAAAAAGCTGACCTTTACAAAGGGTTGAGGACCAACTACGTCTTAGAGGCATATTGCCTCACAGCGCAGAGAACTTTCCCTTACAAAAGAGATGAAATGCTTATCTTTTTCCATTTGTTCACTGTACGTGAAATATGTGCAAGCAGCATAGTGGGCTCTCTAAAGACACAGTATTAGTTTTTGAACTAACGTGGTCACTTAACAAAATAGCATAAAGGGGTTAAACTGGGATAAAATGTCGCTGATTCTAGTGATGATAAACACATAAGCATATGATTTATGTTCAGTTTGTTTTCCAGTTCCAGTATTTGTAAATGTCTCCGCTTGTACTCTTGGCCCTATGCTCCAACCCCGCCTGCAAGTAAATGCATTCCCCTGCCCACACTCATCTAAGTATTAGAGAATAAACGAATGCAAAATGTGTGTGGCCGCTGGCAGAAAGGAAGCCAGTATGGCCTGGCAGAGAAGATATGTGTTATAAAAGCTTGCAACATCTGTGTAAACACATGGTCTTCTTCCAAGCATGTAGACAATGTTCTCATAGCCTTAAAAAATATGTCTAAGGCAATATACCTAGCCCTGGGGCCAAACAAGAAAGCCTTTGAACAATGAAGACCCAGATCTACATTCAGTATCCACGTGCAATATCTATACACATGTTATTGGTGGAATTTGCAATGCCATTTGTGATGCAGTGCAATGTCATCTTTTTGTCCTACTTGTATTTGGTTTTATTCCATAGCTTATGACTCTAGCAAAGTCTTAAAATGTAGTTATCGAACTGTCTAAAAACATTGTTTAATGTGTTGCAATGATTTTTAAGCTACTTTAAATCAGACATTTACGCTTCAGAATTGTGTACACATTCAACAAGGAGGTCTTTAGGGACTGATTTTGTTAAAGGTCGTATTTTGAAGGCTAGAACAGGAGCGGGGCAGAAAAATAACAGACACTACAAAAGAGGACCCATTCTTTTGTTGTTGTTCTTTAATTCTGTTAATAGCCCAAGGTAAAGATTTATCTGCTCTTGTCAATTTACTTCAGCTTCAAATAAAGCACCAAGGTCACTTTTTCCTTGCCTGGCCCACAGGATTAAATTGTCATGTCCCCTCTAATAGGCAGCACAGGGAATCATTAGTCCAGCTCAGCTGTCTGACTGATAGGCATTTCAGTCCAATCATGTGAGTGTGCAGCCACAGGCCAGCCAGTATTGACACTGTGTCAGGCCTGAGAGGGGACGCCTTAATCAGCCAGGACACTCTCAACATTGATTTGACAAGCTGCCGTAATGACCCCCTTGTTTTGGTAAAGGATCACTGTTTATCCAGGATGGCATTGATGCACTTGGAACGCCGCATTGTCATGGAAACTATTATCACCCAGCCCAGCCTGAGCAGCTTTGGAGGTGCTGTCTCTAGTAAAGGGTGTGTTAGTGTGTGTGTGTGTGTGTGTGTGTGTGTGTGTGTGTTTGTGTGTCTGACATGTGCAGCCCGCTGAGACTGGCGAGGACTTTTGATCAACACTGAGCCTCCCCTCACCTTGGCTTTTTATGTTCAGATCCAGCTTTTAAACATCTCAACCCTACACAGGATACGGTAATATGTGGTATCCTACTAACTCAATCATTAGACTGTGAGCTCTATAAACAATAAATTTCCTAATCTCAATTATAATAAATGTTAGTACTCCCAGTACCCAGTAATGTATTTTTCTTCCTGCAACAGCTCCAATATATCTTAATGTGTTTGTTTAGGGCGTTGGGGCGAGGTGGCTGGCAGGCGGATCAGTGCAATCATCAGTCCCTCTTGTTGCCTGTGTAATGCTGAGGTGTCAGACAGTAAATATTATTGGCATGCTGACAATCTCCCACTGCGCTGCGGTGTGTAAAATCGTTAATAAGCAACATGATGGGCCCACTACATCCCAAGGTGAGAACGCGGAGAGTGTTTTTATCAACCATTATCCAGAGGGCCGACAGAGGTGTCCCCTGTCGGATGATTTGCCTGCCAATCGCAAAGTGCCTTGTGTCAACATGGGAGGAGGGGGCTTCATGTGTTTGTACAGCCTGGTCCCTCTGTGTGGGAGTAGAAATAGCCAATGTATGGTTGAGTTCAGAGCCTGTTGCAATTAGCTGTCTGCGCAGTGACGCGTGTACTGTAAATACACCAGTTTTGTGAATGCTACACTGTTAACTGTATACAGAAAATTATTATTTGTTTTGACGTATCATTCAGTTAAATAAGATGCAGATGCAGAACACAATACGTCAGTTTTTAATTTGTGAAAATACAAAATTAAACCATGTACAAGATATTTACAAACTCTTTGTACAAGACAAGATACTCTGTTAATTATTGGGTATAGTATGACATAGTCAGAAATATGAAGATAGCACTTGTAATTGTCTCCACAAATTAATGTGCTAAATTAACACATAAGAAAACAAACTAGACCGCAACGTCAAACCCCTATTATTGTGTCTGAGAAGTCTACTGTACTGTTTACATTCAAACATAATAAATTGATAAAGCTATTTAGAGGATTAAAGAATACATAAAACAAATATGAATGTAAGTAAGCGTAGACACCAGATGTAGCAGTAATTAATTAACGCAATTAAGACTTTTGTTTACTGTGATTATTAACAGCTCCGTTGTAATCTCCAAGGTTAGGTGTCACCTGTAAAATGCTATTTGAAACTTGCTAATCAAGATGCCAAAAGTAATCAGGAAAAAAATGTCTGAGCTGGCATAACGAAAATAAAGTGGAAGGCAATTCACTTAATTGCAATGCACAAGTAAGACACTTTGCTCTTGCCAGATCGATAAGCAAGTTTAGTCAACCTACTCATAAGCCTCTTTTCGCAACAATGGGTCTTGCGGAGTCCTCCTTTGGCTTTAACACTGCCTGGCACATTACTGGCACTGAGGCATGGACAGCTTGGATGTTCTCAATACCAGAAAAATGCCACACACTTCTTTTGAAGACCTTACTATGGAAATCTGGTTGAAACTGTGCTAGACTATAATGACATTGTTCTTTCATAGTTTAAAACTGTCAACAAGGTGGCTATGTAGTAGGCTGTGCTATTAGTCTGTGATATACACACTAAACAACACTTAGCGGTTTCTGATTTACTTTTACTTTAACAAACGAGCTTACATAATGTTATTTGGATATGACTGATTGTTGATTGTCGATTCCACCTACTTCTCACTACCAACTTAACATTGCACTGATTATCGATAATATCTTTCATTTATGTTCTGAAGACACCAATATAGAAAATATGATAAATTGACATCACTGGAGTTAAGCAAGTAGTTACATTTAACCAAACGTCCATTTATGATTGAGCTGTTTTTGGAGCATAAAAAAAGAAGCAAACATATTGTTAGTTGTGGCATTAGGATTTGTCATGGAAAACATCCAAGCACTCAAGTGCCCCCAAGACAATCCTGTGTCAGGCAGTGCATGCAGCCAAAGGAGAACTCCTAATTGCCCATTTCATGCGATACGTGGCTGTCATTTAGACATTTTCAATTCACATAGAGTATATAGTCCTTGTCAATGTAATCCTCTGTCTCCAAGTATTTGTTTAGATGGTGAATTAACACCTGTTTCTCATCTCCTTCAAAACAGCTCTATCATAATTGGGCTAATTATCGGTAAAGTGAAAAACGTCTGTTTTAATGTTCCATCGGATATGATATGTATAATTTGTAATATTTGTAATAATATGTATTGTTTTTGCTTTTGGACATTGCAACCAAACCTTGGACAGTAAGTAACAATAAGAAAGTAATTATGAAATAAAATGTTGAATAAAGGCGAACATACTGTTAATAAATGAATAAATCAATTGTCAAAGCAAATAAGGCTGAGACCAATTATTTTTTTCATTGGCCATGAGAACAGTCACAAATGTTGTGAAGTAGCCTACTATGGCAAAACCATGATTTACAGCGTGCATAACAGTATTATTACGCTGCGATTACAAAGGGTAACAATACAGCTAAACATTTTGTCAAACCCCTTGATATTGGTTAGATATTGTGGATACACAAACAACATATCTCTGCAACGTTCAGTATAAAGTTACATATTGAGCGCCAAATGACAGCTAATAAGGCAGTGTTTACAGTTGCAAAATGTGCCCCAGTGGCTATGTGAGTAAGAGATACCCACTAACTATTCTCATTGAAGGGACCCTCATTCTCCAAAATTGAAAAGATCATGGAGTCTGGTCATATATACTGTTTAAAGTTCTTACTGTGCAAACTAATGGCTGTGTATTAGTGACTGTACATTTGATTAGGATTGTCTGATATATGTATTATACATGTCTATTGGAATATCTAT
The DNA here is from genome assembly GCA_026901105.3 of Galaxias olidus. Lineage (NCBI taxonomy): Eukaryota > Metazoa > Chordata > Actinopteri > Galaxiiformes > Galaxiidae > Galaxias > Galaxias olidus. The sequence continues at coordinate 124,771 of JAPMUY010006461.1, forward strand.
GAAAACATGTTCAAAAGCATGTTATTATAATAACTGTACAGGTGAAAAAGAAACAGTTAACGTTTGATCTTTTTTTACTTTTTCTTTTTTTTTTGCTGCTTAATTCTTGTGTTAACATCCGTTAATCTGTTCAGTGTCTTCAGGGAATCCATCGACCAACACCCTTCTGAGGTTCAGCATTCATCTTCTACTTCTCCAATGGGTGGGATCAGGTTGCATGGAGATTTGCACTGATTAATTTGGTTGGCTGTGTGAGTATTCATGGGCTTGCTCGGTATGTTCCTCTGGTACGCATTGTCTGGTTCATCTGTATACCATGTCTTTTCTGAGAAAGAGCCAAATCATAGAGAGACAAAAAGGATATCAAAATGATTAGTCTAAAGTATGAACATTGATTTTTAAAAACTTTTAAATCACTTTTGTTTCTGACCGGTTTGCACTCATAATGTTGTATGTTATTGGACATTTATGTATATGCTCAGTATATGGCTGTTTTTATGAAATTATATCATATTACATTTTATTCGCAGCAGGATGAAGACCTAATTATAATGTACTGCACGAAATGTATCCAAAACCTCCAAATCCAAATTTAAAGACAAGCATGTCTGCAGCATGATACAAGACTCTTGGACCAAGAGCCCAACCCATGCTGACCTTGTATTGTGCTGTTTTTGGGCTGGCTGTGCAAGCATGCAACTCCATGCTTTGATAACACTTAGTCAACTGTTCTTTTTTAGTAGGCCTACCATTTACAAAGCCTTACTGTTTCGTGTCACTCTTCAAACATGTGGCATGCTTTACATATTGTATTAGATATAAAAGTAGGTATGTAGGATTTATAGATCAGTATATTTCATCATACAATATAGTTGTAAAGCTAAATGCTCAGAAGTAATGCTAAAATACCCTTCCAAAATGTTCACTGTTGCTTTATACTACACTTTACCAATTCAAACATGCTAAAGATTGAATGGATTGACTGTTTAGAGGTCTACCATAGATACAGTATCATGATAAGGGTGAATGGCATTTAAAGGTATTGCTGTTATAGCTTGATATAACCGCTTTTTAAAATGACAAATTGACTGTAGCATTGGAACTCATTAAGGGGTTCATTGACTTACGTTCACACAATATCATAAATCAAAGCAGTGGCATATGAGCTACCCATGCAGTCCTAGCGCTTATGTGCACTAACACTTCATTTAAGGCCTCTGCTGCACAAGTCAACAAGGGCACACCTTTCTATTGGATGCAGTATTTAGCAACATGCATAGTCATTCATTTTCATACCTTGGCCAATTCTATTCATCCTTGTTGCACTTAAGAAAAGAAAGTCGTAAACTAAATGTAAGTTAAATGGGTTTGAATGATTCTGCATGAGCTTGAACAATACAAGTTGTGTTTCTATGATCAGCCTAAATGAGAATTTGAGAATAAACATGGCTTTCATTTGAGAACAAAAAATATGAAATGGCATGGATCATGTTAAGAACTGTTTGAGTATTAGTCAATTAGGAGCATTAACGCTAACGATGACAAACGTGCTAAAGAGCAATACTGCATATCCCAATAAGAATGAAGGATTCTGTTAAACAGCATGCATAGTTAATAAAAATGTATGTTCAATGATGTTATATCGTACCTTTAATTTAACACAGACCAAAATCTATGTATGATTAAGAAAAAATTCAATTGTTGTTTACATCAGAATGACTAACTAATCATGTAAAGATTATTGTATTTGCTTACGCAGCAGATGAAGACATAAGGACAAGGATCTCACAAAGAAAGCCAGGGTAATTAAGACACTAGACAATGTAGACAATGGGTATGTTATGTCAAGCTATGTTATTAGGATATCCAGGCCAATATCCAACTTATTGCTTGTATCAATCATTTAAATACACTATTAAAATTGGTATTTGTCGCTTTCTAACATTGAAAGTGAAACAGGCCTTAAAACGTAATTTGATTTAGTACTTTATAATGTCTACAGGTAAAACGTAGCTTCAGGTTATGTTTATATTAGTACAATTTACAATTATAACACAATGTAATTCATTCTATATTATGTGCTCTAAGCTTGGTGGTAACTGTAATCTGAAGACACAACATGACAATATCAGATTGAACTTTATTCATAATATTCACTGGGTACTTTGTTTTTAGAACAAAAAGCGATAATAATTATTCATCTGGAACCACAAAACTTACTTCAGAAATGTATTTATAAATGTGAGAGGAAATTACCAACTAAAAGGCATTTAAGATTCAATTAGGTTCCTTTTATTACAAAAAATATTATATAGACTATTAAGACATGCCTTTGTAATGATTGTTTTATCTGTTTTATCAAAGTGCAATTCAGGTGCAAAATAGTTCAGCCTTAATTTTAACAAAATATATTTACATGTGCCTACACAAGTTTTAACATGGCAAAACTTGGAAAGCTATAATACCAGATAAAAAGATTGCTACAACATAAAAAAAAAGCTGTGAAAATAAGCAAGAACACACATTAAGTAAAACAAAAACTGAAAGAAGAAATTAGTGGCCCAATCTAGTGAATGGGCTAGAACGTAATTGCAGTAACGCTGTATGAACTCACATTTCCATCCTCATCAAGCGCATCAAACGCTAATGATGTCACAGTTGACTTATGAGAAAGGAGTCTCCATGAATGGAGTTCAAAGCAAGAGAGAATGTCCACATTGTCTGACAGACAAAGAGTATACACACACACACATACACACACACACACACACACACACACACACACACACACACACACACACACACACACACACACACACACATATGAACACCCAGAACGACACACACATGCTAAACTCCCATCACCCCTCTGGTAGGAAATACAGGACAAGAGACGTGGACAGGCACTGCTCCACAGACATAGAGAGTCAGACAGCTTTATAGGGGCACATACTTCTGTTTGTCCCTTGAGTCCCTGCTTTTGGCGCGGTTGGTGCGTGTGGTGGTTGGGATAGAGTGGATGGAGGAGCTCTTTTTGCTGGAGGAATGGGAGGAGTGGGAAGAGTGGGAAAGGCTGGTTCGGGACTGGCCTGCATTGTGGTCAAACTGCATCAGGCAGAATATCAAGTCTGAGGGCACCAGCTCAAATGCGTAGGGTGGGTTCGTTATGACATATCTATAGAGAGAGAAAAGTAGAAAGGCAAATTATTCAGATACATTAGTTGGCAATGTATTGTTCATAAACATGTAGAGCTGGAATGTCAACGGAAAAGGAATGCACCTTTTAGCACATGGGCTTTGATTGCTAAGATGTGCATCTCGAAGTCGATATATTCCAAAGCACAACATGTTGTACGTTTTCAAAGCTTTACAGAATAAGTCACCATAGCATCCCCCATCCTAAAAGACAAATTGACAGACATCACTTATGATATGAATTATAACAATGAACTATCAATAACTAAACGGCTACCAAGTTAATCCAATTTAATTATTTGCTCTTAATTGGCAATTATAAACATTAAAAATTTTGTTTTTTCTCCATGCGTAGGACGGTTTTCAGTAGTGTGTACAATACAAGCCTTGCCTTCAAAGCCAGCTCTCCTACTTGCCCCAATGAGCACACAACGCACCCCCCCCTCTCTCTCTTCCTCCAGGTGACTGCACCAGTCACTTACCCCCAAGTCGGCAAAGGGCCCGTCGTACAGGGCCAGCTGCGCGACGCGACACCTGTCTCGGTTGGCCAGTGTCTGTGGCGTGCTATAGCCACCTCGCAACGCATTCTCCTCAGCCAGCAGCCCCTCCAGCTCTGGCGTGGCTCCGCCTGTTACCAGTGTCCGGATCAGGGTGAGGATATTGTCATTGAAGTATGTCTGAAGGAATGAAGGTAGAAAAAAAAGGGAGGTGGTCCTTAAGCAAACACCGCCAAAGTCACAACGGAATTCACTCAAAGTGCCAGCTAGCCTGAGTGGTGCTATCTAGCCCTGGCTGTCTCGTCAGATTGCCCTGCACACTGAGTGAAAAGACAGGAGAATCCAATTACTGCAGGTTACCCTCGCTGCCATCAGATAGAGACAGAGAGAGACTCCTTTCTTTCTCTGTTACACATATTCATTCTGTCCAGGTACTCTTATAAGGGACACAAAGATATGGATTAAAGCTATGGCATGCGGGCAGCTGAGCAAGATTGCATTAACCCTGTGCCTAAGTACGCAGTCATGATCACGATGTGAGGTTAATGAACAAATCATGTTCACGATAACTCAGGACACAGGATACACAGTTGTTGCTCGGCTCCCATTAGCAAACAAGGGGGCACATGTCTGGACCCTTTCCTAGTGGTTGTAGAGGGCTTGCGTCTCTCCCTGGCTCAACAACAGTGACATCTCCCTTGGCTGCTGACAGCACTATTGACTGGGATGATGGATGAGAGCTGTCTATTAGGCAGCATTACCTTTGTCTACAGCGGAGCGCACTTGAAGGCAGCTTTGTCCTAAGCTCACTCAAACTGAGAGGCAGACAAATGAAGCCATCACGCCAGGTACAAGTGCCAGTCTTGTCTTCCAGTGTTTAAACAGGGACAAATAATGTCAACTTTTCATGCAAGATAGATTCTACTGTGGCCAATTTGGTACAACATTAAAAGCTTTTTTTTTTTACTGCGTCCAGATTGTTCACACCATAAATGAATGTGAATGTTTTGGTTGCGCATTCTTATGTTTTTTATCACGAGGCTTAGAGTCAGTTAGGCCATGGCGGTCCTTTTCTACAGTCTTACCGCACTCATTAGGGAGTCCAGAACACTGACTGCAAAAGCTGTCCCACAGGCAAAGGGCTGTGTGAGGTATAGCTCTGTGTCTGGATCATCATCATCGTCTTGGTCCAGGAACTGCACATTGGAATCATTTACTGTTGGAAAGAGATAAGAACAGAAAAGCCCATCATGATTTCCATGGCAACGTTACACACACTGTATGATGCCATACAGCATTTAGCTTATGCGTTTTAATGAATAGCTAATAACGTGTACTGTAAAAACAGCAAGACTTCACATCAAAACACAAGTTGTGAAGCATATATGTGGTGGTGAAGAACATAGAAAATGCTCAAGGATAAAGTGGTTTGTCCCAGGTGATGGCAGCGGATATGGATTGCTCTGTAAATAATAGAAAAGGTGATTTTTATATTTCAATAATGTGTTTAACGGTCCTGGATCTTCTATATCTATTCTCCAACAAGTAAAATGTGTTATTTTCTTTTGTGTATGCCATTGTAGCCAGAATTTCCTGCAACATTCCATATTCCCAGCCATGCATGCCCTCCCATGACAAAAGCATATTCAGAGTTCAAAGCGAAGTAGTGAGTTCTCTAGAGATCAGTATCCCGTTTGTTTGTCTTGAATATTCAAGACAGAATGTCCAATTACATGTGTGTCAAAACAAGGGAAAGTATATTAGTGTCCTAGAATTCTTTAAAAAATATATCTTGGAGCACAAAATAATCAGAAATTGTAACACCAAAAAAGTATTGATGTTGAGTTTTGTTTCAGAAGTGCTACTTCTATGAGGCCATTCTGCTAGTCGCAAAAATAAATGTCGGTCATATTGACAAGACTAAGATGAAAGGGCCATTGGCCAGAGAATATGATCCGGCAGACGATGCTATGAAAACAGCCACAAGGACTTCTGGGGGATCAAAGACCTTGCAATTCTCAAAGAAATGAGAAAAGGGAAAAAAGAAGACTTCAGATAAGGCCAAAACAAGACAGCCAATTTTAACCAGAACCAATGGGTAAAATGTGCTTAAAGTGATGCCAGGGGACAGGGAAATAAAAAAAAGAAGCTGATGGTGGAGGCAGTAGTAACAACACCGCGAAGGACAGAGGCACTGCTTACCAAGCTCAGTTATCATTTGTATGTTGGTCCCACTGCTTTTATCCTGACTGTATGAAATCACAGGCAGTACTTTGCCTGGTTTCGCTAATGGGGCTAGGGAAAAACAGTTACTGAGGCATGTTCAAAGAGACCAGAATTTTTAAACTATGAAGGAAAAAAACATATTTTTGCTACCATAAATCCTTACACTTTCTCACATCCATAAAGAGTGTCTAAAACATTTACATTTAAAAACTACCTTTGTAAACATTTCTCTTAGTACACAAATTATCTAAGAAACTTGCATATGACATACCTAGTTCAGTTATGATGGGAATATTTGCTCCAGTTGTGATGGAACTCTGTCTAACTAGTCCGTGAACTGGACTGTTTTCAGGAGATGACCTGTCCATTCCTGGTGGCGTGAAGCCTACATGGAAAAAAAGCCATTGGGTCATTGTGGTAAATTTTATATCGCCATGAATAATATCAACGAGTTTGAGTACTGGTTTAACAATTTCTTGACCCATATCTTTCATTCATGGTCATTTGTAAAACGAAATGTAGCTGAGTGTGATGGTTCAAAAGAACTGGAGCAGCCCCTTTATTTTTATATGTATAATAGATGTTACATGAAGCTCATTTCGTTCCCTTCAAAGTGTCTCAGAGTGGATTCTGAAAACCTTTAATGCAAGAAAAATGTGTCATAGCCACAGAATACAAAACGATTGACACAAGATTGAATTCAAATTGACACTCCTTGCTTTTCTCGGACTGACAAGTAAACACATTAAATCAGAGATGCTGTATGCATTATACATAGGCCCTGTTTTGACATCCATCACTTCATGCTGACTAAGGCAAAGGCTAGGTCATTCAAGTATTAGAGTAACAACAAAAAATGCAAAACATTTATTTTCTCGGGTCAAAAGGTTTCTAAAAGCATCAGATGCAATGCCAAGCCATGGACATTATTGACAGCCATCGCATGTCTTACTGTGCCCAAAACATCATGTAACGCAATATTCATAAATGGCTTTACTTATTTACTCCGTATTCTTATAATTTATTCTCCTACATGCATTACATAAGTGCATCCATCAATATTGATTACGCCTATTATGCCAACAGATTTCCTTTTTGCATCAAAGCGAGGCTGCGCCAATATCACACAATTTACCAGCAATTACGTTTACAATGCGGCACCGGTAGTCACTGTTACCTGAGGAATAATCACTAAGGCTCACCGTCAACCACAATGACACCAGGTCTGCCACACAGAACCCATTGAGGGATATTCTCCCTGCCAGGGCTCTGTCCCCTGTGGCCAGTGCAGTGAACTATGATCGGGCACTCCTTACCTTGTGAATTAGCCTGCAAGAGCCCAATGCTGTCGTCAAACTGCATGGACTTGATGTTGAGTGACGCCAAGATACATTCTTTGTCCTGCAGTGACGCATCGTCGATATTGTTCTGATTGGCTGACAGGATGACACACATGTCGCAGAGGTTGATGTTGACAGCCCTCAGATCGGCCCGGCTTAATGGTGTGCCCTTTGAAGATTGGACAGAGACAGAACATGGAGCAAAAACTTTGGTATTCTCACTTGTACAACTCGGTGAACACGAAAAGAGATGACATTTAAATGACTTTATACTGACAGTTCTTTTGCTGTACTTACAGGTAGAATGGAGATCTTGGGGAAATTGTGTAGAGTCTCCCACTCTCTCTTTAGGTATTCGAGGGAGCCCACAAAAACAATGGGCTTCAATTCATGATAGTGGAAGTTGCTTGCTCTAAGAGGCATTACGAGGTTTCGGAGGCCAACCAAAGCCGACTTGGCATCCCCAAATATA
>JAPMUY010006461.1:137500-462938 GCA_026901105.3 Galaxias olidus
ATACAAAGGGCATAGAGAGAAGTAGTGGTGGTTATCGGTTAACTTTTTGGATTCACAAACTGTAATAAAGCAGTTATTATTATTGCTATTTAAATTGCACTATTTAAATTCAAACGCAATTACATAATTCTTACATAATTGCTAAAAATTTCCATTTAAGAATCGATTTATTTTCTGCAGCACAAATCTAGGGAACTTAAGCCAATGATAGCCTAATACAAACACATTAAAACCAATACAGCTAATGCCTATTAACTCATTACAAGATGACACTTAGGGTGTCAAGCTGCTGTATATGCAAATCATGCTCAACCTCATTTCATTAGGATAATAAACCATAAATATCACGGATATGGCATTGTAAATATGGCCTCTTTGTGCCAATTTCTGAATACACCCTTGATTGCCGGTCTTTCCTTGGCTGAGGACTGACGCCCTTGGCTCATGTAATTAGGTTGGTCTGAGTGCCAGCGTGATTTATGTACAGCAGAGATGCCCCTTGGACATTGTCTTTACCACTACATGAGACTACACTGAGCTCTTCATGGGGCAATGAATTACGTTCTTTGCCCTAGAGTAAGGCAAATGTGTGAGCTAGCATCCAGCTGAAATCAGTTTTAGGATTAAAAAAATAAAAATAAATAAATAAATAAATACAATGTACAAAATACAACCCATGAAATAAATGAGTCAGGAGCAAAGTCTTTTTCACTCATATTTTGTGGTCGTATTCTCAAGTTAGCATTTTAACTGGGGGAAAAAACAGCCTGTATTTGGTTACTGTCCTGTTGTGCTGCTGTAATGATGGAACAATGGTGGCAGAGTGCTTTTAAATGATGGCTCAGACTGTCAACATGGCTCAACCTGACCCTCCTTACAAAGAAACTAAAACAGCTTACATTAAAATTCTTGAGATGACGTTTAACTCCCAATTTCAGCACCACTAGCATGTCTATCCATGACACCATAATGGAAAATGGTGAAGTAAGGGGGCTTTCAGCTGGAGAGGGATGCTCCCACACACTGGTCCTTCACATCCTCCTCTGCCTCTTCAATATTTAATGTCTTACAGCTGACAGCTGCACACACTGGGTCATTAGTAAGCAATGCAAGACATGCAACCACTCCAGCCTCACAAACACATGCGTTGTGTTGTTGAGCAGGCCCTTTGTACATTAGAGCACAGGAGGGGAAGTGGGGCTTACGGTGCCTGTGATTGAGCATGGCGTTACTGGAGTGACTGGGGTGGTATCTGTATTTCACTGGCAGACTGCGTGCCCGCTGGAGCCGGCTGGGCTCTTCTGCCACCCTTGGGGGCCGCGCCACCTGGCCCAGCTCCCGGGAGCCTATGAGGCTAAGCCTGAGCACTGTGGGCTCACTCGGACGCAGCAGGCTTCCATTGCGGTTGTTAACCAGAGGGACTGACACGGGCACTACTCCGCCATGGGGCGCTCTAAGGTTCTCGCTGGTGGAGTTGGGGTTCAATTTAATGGACTGGTTTTGATAAGGTATTCGTTTGATAAGGGCCTCGTCCTCTATTGCTAAATAAAGAAAAATAAAATCAGAATAGGCCATTACATTTTGTACGTTTAGCTATGCACAATACAGTATATAATGAAAATATCCGGTGCCATTTATCATATTCGTAAGTATAATGAAATGTTAAGCAGGACATTCTTTCGGGAACAATTATACTAATAGTTAAATAATTGAGAAGCTAATTTTTTATAAAACACCACTTAACCTTCCTCAAATGAAATGTTGGATTTGACATATACTACGATATTCATAATAAACATTAATTAATAAGCATGCTTTCAGGTGTTGCCACAATTGTTCAGCGCAAAGAGCAAGAAGACGACAATACAAAGCTACAACCTTTAACTAATTCATTTTCAGTTGGATGAGTGTAACTTAGGCTACGTGGATTCTTTTTCAGCCCATGTTCCACCACACATGAAAAAATTTTACATAAATATACAGTACTGTGCAAAAGTTTTAGGCAGGTGTGATGTCTTTAAAGTTAGAAAAAAAAAATACATAAAAGGATAAATGTTAATTATTTATTTTTTTAACAATTCATAAAATACAAAGTGAGGAAAAAGCTAATCTGTATCAAATCAACATTTGGTGTGACCACCCTTCGCCTTCAAAACAGCATCCCCTGCCTAAAACTTATGCACAGTACTGTATGTTCAGCTGTGCCATTATTACAGCTCTAGTTGCTTAGAAAAAAGGTATACATATTAAGCCTGAGAGATATAACAGATAAGAAGTTCCGCAAAACCCTAGCTCTTCAAATGCTAGCTCGAAGCACGCACACAAACACACAAAAACACACAAGAATATTTAGAGGGAGATGATTATTTCAACAGTCAGCTGTCTAGAAGATTACCATCCCTGCTCAAAACCTCCAGTTTTCATCTGTCCCATGTCAAGCATGCACAGCTTTTCCCAAGGAGAATGGACTGTGGCACATTTGCTGGCTATTGCATCCCATGTATAGTGCATTGCCTACAGTATGTATCCTCCTCCACTCCTTAAGTTGATCCTAAATAAATCTTAAAGAAAACTACAAATAGTAGGATTAATATTCATATAATTCTCTGAAAATAAATAGTATAGGTACATTTGAGAATAGACTCCAGTGCACACTTGAACACTTGTGTTTTCAACAGTAGAATACGGTCACCAGAACCAGTCTGAAGCAGCAGCACCATCTACTGCTGACATGGCAATTGATGCCTGAAATTAAGGACTGTGTAAAATCAAATAAGTTAGGAATGTTTTGTCATTTAATGCTGCCCAATTGCGTGCAACTATACTACAAAAATCGTAATTGTTGTATGTGGTAACTTGGAAAACAGCTCAGAGACAACGTTTATTGACATTAAATGTGACAGGTAGTGTGACAGAAAAACAGAGCAGTGATGAGTAACTAGGAAAATATGAAGGATGAGAAATAGTGAGAAAGATGACTCCTGAGACTATACAGTGGAGGGTTAGAAACAAATGGAAAAAATAAGATGGAAATACAAACTTACTTGATTTGATATATCCGTTATAGTTATTTTTAGCTGAGAAAAATGACAGAGACAATGAAAGATTAGAAGCCTAATTAGGTTGCAATGGGAGCAAATGATAGATGATATCTGGTAACTGAAGGTTGAAATGTTATGAAGCCACTGGCATTGGGCTTCGGGAATTTTCTATTAAGGCACTTTCAACGGCAGCGTGCCTTGAAGACCATGTGAAAAAAAACAATGGAAAATAAAACAAGTTGTCAATTAAAAAAGATGGTTAGAAGCATCAGTCAGCTGAAATTATAAATCACATACCTGGAAAAACACTCTACCTGCCATAGTCGATTTTTAGGATAATGCATATTCTTTATAAATACATTGATATGGATTTTCAAGATCATGGATACAATTTGCTTTCTGTTCCTTTTCTCCACTTGTACGTCCTACATTTCTAAAAGTCATAAATCCAAACTGGAGGTGACTAGAATACATAAAGTAACACTGCATGTAATATACTGTATATTGACAAAAATTGCTCTATGGAAAAGTAAAAACTGCTGTCTAATGAAATAAAGATGTATTGTTCTCTTGGTAGCTGACGACAGCTAATGATAGCTAATGTCTGAGGCCATGTTGAATGAATAAGACCTTTAGTTTTTAGACCTGAATGTCCACAAGTTCATTAGTACCTTATGTCAACCCCATGCACAACAAAGGCAAAAGCTTAAGGCAGGGCAGTGACAGCCATGTTCGAGCAAGGACCTTGCTGGTCCTGGCATCTGTCGCCTGCGATTGTTGGGTGCGAGCAGAGTCGCAGGACTAACAGGCTAGCATCTGTCCCATAACCAAAGAGAGAGAGAGGGGGCACTGAGCTGCCTGGTGGTTAGGAACTGTCGCACTGAGTTTCATGACAACCAGTAGCACTCCAAAAATGAAAATGCAAACATAATTTTCATGTCAGGCCGCATAAAGCCTTGTTGTCAGTTTGCCCCCACACCATGTAGACAGCAATGCTGGAACTCTCTTCGAGCTTAGCTAGCTAGGCGATCATCACATCTACATAGTCCTGGAAGGCATGCTACAGGTAATGCTTAAGGAGCTTCAAATATATGCTGGTTTGTTTTTGATCATGAGACATATGCTAAAGGTTCATGACAGTTTACAATGTACCCAAGCGAATTGTTACACACAATGTAAATGCAACAAGACTTTTGTGCCCCAGTTCTTAGACCCTTCAGTAAGACTCCTTTCTTTGTCCTTCAGGCTTTAATTAAGATCATATCTGTATGACTATGGGGATCGTTTTGGCACATTGAGGAAGATTTTTCAGGTCACTAAATAAATTATAGTTAAATATTTTATGGCAGTGAATCTCAATTCATTGTAAATGTTTCTAACATTGGGCGATTTATTTCCGATAGTTACTTATAAACAGTTCAGGTAGTATATTTCTTTAGTATTCACTAATTCTGTAATATCCATCGATGTATCCAGCCGATTTACCATTTATGCTTAAATGGTAAATCTAAAAACCATTTACTTTGACACCACAATAACAAACAAAATAGCAAACTATATAGAACCACAAGCAAAACAGACCCAAAATCAAAGCAAAAACCAGCAGACAACCAAAATGATGCAACTAAACATCCAACAAAACCACATGTATAATTATGACAATGATACAACTGCTGTTAAAACTTCACGCCAAAGAGTTACTAGAGACCAAGTAGTGTGCATATATGCAGGTGCAAGTCACACAAACACAAAACAACGTACGTGTCATGTGGACAACTTACAGGCACGAAAAGTGGTTGAGCAATCATTAACAGAGACAGGAGAAAGTGGGATGTCACGCTGAGGGGTGTCCGCGTTACAATGCATATTAGCTGACATGCAAGAGCAGTCACGCTCCGAACTGCCGCAATCAAAACAACATGCCAGTTTCATTCTCTTGTAGGTGGACATCTTGGCTATAGTCAAGGGTTTGGATGAGAGGAGAGGAAAAGCAGCAGGTTAATGGTGAGGTTGTGTACCTGCTGGAGGAGGGAGAGGCAAGGGAAGGGATTAAGGTTGTATGTAATAGGTCCTACTGACAACAAGGTATTAATATACATTCTCAATATCAATTTGAAAATTGATTGCAATTTTCAACTGTTAGTTTCTGTTAAAAACACATCAAGATGTATGTAGTTGCGCCAGGAAGGCTGAGTTAAGTTTAAGGACTTGTTAATTGAAATGTCAAAAGGTTGGTGGGTCAAGGATGATTTTGGATGGTTAAGGGGAAGGGATGTGGATGTGTCCTAAGATTATGAACGGTAAATGGCAATAGTGCCAAAAGCTAAGTTCTAAAATAATATACAGTTTAAAATGTGTTTTTTCACATGTCCATCCATTAAACATGATGAAAATATTAAGCAACTTTAATTAAAGATTTAAAGATTTAATTTTAACTACAGGTCAGAGAACTCCTTTTAATTTGACACTTAATTGGGACTAGTCACACATCAGTGGTTTCTAATATTGCGTTCAAACTTTATTTCTCGCTCTAAGTAGATTTACCATGAAATCTAACAGATTTGGAGATTTTTTACATCACCAATTGCATATCCCAATTAGCTTGAGTTGTATGCTCAATGTGTGTTGCATATATAATTGCACTATTGGTGTGGAAAAACTCTTACTGTGCTTTGGCACTGAGTGCTTCAAAGGGAAGGGGTGACATCTAGTGGTAAGTGGGCTGCAGTACAACTGATTGAAGCATGCAGGAGTGAAATGGTTTAATAGATTTAATTGGTGGTGTTAATTGCAACACTGATTAGTTTTGCCAGGTATTGGAGCCAATGGACTTGGTTCAGGACTAATCATATCTTAATTAAATTATTTGAAGTGAAGATGATGCACCGTAGCATTGTCTTATCAACATTCAATTATCAGTTTCTTTTTAAATAATCCCTGAAACATTGATATATAAGCAACGTGCACATGACATCAGGTAGGATGCGGTCTCTGCTATTGCACATGCAACATTTACTGCACAGTACAGTCAAACATGTAGGACTAGAACAAGGCAAGCAGGCCGTAAAGAACCCATATTACTCACAATATATCACTAGAGAGTTAAAGAAATATAGTAAAGTTCCAAGGCAGCAGGAGAAAATGTAAATATTGAGGTTAAGTAATTGTTATAATGGTTGCATTGGGCGAGCGTCTGGCATCTTCAGTGAATGCAATTTGTTCAAATGTTTAGTTTTTTTACCATCTTGAAAAGAAAGATAATGATTGAGGTTATGTAAACTGTTGTATACTTGGATAACATATTTGGTACATTCAATATTAATATGACAACAAACAATAGACAGTAATTAATTGTGTGCAGGATCTTTAGATAATCCTTAAAACAAGTGTAAATGTACAGTACTTATTGAAAGTTTTATAATGTGGATTATTACTGCATGAACTAACTGGTTAAGACATGACTACTTTATATAGGTATACATGTAATGGTCCCATTCTATTCACGCTAATGTCATCTGGCTTTAGTAAATCAATTTACCAACATTAATTTAAGGCACATTTCTTGAAGAGGATATATTTTTTCAATGTTGTATTTTTTCCGTACATTTCACTTCAACCGACTTCTGTATTAAAAACTGAAAAATTGAAAAAACCGTCAAGACTTACATCGTTTGCATCCACATTTCTTTATTCTTTTGGGATCGGTGATGTCATCATGGCAAGCTTTACAGTAAAACAAAGCCCTGTCAACAACAAATTAGTTAGTTACGATATCTATTCATATTTTCACCTATATAAAGTATATACGATATTACGTCACAACATGTAATGTAAGAGCATCATATTTTCAAACATTACCTTTTCACTTCTTTGGCATCACTGGCAATGAAGAATCCCAAGGTTCCCTCTTGCATCTTCACATGGTTTCCAGGGTTGATGAGTGTGCTGTATACATAGTTACAAGGTAATGGTTTGTATTGATTGATGCAAAAAAAGTATAATAATAATAATATATATATATATAATATTATATATATATATATATAAACAGTAAGGTTATTAAATTCAATTATAACAATATTTCAATTAATGTTTTTTTCAAAAATAAAGTAGTGAGTTGTCATAATTGTCTTGTATCACATAATTGTAAAACCTACCTGCTTTCCCTTTGATCAGACTTCAATTCGATAGCTATAAGTAATAGCTTCAGCTTCACATAGCAGAGTCTAGGAGAGAATACAATATAAAAGTGGAATAAGTATATAATGTTAGTAAGTCTGTGAGTCCCCCCTCCCATGTAGTAAAGCGCTTTGGGTGTCCAGAAAAGCCCTATATCAAATGCAATCAATTATTAATATTATTATTATTATTATTATTATTATTATTATTATTATTATTATTATTATTATTATCATTATTATTATCATTGTTATTATTATTTTTATTATTATTATTGTTGCTGTTGTTGTTGTGTTTCAAGTTTCAAACCAGGGGTCTTACAGGTAAAAACTGACTAGGAGATTGAACAAGTGGATTAAGCTATTAATGACAAAGACAAAAACAGGTCATACTTACTCACAAATCATTGGAAAGGATAAGCCCACAAAGGCACTAGAGAGGTACTCTGTGTACATTTCATTGGCAACTCCTTCCAGGTAGTATTTCTGCCATGTATCCTCTTCTATCTAAAGATATAAAAAGTTTTCAGTGAAGCACTAAGCTGTCAGATCCTTGCAGAGCAGAAACAACTACAAATGCAGTATTTAGTCCTGTTGCTTTTACATAAAAAAGTGTGCCAACAAGGACATATGGCTCAATTTATTTTGGAAGAGAACAGTACCTTGATGAAGGACCTCATAGAAAACAGGTTGGCCAGCATGGTCGAGAGGCCCTGAGCCAGGCAGCTTTGGGCAATGAACCCCAGCTTCAGCTCGGCAAGGCAAATGGCATCATCCCCCTCCTTCCACGTCCAACTTGGAATGTTTAAAAGGTGGGCCTGAGCAAAGACAAAAGCAAGCTTTTGTTTAGATTATTACAAAATGTGCAACCAACTATCCTGGATGTAGACGCATACTGACCTTGTTGTGGTACTGCAGCATCTGGGTGATTATTCGGATCTTAGGGTGATAGTTCTTGATCGATATTACCCTGAAATAATGTTGAGAGAACAGAATGATACAAAGCATGTCCAAGACAAACAATACTTTTCCATTCCTGGGATTACAGGTACATTTTATATCAATGCAAATACACTAGAGGCATAGTAAAATCAAGGTTTGAGATTTACAGTATTTTGTATTAGTACAGTAACTGTACTAATGAGTGAACAACATACAAATGACCATTCTTTCTTTGTCAGGGATTAACATTAACATTACCTCATAATGTTGGATGCATCTTCAGCATCCGGGTCTGCGCAGTATTTATTGGCTAATATCAAACAAGCATCGGCAGACTCAATCTGAAAACCCAATATGAGAGTCACATTCTTTTTTTAATAATGCAGTTTATTATAAGTTATACATTATAGACAATTACAAACATGTAACCAAATGAACACCAGCAGACCTATAATACACAAAGACCAACACCTTAGTCAAACAAACAAATGTTTAAAAACAAAAACAAAACCTTTCCAAAGATGTATGGTAGCACTCACCAATTAAAAAAAAAAGGACAGAGACAGTGCCTCAATTTCACCAAATTTATGCTGGCCATCAAATGAAACAAAACTAATATTTCGGCTTCAATCGGCCTTCATCAGAGTATTCAAATGTTGTTCTTAGGAATATAAAAGACGATTACCTTCACTCTGGCCAGATCATGTGGGTTGAGTACGGATCCTTGATAGAACTCCACCTGGGTGAAGTGCCGCTTAAACAAGGCTTCCAGCTCAAGATTAGGGGAAATACTAAAACAGAAAGAATGTCACATATTACTTTAATGTAAGTAACATGCTCTGCTTTTCTGTTCAGCCAAGTTGATCTAAAGTACAATAGACATGGGATTTTGTGGTATTCTTGGTCATTAGAAATTGCGTGTACTTACTTATGGAGAAAAACTATTTCTACATTGACATCATCCCTGTCCTTGTGAAGGAAGTCTTTTAGGAAGTTGGACACACTTTCAAGTGTTATATGACCACACACCACAATGTGCCTGTAAAATGACAACCAAAATAGTCTTAAATCTGGCTAAAAGGTAAACAAAAATATATTGAAGTTGGATTTGATGGACTGGTTTCATTTGCAACCTTGCATCTGAAATAAAATGAATGCTGAGAATTAATATGAGAGTTTAGGGATGACATGGCGCTAGTGTAAGGTCATGGCTGTGTTTGAGTGCATGTTTTGTATGACCATAGTGTCATGACAAGTTAGTTCAATGGCGCATGTACAGGTATGTATTTGATTTGATCCTGTGCATTTTAGTATTTCACATTTGTAATTATTATAAAAGACCACAGAGTACTAATAATTTTGCTCATTCATTTTATACATTTGTCACTACACAAGGGTAGAATATGTGAGCAAGTGACACTATGCACTTCTGTTTTAATCTAATGCAGTCTATTATAGAGACTAGATTACTAGAGAAGTCAGAGATAATTATGGATTTCAGTTACAGATTATAAAGGATAAGAGTTTCCTCTGTTGGAGATTATGCAATCACTATATCCAGCTTATCTCTAATATCTTCTCTCCATGAAAGGTAAAGGTACCATCAGACTCACTGTACCGCTACTGTCAAATTACAAAATGGATGATATTGTTTCATATGATAATTTATATTAATTATAAGATTTGGGAAAAGGAGAATATTCCTCTACCTTTTTAATTACATGATTATATAACTAAATATATTAAAATAGATAAATACATGTAAGGACGTAATAATCCAATGGCTTCACTGTCTTGAGAAGAAAAATCTTTAACATACAGTATTTAATTAGGATTCAGCAATGCATTGACTTTTATTGAGGTTGCTTTTGGGGGTGATAAGATACTTCAGGTATAAGAGCATTATTAAGATAATACATTTAGCATGTAAAGAGAGAAAATACAGAGGTATAGAGTAATATAGTATGCAAGACAACTTGACATGGATAACCTTACCTCTACCATGATTACTTGTATAGAGAGTGATAATTTATAGCTTTATTGCTGGAGCGCTGAATAAAAAAATATAACCCCAGAAAACTCCAGGAAAAAACCGACACCTGCATTTTTTAAATACCAAAACAACGTTAATTGAAGTCTCAACTTGATTAAACTGCTTCTCATAAAAGCACACTTACACAAAGTATTAAGGAGTTATAAAAATGGATTACAAAGAAGATCGCATGTATGCTTATACATTCTGTCTGATGAAGAAAAAAAAGTACAGTACGAAAAGGATTTGCTTGAAGACTATTCAATACTCAATCTTAATCTCCCACAACAAAGTAAACAACAAAAATACTAAAAGTAAGCCAAGAGATAGGTTTGAAACGAGGATCTGGGATATACCAGGGTTAAGAATCCTACTACATCTTGAGAAACGCATGAATGACTTGAATTTGCTACATAAATCATGCATTGATACATCAATTGGAGATGTATGATAAGTTCAAGTTACATACAAGTGCGCTTTTCTCAAGATACTATTATTTGGCCCATAGGTGTAGGTCTGACTGAAGATAAAGGCCAATAATGTATCAGGGCTTAGGCTACATGAAGACAAAAATCTGTTTATCCTTTAAGGAAAAACAGGAAACCAAAATACAAGAGGCAAGCAAACACATGCAGCAGCGTAGCAGATGTGTGACAAGGAAAGGAATTATTGCAAAGTCATTAAAATAATTAAATACAATTAGTAATCTGAAGTTCAATTATGTTATTTTTTATGTTTAAAGTCTAGAATGAGTGTAAGAGGTAAACAATTTCTGCTACTTTTTAATAATTTCAGTATTGTGTTTATGTCAAATATTAAATGACTTAGTCGTTCCATGGTCAAACTAATCATGAAGTTTCCCTTGTGATTGTAAAACATAGTTTGGAACTTTTAATTGAATGCTATCCAATCTGATGGGCAAGTGTGGATTTCAGTGAGTGAGTGAGTGAGTGAGTGAGTGAGTGAGCGAGGGTGGGTGGGGTTTAACAATGCTCAACAATGTGGTGTATGGCATATGGTATGAAGCATGTAACTAGCAAGCATCAAATACAGACATAAACATATAAACAGACTGATTTCTAATTTAGCGACTAAACATTAAAATATTTTCTTCATTAAGACTACAAAAGCCAGATGGATTCATATGAAACAGCATGAAAGCTTGCACAAAAAGCAATAGCATATAGTAAGCTTTTCATGGCCAAATTCTTCAGTCAGTGTGACTTATGAATTTCAATAAACTTTGAACTGAGATTACAGTTTACACATTCATGTGTGATTAGGTTATTTACTGCCTCTCTCTGAGAGGTTAACTTGAGTCACACAAAACCACACCTTTTAGCATTTTTGGGTTGTTTATTTGTTTGACTTACTTTCTGCCTCTGGTCGAGTTATAAGCCCCTCCGTATTTCTTCCGATTAAGGATGAGAGCAGCAATTTCTGGGACGTAGCGAGCAAACATGGCCTACATGCATGAAACAGAAAAAGAAAAAGGCATGCAGAGAAGGTTCTACTGCGGCTGAGGCAGTAGAGCCTCCTAGAATACTTACTTTCTCCCATTAACCGCACTATAGGAACCACCATATTTCTTGCGATTTCCTATTAACTCTATGATTTCAGGGACGTAGCTCGCAAACATGGCCTAAGGAGAAGATAGGAGACAGAAGAAGATACTAAAAAAGGGATAGACAGAAGAAGAGAAGGTCCTCAACTTTCGTTAAAAAGTTATCCAAAAAATCTGAAAAAAAGATTCCTAGAGAAGAAAATAAATTACATTGCTCAGCGGACAAAAATAGAAAGTTGAAAAGAACAGAGTTTTAAAAATAGTGAATTGTAAAAAATTATAGATTATTATACTATTGAGATAATAAAGATTTGATATTAATAGGGAAAAAGTGCAAAAAATTTGATCTTCCTTTAAGATCAGAAAAATAAAGCAGGAAAAAAGGACACAGTTGACTACAACTAGGTCAATCTGTGCAAGAAAAATGTAAACGTGAAAGAGAGAAAAATCCTTGTGTGCCATGTTTAGTCCAACAAACCCATATGTAAAGTTGATTTATTAGAACATAGTACAACCAAATCAATCTATAGTAGATATAATGCAGTATAGAAGGTAGTACATGTTTGGGTTGATAACATGTTTGTACAATTTTGGTTAAAATTCTACTCAAATATATAATATTTTCTTAATTATACTGAAGTCTGTAGAATTATGATTTATGCACTGGCATATTCCTAAAGCCACTCTTTAATACGACTGTTGAACATTGGCCAGGAGAACACTATCCTCTCAGTGAAAGAACATATTACACTGTTGTTGAAGTGTAGGTGGCGGTTGTACTATGTTAACCAAAGTCTCTGCTCTGTAAATCAAACTCTTTCATTGTGTTTGTTGAAAGAAGGGTAGGGAAAGAAGGTGGGCGGGGCTATCTAAAATCACAGTGCAGTACCTTTTACAGTTTTCCAGGCCAAATAAGTTGATCAACACATTATATGCACTTTTAACAGTCTAATTTAAAAGGGACAGATGAAGAAATAAAATTTACCTCACAAGTAGAATAAACACCATGTACTGCACACCTTTGCAAATTGCTACATGTTGCTAGTACATGACAACTGGCAGCTTCTGACCATAACTGAAGTGCAAATGAGTTCCAGCGTTTGGAAACAAAAGGGCTACAGTGACTGATGGCAGGTGTATTTACGCAGCAATAATGTAAAATAGGGATTTTTACCAAACCACCAAGGATGAAGAAGACCATGAAAAGGCGACCCAGGGTGGTTTTTGCATAAACGTCTCCATACCCCACAGTGGACATAGTAACCATGAGTAAGTAGACACATTCCCAATAGGAAAGTGCTTGAGAATTTTGGAAATTTTCCCAAGGATCTCCAGAGTTTTCCACCTGGAACAGAGGTTAAGATTCTTCATATACACAAACAATGAGTTAAACATACTGTACTAAGGTTCTACTAAGTTCATGAGTTATTTTTGTTTTAAACCACAACTTTATATCAAAGTGTAATCATAGTTGTGATCAATACGGGCTGATACCAACTTAACACTTCAATTACAACAGTGATTGTTTTGATAATGCTACAGTTTTACTAAAACATGGCATTTGCCCAATCCTAGTGACTCATGTTTTACTGCCCATCTTACCAATATGCACAAAATCAGTTATGTCCATTGGATGAGTCATTTTGCAAGACAGCTAGTCCTTTTGCAATGATGGATCCCAGTAACTTACCAAATGTATAAAGCCTGCTGCTGTAAGCCATGTGCTTATGAAGATTGAACATAGGTTCACCAATTTTATGGAGTTGCTATCAAAAAAAGTCAAACAAGAATTTATTTTCAAGATACAATTAAATATGTAAAGTATACACATTTAACACCACCAGGCAACCAAACACTGCTGACTGTTTCACTAATTTAGATTATTCCATGCATATGAATAAAAACAAATAAAAAAAACAGGCCAAAATAAAAATTATATCCCTCTGCTTTACATCTAAGAAATAATATAATAACGGTAACATGAGTTGGCCTGGTCAGGCGTATCATGACCTCAATAAATTAAAACATTCCCTGAGTACTCTAGTCTTACCTTCTGCTGAGTAAATAAGAATGGGGATTATTAAAAAACGTTTTGTGGAGCTATAAGCTCTCTCTGACATCTGTGCAAAAGGTTTCATTCTTAGCAGTGAGGAAACTGATAGAGCTCCACGCAATAATGTAAAAAAATAAGTAATTGTTCTTATGCATTCCTTTTAGTTTATATTTGTTAATATGTTTTAATAGTGATAATTATCAACTAAAAGTTGGCTTACCAGTTATTAATTGAAGGCATTGTTAAATGTTTAAATGATACAGAATACTCTTCAATTCTATAAAATTCTACCACAAGAAGTCCTAACAATGATCAATGTTACCACTAAATCTAAAATATTATTTTCTTTACAAAGAATCCATATGAACTGAATGAATGCAATGACGTTCAACAGAATAATGTAGCTAATAATAATAATAATACTGTGTGCTTACCTGGTTTTTAATATATTCAAAAACTGTAAGATTTCTGAGAACTGTATCAATCTTAAGGCCCTCAAAAACCTCAAGCCTGTGAGAAGGAAGAATAAAATTACAATTACTTAGTCTGAATGCACTAGACAATATTTTTCAACAGCTTTCAAGACATTTCTATTTACCTGCACGATAATTTGTCAATTAACTAAAAATAAATATCATACCTGTAAAACCTTCATCCATTTTTAACATTGCAGGATTGGGATTTAAGCTTTTAGAAATTAAACTATCAATAACCACGCAAAGCCAAGTAACAGTGGCAAAAAAAGTACTCCCTAGCATAAACTAACAGCATCCAAGAGTCCTCAGAGCAAACTCAGCTCATATGCTTTAATCTCAGCGGACTCCTGAAGTCACAAAGCAAAAACTACCGTATGCATTTTTCATTAGTGATAGAAGGACAGACAGAGAAAGAGATGAAAACCTGGATTAGACTGAAGGCAGGTGGACGTACACCGCTTCATGGGTACAAAGGCATGACGTCAAATCTCCAATTTGTTAGTGTTTAAAAAAAATGCAAAATGTTAACATTCTGTCAGGACTTCAAGGGCAAAGTCTGGCCAGATCCTTTAGGCCACACTCTCTGGCATAGATCATGATGCAACCTTTCAAATAACCTTTGAAAGCTAGTTCTAATAAAACAAAACACCTGCAAGTCTGGAAAACTTCCTGGTTATTGTCTGGTTATAATACCAGCATGATCTATTATTTCACCACAGGATTAACATACAGCAACAAAGATATGTTACATTTGTCAAAAATAAAGAACAAGCACACTGCAGTCAGTTAGATTGGCATAATAATATTGAGCTTGTTATCCCCTAAAAATAAATCGCTATATACTAGACCAGCATGCAAAGTCAATGTTAGACAACATGAAAACTGGAAAATATCCAAACCAATATCACAAGGCAAAACGTGTTGATAATCTGTTGTCAACAAACACTGCAGTGCACAGTAAGCTGTGAGCTAACCCTGTTTTAGAAAACAGTTGCAATAATAAACGGCCAAAACGTGTCTTTATTCACATGTGAAATACTCTTCTACTTACACACTAAATATACCAAATGAAGACACTAATAGTGGCTAAATACATCAAAGCAAGATGTAAACCAAACTGTCTCCCCAAGGTAATGTTGAATTTCACATTAATATTAACCAACACTTGAACCTGCTCCAGCTGACACAACAATGGAATTGTGGGCAAACTAAACCATGGGTTCATGGGAAATCCCACACACAATATCCACATTGTCCAGCTCTTACCCCAGTAAGAGATCATATGGAGGCATGATCCCAAGGTGTGACAAACGTGACCCTGATCGTCTTTATCATGGGCCATCTTGACCCTGTATCCGTTCTGAAAGAGTTCTCCACAAGACTTCTTGCGCCGCCGAGTATTCGGAAAGGTTTCTGTGCGCGTGCCCCCGTCTTGCCCTCTATACACCAACATCTTCGTAGGAATCATTTTTTTTTAAACTGACAAAAACGTTTTTTGGCAGATGGCAAATCTCCCAAAAATCTGGTTGTTCTGTGCGTGTCAGTGTCCAAATACTGCTCTCTTTGTGGCGTCATACGATTATCTGGGAGGAAATGATCCAGTCGTCCCTTTCTTCCCTATCATACTCAAAACCACGGGCTCTCCCCGAAGACAGAAAAAAAGACTAGCAGGTGGATGTGAGCGTGTGGTTCACCCAAAAGTGGGATGGGGCAAAAAGAGGGATTCGTGTACTAGAAAAGCGTCATGATCAGATTTACCACAGACGCTCATGGTATCCTCGTTATGATCAGTCCTGTACAGCAAGCTTAAAACAAACCCTTTTCCATCAGGATATTACAACGTAAGCTTCTTTCCGATTCACCCAGGGAAAGGCAGAGAGGCCAGACAGAAAGTCTGTCCATCAGCTGTGCGGACCCAGAGGCATTTTGTACATTTCATCATTGAGCCACCCTAGGCTCTTGACAGTTGTTACTGGGTTCAGTAATCAGAAAGGGTTAGAGAGAGAGAGAGAGAGAGAGAGAGAGAGAGAGAGAGAGAGAGAGAGAGAGAGAGAGAGAGAGAGAGAGAGAGAGAGAGAGAGAGAGAGAGAAAAAAAATAATGCATATTCAGTACATAAAACTAAAAGTGCTTCAAAGTGACACCAGAGAACAAATCATGTGATATTTCAATGCCCTGAAAATCCCTGTGTGGTCAAGAGGCTTTGGCAATCATCAAAGTCTTCTCTGGGTTTAGTGATTGTAGAGACAATAATCCTGAATTAATCACAACTGCTATCATAAATGCTGGCCATATTCAAGATGTGTATTTAGAGAAATCAGTCCATTGTCTTATGCAGCAATTGTATACAAAAGTTGTGTTGCCCACTTATTTTTCATGTCCCTTCTCTTTACATGCCCTGAAATGAATGCATTAAACTCCTATCTAAAAACAACGACGCATTAATCAATAATTAATTGTCAAGATTAAAGACTAATGTTTGCAGAATTGTACGTGGGCTCATTTGGGGCTAGTTTTGGTTACATAACCTTTGTGTTTACTTTTTAGCTCATGGGTATAAATCTGTTGCTTTAGGAGTAGGAATTAGCTGCCATGGTTATCTTATCTAAATGCACAATGTTCCGCTGACCACTTAAAATTGTACAACATGTTCCCTTGCAAAGCTGCTGAACTGTTGAGTCAACAAAAGTCAAAAGTATTTCACTGAAAAATGTTCAAAAGATTTCTAAATGATTTGTTACAGTTAAAATGAACCACAAAAATGAACTCCTTTACTGCTTGTACAGAAATGCATATCCCTAACAGATATTACTTGGTGTGCTGCCAGTAGTCTTTGCAACAAGGCTACAAATAAAGATTTCCACATGAGAAGTCCGAGTGCATTTTGTTTGTGTGTGTGTGTGTGTGTGTGTGTGTGTGTGTGTGTGTGTGTGTGTGTGTGTGTGTGTGTGTGTGTGTGTGTGTGTGTGTGTGTGTGTGTGTGTGTGTGTGTGCGCGTGTGGTAGGTGTGTTTGGGTGTGTGAATGGAGGTTGCCGGTAACTTGTTTGGTGTGTATGCAAGTTGGATTTACATTTACGTGAATGTTTCTTTCAGGATGTTCAGACTGAAGATTGGCAATATGTGGGTGTTGCCCAAAGAGAGATTGAGCATCAAAACAAGATACTCAGTGAAGTTCAGGCCGACGTTAAGCCTTGTGCTTAAAAGGCTGCATAGGGTTACAACAGTGTATCAAATGGACCAGCACACAGAGCAGCAGTTTAGGCTATGCGCCACTTATTGAATAGGATTACGTAGGCCGATGGAAGGCTTTCACAGATTTAAAAGTTCACAGAATAATGTTCCTTTGGTTTAGCACTTTACTAAAGGTTAATGCATTAAGATAATTCTGTGAGACAAATTGTTTGGGGCATGAAATGATTGCCATCCCTTATTTATTTTATTTATAAATCATCCTTTGATAGATTTTATTTCAATGAGACAGAAAAGAAAAGATCACAGTGAAGTTTGTGAAGTTTAAGAATTATAAACACACTCCAATACCAAAACCTAATCCGAGACTAATTGAATCAAATATCCTATTTCAGTGAGGATTTTTGAAGTCATTGTACAGTATATGCCAAGACTCCACATGGTTTTATAATAGCAATACAAATAATAGTAGTAATAGTTTTATATATGGCAATTTTAGGCTGCTTTTGTCTTACATATCGTCACCTCAGTCACGTTTTGAGGAAAATGTTTTTCTTGCCTAAATCATCTCTTCATGATGTTGGCCACCTCTGGTAAAATTGCCTCCATCGTTAGTGAAAAGATCATGCTGTTCCGAAAAAAAACGTAGAAGTCACATTGTCTTGAGACTTAGGCAATTTTATAAGCTTTAGAAGATGGCAAAAGAAGTGCACTGTTTTGCCTAAGTCACTTACTCCAGAAATAATTAGGCCTGAGTCAGGTTTAAAATTGTAAGTCACAACGGCATGTTTGTAAATTGGCCTAAGTAATTATTATAATAATTATATAAAATTATTATAATTATTATTTTACATAATTGACAGTGTTATTTGTATATCAATTTTATTGTCATAATCGTTTTGTGTGAAATAAATAGCATATATTCTATATTTGGTTCAGTTTTTTCTGTTTTTCTAAAAACATTAAAATATGACTTAGGCCATTAATGAAGGTGACGATATGTACCCTCATATGTTTTAAAAGTATGGGAACTGAATCCTTACATTCACAGGATACGTGATAATTATCTGTCAATAATGCCAGGACCAAGATGGGTAAAATGGCCTCCATGTATCCGGCCCCGTTTATTTGGAATGCTCTGCAAACCTTTCTAAAGCTTCCACAGCTGGTTTACTTGGGGCAATTTAAAGCAATTGTTATAATGCTTTTAAATTTAGTGTTTTAATAACTGTGTATGTTTTATTAAGTGAGAGGTGACTATTTGGATATTTTTGGAACCTCATTTGCGTGATATGATTGTAATATGCTCTGTATTGTGTATTGCTGCTGTTTTGGCCAGGACTGCAAATGAGATTTCGATCTAAAAGCCTGGTAAAAGGGTAAAAGGTTAAAAAATGATAATAAATGCACAAGGCTCCACAAAGGTATCACGCCAATCCTCATTGGGTTCTTCAAAGTTAGAACTGAAAAAATAACCAAAAGACTAGCGCTACCACATTACAATGTTACCAACTGAAGGACCAAACACAAGCGTGCCTTTGTAACTATGACTGAGGGTTGAAGATTGCCAGAGAACGATTGGCTTGGGCACACCACATTACCACCCCAATTAAACGTCCTGACTGATCTGCCTATCAACATTCACACACACACACCATCAAAAGTCAGGTTAAAGTGGGGGGTACAGGAGATATATGCTCTCAAATAGATACTGTAGATGGCAAAGACACAACTTTGACAACAGACAAATAATCACTACAGTGTAATCCTCTTATTCCTCCCAGGCCTCTCCAGGTGATGAGCTTCAGACATTTGGCAGATTGACTTCTGCTCTGGCTCCTGGGCCATCAA
This sequence comes from Galaxias olidus, assembly GCA_026901105.3. NCBI lineage: Eukaryota > Metazoa > Chordata > Actinopteri > Galaxiiformes > Galaxiidae > Galaxias > Galaxias olidus. The sequence goes on from JAPMUY010006461.1 coordinate 156,827, forward strand.
CAAAGCCTATTAACTTTCCCACCCATACATGTACTTTCAATCACAGACTGAATTCCCAATCAGGCTTTAGGACATGAGGCTAAAGAGCTCCCTTCAAGAGGTCAAGGGCATTGAAATAGCTAAATTCATATCCATATATGCACATAATTATAGACCGATATTTCAAAATGTTGAATGAGAAAAAGCAAGGGCAAAGAGAGGGGATAAAAGATAACCAACAGAGAGTGCCTATTATTGGAAAAACAATCAAAAGATTACATTACGATTTCATCAGTCTATTAAGTATTGTATTCAGCGAATTACGTTTTCTCGTTCTCCCTTAGACTCGCTGCAATGTGATGACACTGACAATTGTAATTCACATACAATCCACATGGGGGCATAATAGGTCTTTTATCTATCGTTTGAATTCTATTTGGACCATTCGGAAACTGTAGTCTGGCATAATGTTGCTTGAGTGGTCAACAAGTGCCAATGCGCTCACCAAGCCAACTCCTGTTCAGGTAGACGGAGACGAACACTGGTGGAACAGTGAAGAAGTCCACCACTGAGTTGACCTCCAGCCAGAACCACAGCTTGTCATTGGCAGCAATGAACTATGGAAATAATAAAATAAATAACATGATAGGTTGGTCATTTATTTTCTAACACAGTTGTGAAATAGTTACACAAACAAGTTACAAATTGGCTTGTAACAATATATAGATAATATTGCATTGTACAATATTCCACAGTCAGTTAGCGACACTCTTTAGAAGGAGTTGCATTGTCTTTTCTTACCCGCAGGCCAAAGTACAAGAGGAAGAACACGTTGAATGCCATATCGATCTGTAAGGTGAGATTTTGGTAGAAGTTCTGACAAGACTCGATAGGGCTAGAAGACAAAATGGAGAAAACAAATTTACTGCATGACTTCCAGTCTGGACAATGATTGAAAATTCAGAAGACCAAAAACTTAGGAAATCCAGATATTATGTCATAATGTCATTTCATGAAAACAACATTAAAAATATGCATCTTCATTTTCCTGAAAATGCATTTTGTGATTTCAAAAACATATAGGAAAGGAAGAATAAAATGTGTAAGAGTTCAAATTTTCCAATGGATTGTCTGTTGAGAAAAAAACATGCATTTATTGTCTCACTAGCAGGTCATTTTCAATTACTGACATCCCGATTTAACCCTTAAATAACTGCTCAATACGCTTCTTCAGAAAGCTTGCTCTGTCTAACTCTGTGATTGAGTTTGTGATAAGTGACTTATATTGAACTGCTATGACATGAATTCCATTCCAGGTGCAATATTACTTTGCAAAAATTATGTCATTTTCAGTTTTAATAATACACAACTGCAATCTTATGCAACATGAACAGTATGTTATGTACCATGGGATATGCAGAGCCTGGACAGTAGTTTAAGGGTTAACTGCATGCAGGGCTTATGTATTTTCTTATGTGATCAAGCAGCCATACAGTAGCAAACGCTAGCAATGTACAGTAATGCAGTCTCACCATCAAAAGCTTGTATCTGGCACATAGAATTAAAATAAGGAGAAATAAATAGCCAGGTAAATGTAATGACTCTGTGGTAAATGTAACCATATTCATAACTTTAAAGCAAGGATTTATGGCGGAAATCCTGTCCTGGAATAAAAGATTTGACAGACTATTTTGCAAAATAATCCTTATACAGATTCAAACTGATTACTTATATTGTCCTTTAATATCTGTTACTGTTTTTTAGGTCTAACACAGATCTCAGCTAAACTAGGCTGTCTACAGTTGTATAATGGTCTAGATGGACTTGCCTGGTATGTCATCAGAATATCATTTTACATTCTTGTTATGATGGGAGCCATAATGGGATGGGGGAAATTAGGTGGAACTAATATCAGCCATTTTTGTATTTGAAGTGTGAAGAGAGTATTCTCTAATGTTAATATTTAAGGGCCTTTCAGGGTGTCCATCAGAAACATCTTTCCAGCTTTATAACACAGGACTAGAGCTTTTGTATTGTGAGCTTACTTTTGGGAAAACTGAGTAAAACATTGTATTATTATATCAACGTTTCTGATGGACATGGCCCCTTCCTTATTGAATGTTAGTATATAATTACACATGAAATAATCATGCTTTAGATTTAGATTGTTTAAAATACATGGTTCCTTCAAGAAATAGGATAACCACCCAATATGTACCGTGAATGTGGAACAGTACAGTAACTTGTAACTAAGATACACAATGTTCTATTTAAAATATCATATTGTAACCATCACAATCTATATCATAAATAGAGTAAAAACAATGTGTATAAATGTGTGTTCCTGAGGTATGAAGCAACTATAATGACGTTTAAGAAAGTTGAGGTTATAGGGATATTCTGTCTAAAATTATACAAAATAATTGTTACAGTGAAATCTGAAACGTTGCGTGCAGGAGATTCCTACTTGCCCTGCTTACGAGTCCTCATAAGACTTTGATTCCAGCATAGAGCCTAAATTATTATGGCCAGATATTGAGACGTGAAAACCACAATTTAACGTATTGAGTAAAATCACATGCCACAAATAAAGACTATAGATTATTGTAAGCATACATTATCCAAAAGGATGAATTCCTGTAGAATGAAGTTGATATGGTAAAGGGGTTCCTAAAAGATTGTGTAAACTTTGCTTCCACTTTAAAGACAACAATGTTTTTAATTTTATGTTTGCTTCTTTCACGACCCAGGTGTTCCTTTTCCAAACGTAAATGATGCGTTACATAAATGTATAAAAGCATTATTGATCCCATCCAAGGCACAGATACACATTTTACGTTAGTATTGTAAATCTCTCTGTTTTGACTTCTGTCAGTCAACCCTGTATAAATACATAATAACGCATAGAAGTTTTAACTGTAGCTTTAGGAAATGAATCTAGCTTTGCCTTATGGAAGTTCAAGAATACTTCCAGTAGAGTACTGTGATTAAGTGACACACTCTAAGAATAGCTCCAACTTGCTGCATGGTCCAAACCCTCATTCACTTTAATGATACAGTCCGCATACAGAGAGCTCTTTATAGCAGGATGACAGGGCTGAGTAATGACCACAGACAGTGTGTTCAGATCTGGTGCCTGTGTTAAATAATTGAGTTGCAGTGGGTCTGGTCAGGAAGGAACTTTGCCACAATCCCCTTCTGTGGGCTGCTGTAGCTCTTGATCCACTCTTGATTCACTTGCTACAAAGCTACACAGTGGCTTTGAAATTTGCCACCGAGGGCCCTGTTGTTTTGAACAATTTTGCAACTGCAATGGACCAACCTGATGACTCAGAACATGAAAAAAACATGAAATGCTTGTATTATTTGCTGTTGTATCTCCAATGTGACCTAATAAAGCCACCAGCAAAAGGCAGCAATTGATTATTTTAGAAGAGAAACCATTAAACTTGTTTTGATGAATATTTTTGCACACGTGTAATAGAAACAGAGAAACAGCCTGCTTTTTTCAAGGCATCATTTGTTCTGGTTGTCAAAGTGTGCCGGGGTACAAGCTGACCTTTCTCTGCCTTCTGGTGTGTCTTACTATTCAGAGCTGTCTGTCTGTCTGTCAGTCTGTCTGCCCGTCCGTCCGTTCGTCCGTCCGTCCGTCAACTCAACGCCTCAATGGACACATTGGTCTAATTACAGGAAGGACCCTCTCCATTACTACGTGCTGTCACTTACAGGCACACAAGATAGCAGCTAACTGCTCCTTGCGCCAGGGCTTGTTGTACCAGAGCCCATTTTGTAGCTTGAATAACACAACCACTTTCGTACACAAAGGAACAACACCAGATTGGACAGCAACTGAAGCATCTTAAATTAGCACAATACATACAGTATAGTTAATATATAACATAGGATTGACATCCCAAAAAGTCTTCCACTTTTGCACTAACCAAGGTCGATTTCATGAAGACGACATGAGAAAAAAAAGGCTTCATCAAGCCCCCTCCATCAGGTTAACAGGCATTTGACACAGTAACAAGGGTGGGTCAGGTGGGAGTCCACAAATGGTTACATGAATGCCAAAGACATAGTGTCTAATTTAATGGATCCAAAACAGGATCCAATCCTCAAAAACCACGTCAGACTTTGCCAACCTTTCTCCTGGGGTATTCTCTCTTATGAAATACTAACTGACTTCAAAACCAGGGATAATCCCATTCTAAACTCATTTTCTCCACAGCATAACCCATGAACGTCCCTGCTGATTTAAAGGCTCTCCAAAAGCTTTTATCCTCTGTGTTATGCTCTAATTTCGAATGGCGTGTCCTGTCCGCTAAAAAAAAATCAATGTGTCCCCAACACAGGCCTTTAAGACCCGAAACATAGCAGGAAAACTCTAAAAGGGTGTTCCTCTTCCTCCTGCTCAGTGAGTGATGGCGATTGTTCTGTAACGGGAACCCCTGGCCTTCCTGTCTGTCCAAGAGTCGGAACCTTGCATTACAGAGATTAAGCAATTTCATCAGTGAGCAAGGTTGGTCGGTTGTCTGAAATTTGACGGTAAGCCGTAGCAAAGACAGTTTACCTCGGAGGGATTTATCTTTCAGACAAAGAAGGGACAGTGACGATAGGACGCATGCTCAGATTACAGCAGGACTATTACTGCACTCCGGGTTAACAGGACAGCATGAGGAATTTAATTAGAAGCAAAGCCAGGAGGGTGGGAATTAGTGAAAGCCTATATTCCCTATAGAGTAAATTACTGCACTTGATCTTTTGCCATAAACTGAACGTCATCTATCATCCATATAGTATTCATAGTTGACTGCATGATAACAAAACAAGTATATCTATTTTTAACGTGTCATTTTCAATGAGGTTACAGCGCCATAGCAACCGGACTGTATTTCTCCAAATCTCTCAAGAGATTAGACTTCATCCCACTGACAAATTGTGATTCTCAGTTAAACAGGGGTAAGATAAACAAAGCACTGTAGGAGAGATGACACTTTGTTTCAGTAATATCCCAAACAAAAGACATCCAACAAAAGACAGGCACTTACTCTGAGGAATCTATGAAGTATATTACAAGGGCTCCGATGCTGAGAGCAAATACAAGGACCACCTGGAAAGAGAAAAAAAGATTTCTTTAGTAAACCCACATAACAACGATTTTAAAATAATGACAATGCACTGGCATAACATTTAGTTGATGTGATATATATACCGTATATTTCCCACTCATAAAACCACTTGTCATAGACAGCTTCCTGCTATAATTTCTTTTTCAAAGACTGAAAAGCAAATGTCTTAACAATGTGCCCAAATGTCAACAACAACGAACTATGTGAGGTGAAGTGTAATTAGCCTAGAGAAATATAGTATAGGGTGGAGATGTGCTTATTAGGCCCAGATAAATAATTCATAACACAATTGGCAGAGTACAGCCAAGCTAATTCTGACTTTGAATTGACTGGCAGCTAGGGTAAGACACACACAAAACCACACACACACACACACACACACACACACACACACACACACACACACACACACACACACACACAAACAAACGCAACTGTAAGCAAGAGCTCAGCTCATCATGTAAATTGGCAGTTAAGTGTAGTGGGGTGACAGCGTATGGCTTTAGTTTCACATAAGACCGTCAGGGAAACAGCAGCAGAGCAGTGAGAATTTTTACGGTGCAAATAACACTGACAAAAACAGGGCATCACTCACTTTGTCTGTCTGGGAAGAAAGCCTGCTAATTGAAATGGAGCACAAAGACTTTGTGAGGCGATGGGTTAATAAATACTGGGTTCACAAAGGTGTGAGCGAACAAAGCAGTCGTTGTCAGGTGTCAGGTCTGACACTGCCAGAGCTTCGGCAAAAACATAATCACAGTGCACTGTAAGGGCTCAAACTGCAAGGGGCCAACTGCCAACATGGAAAGCAAAGGTTTTATCAAGTATCAACTCACATAGTCTGACTCCTGCCCATCAAGAAAGTGAGAGTAGAGAAGACACCTAAAAAGTTATGATACTCGCATTATAGTGTGCACACCAATAGTGAAGAGTGCAGACAAAAAAGTGCGTAGCACAATCCCCAATTATAAAAAGTATTCATCAGAGGGAAAACCTTTTGTCACTGTTTGCTGTAGTAAGCAGTTCCTAAAAAGGAAATCACCTTCAAGAACCTTCTTATCGTTTACACTGATATAAATTAACAAAGTCATTCAAAAGTCCACTTTGGTAAATGTTAAGCCTTGATACAAGTTTGATACAAAATGAGCAACCGACACTTTCTATATTAGAAAGCACTTGCCAATATCTTTGAAATCTTAATCTAGTGGGACAGATACAAAAACAGACAAGTCTCTATCAGATAGCCACACAACGGATAGTCCTTTACAAGAAGACACTTCCTGGCATTCATAATGGATGAACTCTGTCTAATTCTTTTCCATGATGTGAAATGGTATTGTCCCAACTCTATTGCTGGCCCTACGATGGCGAAAACAACTCCATTCATTATTAACCATTTACGTCTCTGGTCTTCCCAGTTTAGAAACTGGAAACAATGTCCGCAACTCATAAACGTCTCATCTGATAAAAGACTCCCTCTCATCAGACATGGCAACCCCTACTTTCCTGTAAAATGTGGGGTGACATAGAGACGCTCTTGAAGAGTAGGACACATCATGTGACATTTGACATCCTGTATCCGGGCCATTGCACAACAATGCCATGTCACATTCACAAAGCAATGAAGAGATGGCCTTCTCCACCAGGGGGCGCAGTCAGCATGTGCTGAAAGATTCCCTGAAACGGGAGTCAGAAGAGAAGAGCAACCATTTAAATTATGTGAAGCATGCCTGGCACCACCCGCAAAATGTTAGGTCTGATTTGCATAGAGATGAGATCGAGTTTCCATCATAGTTATCAGTTTTTTCTGAACTGATATTTGTTACCCTAAAAACATGCATCTGGAATGTTGCTGATGGTATAAATGACAAATAAAAAACAGAATAGGTCATACAATATAAATGAATTGATGCTTCAGCACCCAAAGACTGCCTGCTGTACCAAACTGTGACTAGAATCGTGTTAGACGATGCTAATCGAACAGATACGGGTGGCTCTATAGCATTACAGTGGCCACAAATCCATCATAAACCATTCATCCTACACAATATGAAACGTATTTATCATCTTGACCAGCCTCTGTAATACCTTCATCACTGGCGAGAGAGAGAGACAGAGAGAGAGAGAGAGAGAGAGAGAGAGAGAGAGAGAGAGAGAGAGAGAGAGAGAGAGAGAGAGAGAGAGAGAGAGAGAGAGAGAGAGAGAGAGAGAGAGAGAGAGAGAGAGAGAAGCCCTGCACTTTATCAGATGAGTAACTGTAACACTGGCTTGGGATGAAGAAAACCGCATGAATTCAGGGTTCATTTCAAGGCTGGACACCACACCGGAGTCAGCGAGTTGACTTCTTCTACTCCTTTCACCGATTCCAACCAACCGAACCCAAAGGATGTCATCACAGGCATACGTGAAAATATAACAAATGTCATAAAGGGAAAAAAAAGAGCAGACTTCTGGAGGCTTCTCCTCCGGTCCCCTGTCACCACCGCGGTTAGCCGTCTGCTTGACCTCTTGAGCTCCCCGGAGACTTAACGCCAGCACCACCACCCAAGTCTGCAGTGGCAAAAAACACTTAGCACATTCGGCAACATGCTCAGTCGCAGCAGAAGCACCCAGAGCGTTTACAATCATCGAACCGGGGCTAAATGCCTCCCTGGATAGGGCCTCATCTGTAAAGTGTGCTAGCAGGTCTGTGCCATTCAGAAATCCACAAGCACACATCAGAGAGCGCCCATCATGGCCCTCCAGGTCTGTTGAAGTCTGACTCACTAGAACACTCTATGAATAACAAACAGGCAAAAAGGCAACTCCACTTGACCGAGAAAAACGCAAGCGGACTCATTCGTGATGGGGAGCTAAAGGAAGTAAGTGGCAGTTTCCCCATCTGACATTTCAAAGGGACACAGATAAATGGGTTTATTCTCATCATTCAATGCTATTCTTACTAGTTAAACAATTAGATACAGATTACAGAATTTACAAAAGTGCACACTGGACGTTTGTGCATTATGTCCTGCCAATACTATAATTTCCCAAGCCAGTTGCCCAACTGTAGACTTTTTATGTATGAAGATCTGGAAAAGCAAAATGGTAAAATGGAGACCAGATGGGATCATTTTCTTAATAACTTAAAATCTTAAGTAATGACCAAAGTGGGTATTCGAATTGCAAAGCTAATTTAGTTCAATTAAAGACCTATCCTCCTGGTGCGTGTCACATCATATTGTTTGATGAAGACAAGGATTAACAGACTAGCCTTGGCAGGATGTATCTAGTCACTGTACATTTTTATATCAAAGTAGACAACGTGTAGGCAGTTTTGTCTTCTCAAGACCAGGTGGGAAAACAACCAGAGGACAGCCTGTTTGTCATTTACCCTTACAACAAGGAGTGAAAACAGGATCCAAAAACAACCATTAGCGAGATGCCAGAGATTGGTGTGCACACAAGCATGTCCATCTTTGTGCGGCGGTACAGTTTGCTGTCAGCGGCGTCCATTTTGGTCTGCTGATAGATCCTTCATGGGTCACATCCTTGGAACCTATCGCTCAGGTTAGACTGTCCACTGTAAGCCTGAATGTTCATCAAACCAATAAATCACTGACATGTTGCTTCTCAAAGGTGACCATGTGATCAAGGTTCCCAGTGACAGGGTCCAAAAAAGAACACAGCGACAAGGTTCCCCTGTGAAATGCTAAGCTTCGTCATTCGTCCTTCTTCGTGATGAAATCTCCCAGTGCTACAATGAATAAAACTACCCCCCCCCCCCCGATCCATGGCTAAAATAAGACAAGATTGTGTCAAATAGACAAGATTATGTCAGATAACTGATCCCCAGTTTGTTTGTCACTGTTCATGTTTCTGTGACCATATCCTATTGTAAATGACACCCTCTGCATCACAAATGTCGTTGCTAACAAGCCTGGAATTGGCAGAGGCATTTTGGACAGCTGCTTTACTGTTTATGTATTTTCCTTGGTCCTCCAAGGTATTGGCCTAATTCCTGCTTCAAGTGAAAACAGTCCCATGTTAGTGTAATTATGAAGCCCGGGAAGAAACTACCAGACACCTGATGGGCATTTTAGATATTTACAACACCATTACAGTGTGAATAAAAGCTCTCCGGATATTGACAAAAAAAAAATGCTTTTGCATATTTCAAACATGGGATGCATCTTGTGGTTAGTCTCCGGAGACGGGGTGTTAAGTCCAACAGTTGAACCCGTGGCATGGCGATTTACATGGCCTGACATCATAGCAGAGCCATGCGCAAGCCCGTCAGTAGCACCTATAGACCATTTAGCCATTCCTCACCCCTATGTTACACAGAAATTGAGTCTTGGCAACAGGCTAGATCTGTAATGGTATACACAAGGAACACACCACTGTTGTTGTCTGGTAGGGAAGGGAATCAACTGTAACAGCCAACCGCCATGATACCTTATAGTCTGGACGTGAGTGTTTGAAGACTAGTGAAGTCACTGGTATGAATGAACAGAAATATCGTCAGCTCAGCTGTTCATGTCTTAATGGAGCAAGGCCGACTGATGGAAAAATGACAAAATCCATCTTAAATGTTTGGATGGCTTAAAGCATTCAAACTAAAATAATGCAGTTCAACCCCCTAAAAATGCTATTGAAAATGTTTAGCCAACATTGGTGGCATTTAGGCCAATGGAGAGCAAGTTCATTGACAGAATGAATTACTCCCCTTATCAAGGTTTGCAATAAACAAGAACAACACAAAGATTTATGTCAAAGTAAATTCCTGTGTAAACTACAGTCTGATATTTACTTTCTGTGTGTGCACTGTGCATCACAACATGCACACTAATGAGGATCTGAACATTACTCCAGCAGGTTGGCATCCTCAAACGCAATCTTAATATAACCTATAAAACAGGTGTTTCACTTATTCCACAGTGAAAACGAATGCAGTAAATCATATAACAAAAAAGAATTCAAGGCTGTAGCTTTATACTACGCAGAAAATATGGGGGAATTCCTGTAGTACACAATTATACAATCAGTAAAGAACACTATATTTTGTACAATACATTGGTAATTGCTAAAGTTTAAAGGTAGGCCTACTTCTTGATAATCATACTGCATGACATACACTGTAAAAGCCTCTGTGAGTTTTGTCTACAATGAGCGGTACAAACTATGGAACACAGCGCCAAGTGCAAAAACATGGCAATGCTAGCATTTCATTAATGGGATGGGACCTTTCATTTGTCCAACTGTTGCCCATCCATGTCACTCTGCGGTTCACAAAAGGCATCATCAGCCCTAATGTATTGGCATTCTTCCTAATTAGAGAAATGTCACAATGATGCATGCTACTAATGTACCTTTCAAATGTATTCAGCGCCTTGAGCACAGCATAGAGCAGCATTGAAGAATGGGCGGGTCGTCTTCAATTGATATTTCAAAAGAGACCGGCACGAAAGGAGAGCCAGATACCCCAAGACTGTTTAGTGCGGGTGAGACAATCATTATTGCTGCACGAAAACAACAAACAAATTGCGTAACAAACTAAAGTCATTTGCAAGCGCAATCTGGGGAGTGACACAAAGACACGTGACAAAATGCCAAGAAATGCAGAGAGTAATTTGTTCCATGGTCAGTGATACAGCACAACATTTCTGATATAGTCATAGCTCCGCTGTCAATCTGAGTCGATAACTCAGTAAGGGTCCCACTTGTTTTTGATATTTCAATACATCCAGCCTACCACATGGTTTTCAGTGGGTCAACACATGCTTGACAGGGGCAGATCCGAACGATATGGCATCACTGACACCATCAAGTGCTGGTCTTCCTGTTCTATTAAGAACATAGCATCAAACAGTCACACAGCAAACCATAACCATGATCTCTACCTAATAAACATGCAATAGATAAAGAAAAAAATTATTGCGATAGAGAGTGTGTTATTGGGCAGCTAGAGCCTGATGCTTGCTCCAACAGGGTTGTAAATAGAATTCCCAAATTACCCCAGTACTTCTGATAAGATTGCTTACCAAATGGAGTATATTATATATTTATTGTATATAAAAAACAAAAGGAGCTGTTATAGCAAATCAGCTGCTGAGCCAGTGTCGCTAGGATGACGGACAAAGTGTATGCCGTGATAGTTGGACGGCGTGGATTTGCGGCAATAATTACCAAACTACTTCAGGAAGTTGGGATCTGCAGCAAGGTCAAGCACCAGACTATAAGAGCTGTTTTTCAGACATAGTAGCCAAGTGGCTGCTGCTAATAACCATATATCCTATCTGGGCTTGTGGGAGTGTTTCACCAATATGAAAGGTTACAGTAACAACCTCCCTCAGGTAGACAGAACTAGCAAGACGGTAAAGTATTCACTGGCTTTAATTTTTTTTTCGTCTTTTGTCTGTGACAAAACTAGAACACATTTGGATAAAACCTGTGGGCAGAGGATTCCTATTTCATCTTGTCAATGGAAGATTATTCTCCTATCTGCTTTTTTCTATTGAGCTGTGGCTTTATACTTATCAGCGTGGATCACCTAGTGTCCTGTAAAGACTGGGTCTGCCATTCTGTAATGGTATTTTTTTTCTAAGCTTACAGAACTGGATTGGCTTTAAAACCAGCCTCCACTGTGTGTTTACTACGAAACATGCTATAGGACTGAACTGCACTGAAGGATATATTCATTTGATATTCTTTCCATTTTTATAAACATTCTAAAGTAAAAAAAATACCCTGGCGTCCACATCTCTCTGCATGTTGTTGAGTTATTTTGAGAGGCACAGGGGATGGTTTCCAACGGCTCGTTCACAGGCAGCCATGGTCCCCGGCTGTAATTGCTGCCAGGCTTCCTAATAGTGATATCCGCGCTTTCCGACGCAGTTTGTGCAGGGATGCTAAACGAGAAGCCAACAGGAGCCCTCGGTGACGCCACTGGGACACCAAGGTGCACCAGAGGAGGGACCGGAGCATGTGTGTCGCATGGAAAAGAAAAAAAAAGGGCAGCATTATTTAACAGTTTTTGTTTATGATGTCGCTATGGTGCATATTGTGTCTCATCCACTTTTCAACAGGCAAAGAACAACTGCTCTTCTTTTTTCACTCTAGATTTTTTTTATTATCAAATTCAGACCACAAACAGTATTGTAATATCATAGACGGACTGCAGTAAATTGCAGTAATTAAAACTAAAGTATTTGCAGAAATTATTATTCACATATTTGTGAATTCACATAATTTGGATTGTCTACTCCAAGTAGGGAATGAGTCTTTACCCCAAGTGAAGGAGTTCAAGTATCTCGGGGTCTTGTTCTCGAGTGAGGGGAAAATGGAACAAGAGATGGGCCGGAGAATTGGAGCAGCGGGTGCGGTGTTGCAGTCGCTTTATCGCACCGTTGTGACGAAGAGAGAGCTTAGCCAGAAAGCAAAGCTCTCAATCTACCGGTCTATCTTCGTTCCTACTCTCACCTATGGTCATGAAGGGTGGGTCATGACTGAAAGAACGAGATCGCGGATACAAGCGGCGGAAATGAGTTTCCTCCGGAGGGTGGCTGGCATCTCCCTTAGGGATAGGGTGAGAAGTTCAGCCATTCGTGAGGGACTCGGAGTAGAGCCACTGCTTCTTTGCGTAGAAAGGAGCCAGTTGAGGTGGTTCGGGCATCTAGTAAGGATGCCACCTGGCCGCCTCCCTAGGGGGGTGTTCCAGGCAAGTCCAGCTGGGCGGAGGCCGCGGGGCAGACCTAGGACCAGGTGGAGGGATTATATCTCCACACTGGCCTGGGAACGCCTTGGAATCCCCCAGTCAGAGCTGGTTAATGTGGCCCGGGAAAGGGAAGTTTGGGATGCCCTGCTGGAACTGCTACCTCCGCGACCCGACCCCGGACAAAGCGGATGAAGATGATGATGATGATTATTATTCACATAGCCATTCAAACCTAATGCTGCAATGTTACTTTCAAAGGGGGGAAATGTTCCTTTGTCATTCTGAATTATGAAAAACTGACTAAATGAGGTGCTGAAGTAAATACAATTCCAGAAGATGTTCAACAGAAATAAATAACATTTAGCATCTCAGTTTTAAATCGCATCTTTATAGACTGATCTATGATGGTAGTATGTTTATGTTGAAAGAAGCGTTAGCATTTATTGTATAGGCGACGGGTTATGGAATGATATTCACTTCAAATATTTACAGATTGCTTTATGTATTCATTATCAAGCCAGTGTGATTGTGATTGCAAATGATAATTGTAAAAAATGCATGTAAAAAAAAAATAATAATAAAAAAACTATACTGTATAGTGCAAAAAATAACATGTCTTATTTAGTTATATCCTTTAATTTCATAGCAGGTATTTCCAGCTCATAACACAACCGACTCACACACGCTATATGTCTCAAATTCAAGTCCTGTTTTACACCAATAGTTTTTGTATATGAGCTCGCCAAAATAATGACCATCCACAAGGACCACAGCAAGTAAAAAATGTATACTGTTAAACCCAACAGCCGGTGACCGAACAACATACTTAACAGCTTTGTGAGGGGTGATTAAACTCAACGGAAATTACTTTGTGTAAATAGTGCCTGCTCTGACTGCAGCCTCTGGCCCTTTGGAGACCTTCATGTTTGCCTGGCAGATGCCGAGTGCAGCATGGCAGCAGCAGCCTTGACAGCCACTATTGATTGAATAAGCGAGATCGCAAAATGCACAGGAAAACAGACTGCTGCGACCAAATAACTTTAAGATCCTTCTAGGCTCTGAAGTTATGGCGGAACTGGTACTTTGCCAGTTACAAAACACAAAACGTAATTCAATCTGTCCTCATATAGAATATGTTTTACAACCGCACTCCGTTCCCATCGTTTTTCTTTCATGGAAAGGTTAACAAACTGGATGGTGGACAGAAGGGCATCCTTTAAACGCGCCTGTTTTGTGAATGCTGGGTGTCGTGAATGCCACAAGGCCGCAATTACCCGCATTGATAGTAACCGCTATGCTCTAGAGTATCTAGCTTTGCCTGGAGGCATCTGCCCTGGAGGGAAATCAGATCCACAGGCACTCTCTGACTCACTCTGCAGTCCCACAAGTCAAGCCCTGAGCCATGACCCGCTCAGTGACCCGTGGAACAGTCTTTCTAAGCAGGCAACTCCACAATTCAATGGGAACAAAAAATAAATCCAGCATCCACTTTATCAGAAAAAAAAGCAATAATCGTGATGGTAGGCAGCCAAGCAAGCTGACAGTTTAGGATGTTTCATATCATCGGAAGAAATGGGATTTCATTAGCGTGATGCAGCACAAACACCCATCCAGTTCTGATTGACATAATTCTTTAGTTTGAAAGTCTCATGAGGGAAAATTAAATATTTGGTTTGCCTGTCTGGGATGTCAATACATCCAAACTGAACTGATTGTTTTGCAGAAATTAGACATTGTACTCAGTTTTACTCTATTTATCTAGCCACTCTAGAGTGCTTGCCATTTAAACAGCTGTTAAATGGGAAAGGAGACACTCCCTTTCCTCACAGCCGTAACGGCAGGTATCTTTGTACAGTCAAGATCCGGTTTCGGTGAGTGAAGGCACTGCTAGTGAAGTGTAGTCTGTAACTACTGAGGCTACGGAACCTGATCTGCTGTTGTTGTGTTAAAGTGTACACTGAGTGATCTTAACTGCGAGCGATGCACAGAAACTATACCCTATGTGCAGAGCTGAGAAAAACGTGTATGAATGCGTGCTGCCTGGAATGTCTGAGCGTGAACATAAACTACGAGGTTTTATTGGACTGTGATCGTCAGGGGTTTCTCTTGCAATGTTAAAAGACCAGACAGGGATTATTTACATTTTCACGTTGTATATGTGCATCAACTGAGTTTTGTGCAGGTATATACTACAAGAAGCATAAAAATAAATGTTATTTGTTCATTCAATTAATGAGCTACAGAGAAGGGATTAAGAATTCAAACGCTCAAGATCTGTAGTATACTGTACACGACCAAATCCCATATTGGCTAAGCCTTCATTTTAACCCCTGGAAAGTACCCAACCACTCTCCTGGTCGAGTGCAAAGAGCTTTAGAGAGGGGAAATTAGATGTGGTAGTTCCCCAGCCATCCTGTCTGTGCTTAAGCTTGAGTATAATGTACGAATAATACACTACCGAATTCTATCGTTCAATATACATCCCAAATCTTACCAAAAAAAGTCTAAATTTATCATTGTGAATACTTTGTTTTGTAAAACTAATATGTACTTTTGATATAAATCAATGAACAAGCACAACAGATTACCTACGGAACATTCAGCCGATGACTCACCACTTCAGAATGAAGGGGATCTTAGGTAGAGAGAGCCTGGAATCCCAGTTAAAAATGGATTTGGGAATACCCTTCACATGTCAAAAATGTTGATGATGCTTAGTTCCTTGGGAGCTGGTCCCAAATATAGAGACCCCATGCAACTTTGAGGGCATTGGCAGCTGGTAACAACGTGTGTGTGTGTGTGTGTGTGTGTGTGTGTGTGTGTGTGTGTGTGTGTGTGTGTGTGTGTGTGTGTGTGTGCGTGTGTGTGTGTGTGTGTGTGTGCGTGTGCGTGTGCGTGTGCGTGTGCGTGTGCCTGGTAGTGTGCATTTGTGTGTGTAAATGTGTGTGTGTGTACTATACTACTGCTACTACTACAATCATACTAATAATATTGATGAAAATAACATGACTAATAATTATAATTAGTACCAGCAGTAGTAGTAGCAGTAATATAAGTATTATTATTATTTGTATTATTATTAGTAGTAGTAGTACTAGTAATAGTAGTAATAGTAGTGTATCAAAGCATTTTTTCACTATATAAACGCTTGAATACATCTATGGTTAGCGAAATCTGTGAAGAAGCGAATTCGAGTTCAACTGATACTTACTCTACATTAAACTAGAAAGGCATGATAGGAGATAATAATAATAATAATAATAATAATAATAATAATAATAATAATAATAATAATAATAATGAGGGGATTTATAAGGGCCTTTCTAGTAACTCAAGGAAAGTGTACAAAGGGAACAAACGATGATGATTTGATTTGATGATGAACAGATGATTCTAGATTCACAGTTCTGTGTCATACAATTTGTTTTCTAATTTCCAGAAAATTCGTTTGACTCGCTCATGACTCATTTGGGGCAGAATTTGGTTTCGCTAGAGGAATCACTGGCAACAACAGATTTAACTGAAATCTGAAAAGCCCCTCTTTCCCTTGGACCGAAGGGCAGAGTAATTATCCCACCAGATATGTAACGCTCTTCGTGACTAATACACACAATTGCCGTGAGAAATTTACTCCTACCAATGCCCAGCCCAGCCCACCCCTCCCCCTCGAGTGACTCCTAGTTTTTAGATTCTGCAGGTGCAGATGTCCAAGAGCTCTCAGACATAATGAATGTGTCGAGAAAACACACTGCCTAAGCGGTGTCTGCATGGTGTGTAATGGTTGAGCTGAGAGTCGAGCCACATTAGGACCCCAGCCAAATACTCCTGATTAAATGTAGATGAAGAGTACTATGGCCTTACTACGCGGCAAGCCGCAAAATAACACCGGCGTCAGTTTCATTGGTATAACGACGACAAAGGCAAAGCCATACCATGGATTTATTTTCAAATGCATGAATGGTTACAAATAGTTACTTTGGGTACCGCGTGGATGTTTTTGTTTCAGATCAAGTCTACAGGGGACCAGAGGAGCAGCTCAGGATTGACGTCCCAAATGGCATTGTGTCCCACTGCTGGCCCAGTGAAAACAGGCCAGGCAGCTGCTGCCACCTCAAAATAGCGCTTTGCCGGGGCACGCCAACAAGTAGGGCTGGTGGCATTGGCACGACGTCCGCTCCGTACGGCAACGGACGAGGCGACAGTCACACACGCCCCTCCCAGTCCCGCTGGCAGCGTGAGCCACAGGTGGCGCATATCCCTCTTTCCTCTGCCAAACCGCCGAGGGATCGCTCAGGGACAGGGTCTATCACCAAAGGACTCTGTTGCACTCTGCAAAAAGCTCTTTCCCCACAGTCTAAATGGCAGCCACAAATCAGCTGGGCATGTGTCTGTGGCCTGGAGAGGCCGAGGGGATGTGGTTTGAGCGGCAGCTACTGTGACAGCGAGCTACATTTCTTACAGAGGATTAGGTCATAAAAACGGCGGTCAGACGTATTTAAGGCCGTGTCTGTCAAGGTAAGGCTAAGTACCCTGTCCCTCACTGAATGCCGCAGCAACGCAGAGTGCTATTCACTCTCTCTCTCTCTCTCTCTCTCTCTCTCTCTCTCTCTCTCTCTCTCTCTCTCTCTCTCTCTCTCTCTCTCTCTCTCTATCACTAATCAAACAAAAAGCTTTTTCTTGTAGTGAAGCTGTCGCTACTCAGTCAGCCTCGCTGAGGAAAGTGAGAGAGAGAGAGAGAGAGAGAGAGAGTGCGCCCTTGCCATCCTGATGAAAATGTCTTTCTGGTCCACCTATACTCATGTTGGGAGGAACAGCGATCCCTGCTGCTACTGCTCCTCCATGAAATCAAAGCCAAGCCCACCCTGAGATGACTTCATTGTTTGTATCCACCACGCTGGCTTCCCCACGCTGGTCCCTAATAATCCTCAAGGGTTCGGAGCTCAAAACGCTATCCGATACACTGGAACCTGGTGAGCCGAGGTCTCACGACGCCATCGACTTAATTCTAACGATGCCCGAGGTTGAGGTGAGGGGTCATGTTTTGCCTAAGATTTGCCTTGGAGGGCCGCACTAAAAGGTTGTTCTATGATTCCATTAATAGAACACCTTTCCCTGGGTAGCATATTACCCATGTGACGTGCAAGCACCCCCCATGGACCTCCAGAGCCAAGCCCGGTTGGGCTAAATGTCACCCCACGGGGGCCTGTCATGAGCGAAAACACACTTTCACAAAAAAAACAAAAAACATTCCCCTTAGCGATGTCAAATCAAAGTACTGAGTCTAAGCACACCAGCCTGGGATCCTATAAGATGACATTGTGAAACATGTCGGTGGGTACGCCATCGATTAGACTGAAAACACAACCACGTCACCACGGGGAACCTGCGGTGTTTTCTGTCAAGGCGAGCTATAAGTAGCAGCCACCTGTTCTGTCTATAAGCAGGTTTGTTTGGCACATGCAAACAAAGGCTAGGTGACACCTTTAATAAACGAGGGGGGAGGAGGGTTGGGGTCCTACTTCATGCATGGATTGGATAAGGACTCTTCCTGGGAGCTGGAGAAGGGAAAACAGGATAGTTTCTACATTGGCAGATGGACACTTCCCTAATCCCAGACCTGGGGGAACCCAAGTTTACGAACCTGGTCTGTTCATGGGAGACTGTGCTTGACCTGTGATTAGAAAGTAAACACGCTGCCTTGCCATTTCGCTGTCATCTGAACGCACTGTGGGGGAAGTGCTCTGATCTCAAATAGATAAGCTTTACATAGAGACAGAGGCTTAGAGACAGTGGATGTAATAATGAAATAACAAATATTAAGGCAACGTTTGGTATTTTCCAGTCTACAAAGACGAGAACACCGTCCAGCAAATTATCAAAGACTCCGTGGCCCCTTTAGTTGCAGCCAGCACCTGTTTGTCACTCATCCTCTGCCAGTAAAAGTAAACACCAAGTCTTTTGTACGATTGAGTAGACAAACACACACACACACACTTTTCATTGATGTCATTCTCTTACAATCAGGACAGAAATACCCTCTCAGATGGCCCAGAAATAGGCTTTAATTTGGCCCCCTAAACAAGCTGACATAGAATGCACATCTGCTGTGCTTGGGTAAGCTGCTGTTGCCATGGTTACGAACTGGGACTCGCTAAACAGTTGTGCGTCGTGCCATCATCGGGAGGCAGCACAGTCCCTATACGTTCTCACATTTGGCATTCATACGCACGCACGCTGACACGCAAGGTGCACAACCTGACAACCACACACAAAGAACACACAAGTATGTGCGCTGGCATAATGACGATGCTCTGTCTCCTTTACGCGGCTGCTAACCACGGCAGCGTCGTCATTCACACACTGTATCCGATTTAAATCAAATCTATCAGTTGACACATCACGTCCTGGTCTGCCTCGATCCCAGAGGAGAAAAATAAGGTGGAATCCGCGAAAATCCTCTTTCATAAAATCCGCTTTTTTTCCCCCCAGCCACAATGGAGACCAGTTTATCTGATAGTCTGCCAGCGTTACCAAGTAATAAAACACTTCCCCTAAATAAGAAAACGGCCACCCACTTTGTTGGCATTAGCTTCCCTTTCCATCCATTGAATGATTTAGACTTAATCAGAGTCTAGTCTATGGGGACCGGTCCAAGTCTAGGAAGTGACATCAGCTCTAGTTCCAAGGCAAAGTGAAAAAGGGACATTTAAACAATGAGACTGTCACATTTGTGAATTACACCCTTCATGTAGCGGGCCAGCCGGAAATGTTGGGCTTGATTTAGTGAGGGGGGTGGTGCGGGCCCAGGGATAATGCCCTGAACACTGCAGCGCGAGCCTTGGCACGACACTCCCACTCACGCTATTCCATTACGGCCTGGCCCCCTGGACGAGCTTTGCTAAGCATTTATGGCTGAATCATTTTTAAGGGCAAAAAAAAAAAAAATCGGATCCACCTCTGTGCCAACCACTCTCTCGGCAAGCTCTGCCGGGCCTAATGCACCTTACAGGGGATTGTCCTCCAACGGAGGTGTCCTCACCCCATGGCCTGCCCGGCACAGAGTGAGGATGAGCTAAGGGCAACGAGGATCCTCTAATCGGGTGCCCTTAAGTCTTATCTTAATCCCAACATATAATATAATGAGGATAGCGGCGGACACAGGACAGCGTGTGTTCGCCATGTGACACAGTCAACAGGAGAGTCGCGATGGCAACCACTTCTGCCGAGTAAATGTAAACGCTGATAAACCGCTGGTCGTGAGCAGAGGGCATCACGGGGAGAATGGCCTTAATACCTTCCTCAAATCTCCTTCAGCTTCTCCAAAGTGAGCCAGCCTTTATTTCGACGGCCGGGCTCTTTGTGTGGAGGACAGCCGTGCACACGCTTCATTACATTCTGTTAAGCACCAGGCCCGGGCAGATGTGTAGACCAGAATCATTTGATTTATTTGTTGTTTGAACCTCTGGGATGTTTAACCGCTAATCAATTATCGCCTCATCATCCATTTCTAGCTGATTGACAAAACAGATGTTAATTATCAGCATGCTCTCCCAGTAAAATTAAACTAAAACATAAATAATATGTTCGAAAAGTGTACTCACCAGGACTCTGCCCGTCAGCGTCTGGGCAGATATCATGACCCCAGCCCAGTCTTTGACCGAGGTCATCCAGCCCACCTCGCTGGCTGCGGGGTCCACCACCTCCGTGCGCTTGATGCCATCCCCTGTTGAAAGGTGGATTCGGTGGACAGGCTGGAACCGGTGGGTGGGATAGGATGAGGTGAGAAACAAACATCATAGATTAGCCATACATAAGACATTAAACAATATGTCTTATTGTGTAAGATAATGTGTAAGCTTATTTTTTCTTTTCATTTTTTTTTTTGGAAGCCAATGACTGAAATGACTGCACACGTATTTCTCTCCAGGTTAGAGAGGCAAGCGAGGTAAACACAGTGATAAGCAAGGCTCTGGAAACTCCGGAGTGTCTCCATGGCAGCCACAGAGCTCCTGGTGTTTCTGCTCCAATGAGTAGGCTGACTGCCTGCCTGACTGCCTGACAGCCTATCTGCAGGGACCGGCATGATTCACGGAGCAGGAAATCTAGACAGGATGCAGAGGTTAGCCGCGCTCCCAAGTGAAAAGCCCTGTGGTCAGGTACTGTACTTCAGGCTCGCCAGCCGCAGCTCAGCATACCTCCCAGTGTCCGCCCACCCCCGCTCCCTCGCCTCGACAGTGTCAATTCTCTTTCACGTGTATTTCCCCGGCTAATCAGAGAAAGGGTCGTGTCACTTGATGAATCGCTTAATAACAACAATAGATGCTGTAGAGATGGGGAGTGTGCAAAGTGTCCACTGATGGAGATGGAAAATTGAACAAGAGTCGGAATGATAAGCTCGCCTGATTGAGCCGATCACTTTCTTGGCTCCGCTACATGATTACCCCGAATCGTCGGTGGTGGCCCTGCATTCAGCCGTGCGTCATTTTTCGGACAGCTGGTTAAACAATGGGCGGTTTACTGCCTTCCTACAGCCTTTCTTGTCCCGGTGTTTATGCCCAGGATCTCAGCGTGCCGTGCTCCCCCAATGCACATGAGGCGTTAGGTGGCCCTGTGTTTGGGCAGCCAGCGTCACAGAACTCATGGCATGCGGCATGTGCTGCGCCTCTGCGCCACGCTAAGTCTTCACAGAGCTGTGGGCCGGGAGCCAAGCTGGGATGGCACTCCCGTAATTCAGAGAATGGGTGAATGAATGCAGCAGCCTGCATCGCTCCACCTACAGGGGAAACTGTCAGGTGTGCATGAGACAAAGGGGACAGCAGTCTGATTTGAGGGGAAAAAAACCTTTGTGAGATTTATGATAGAATTTTCTTTTTTTACAATTGGACCATTTTAATGCTTTCACATTGAATTGCAGGAATTAGAAGCTGCCACTTAAGTGGCTTGGTGACCATGCCACTTAACAGAACAAGCCTAGTCAAAACTACACTAGCCTAGTCATAGAGTACACAAACCGCATGCATTTGGAGCTGTAACCACATAATTATGCATCTAGTGGTCAATTATAGGTGTGACTAAAATCCGCAAATACTTTTTTGCTCTGCGAAGCAAGTAGCTTCAGTGTTGGCTTGAATTAACAACATTAGACACAGTTAAGAGTATACTGAATTAATGCATACGTAACATTTCAAGGGCTATAGCTGAGCAGTTCATGAAGTGTAGGGAGGTATTAGCAAAGTAAGATGTCTGGAGCAACACAAACCATACATTTTCCTTGGCATGGCCAGATAACGTTGAAATTAATCTGATAATGTACCAATTTGATGTGCGCTTGTCTTCATTGTCCTTTCAGAATAATTGTATGAAGCACTACAGATGGTGCAAGAAGAGCAAACAGAGACTTGTGCAGCGGCTATTTCCTCAACCTCTTACATGAAAATATACCAGAGTGCAATTAATAAGCAAGTTGTTAAAAATCTTTAACTATGTTGAAAATGCTTGAAAAAGAAAGGTGCCCTGTGCAGGCGGTTTAAATAGATGATGTATCCTGCAATATTTACCAATTAAAAGAAACTGTTTTGGGCCTTATAGGAGGTGTTTCAGTTGAATATTAGTCTTGTACCCACTTGAAATTGAAATGAGCCTGAGTGAAACACAGGGAAAAAGGGAGGAAGAGAGAGAAAGAGAGATACAAAAATATATATAGAGAGAGAGAGAGAGAGAGAAAGACTGCTGTTCACAGTCTGGTAAATCCATTATATAGTTTTAGTCAAGTGCGCCTCATCCACAGTCTTGCTTAGAGCACGTAAAATAGGCGTTTCAATGTGGCCCAGTTATAGAATTTAATGAAATGCTATCTTCAGAATTCAATCCAATACTAACACATTACAATGCCCTCACTTGCTAAACTCAGCTAAACTATACATCTAATTCCACTGTACAACGTGCTCTCTGATCCATCCATTACGACAAACGTATTGCACAGACAGGAGGCAACAAGTGATGGCAGAGGAAGTAATGGCCTTCAGATAGGTAATAATTGGCATCACACTGTTATCCTCCAGTAGTTTGAATGACTATATCTAAAAAAGAAGCTTGAAAACCCTCACTCTATGAATTTTTGATGTCAGAAAAGGCAAAGTTCAAAGATTAATGGCCAGCAGTGATATAAGACATCCTTTTGCCCAATTAGTTTTGAAAACCTCTCTTAGAGTATATACCATGAAGGCATTATTTCTTCTTTATGGTACAAAGGATGCAATCCATTTGAAGAACTTCATTTTATCTACACACATCAAAATTCTATGGTAGAGATGAAAAACGTCTTTCATTATGAAATAGTGCTTGGAGATTTATTAAATATTACTTACTTGGACGAATATATATATATATATTTTATATGATATATATATATATATATATATATATATATATATATATATATATATATATATATATATATATATATATATATATATATATCATATAAAATATATATATATATATATTCGTCCAAGTAAGTAATATATATATACAGTATATGTATATATATATATATATATATATATATATATATATATATATATATATATATATATATATATATATATATATATATATATATATATATATAATGAAAATGCAATAGACAGGTTAGCAAAACTAAATCAGTATAATTTCTGCTTTTCATCTCTTTCTTGAACATAAAATAATGGCACAATCCACTAAATATAGATTACGCCCTTTCCAAGCTTAAATCTATTATCTTTGACATTACAGACCATTGATCAACATTATAAGCATATGCTCTGGCTCCAACAGGATCATTTATCAAACAATAAGTATATTAAACAGGAATAGAACACGTGTTCCTTGACAGTTCCTGCTGAAGTCTTTGAATTATTCAAAAATATATTAATTCACGTTACAAGATCTCAATAATGAATAAACTCATTATCTAGGAAAAAGTATCACACAAGACAGGTCCATGTTATCGGTCTTGAATCCTGTAACATATACTTGGATCACAATCTACTTTGGCAAGAGAGTGAATCAATCAATCTACCCTTTATTAAATAAACAAAATTTACAAAATTCATGATGAAGGAGCGTAATTCTTATCTCTATAATATAATCAAACAATGCATTAAAGGCCAACACAGCCTTCATTAAAGTGAGTGGTTTAATCGATAGGGAGGAGTCATGGATGACCTGTGAAATTGTGCAGCTAAAATTAGACCCCTAAGGCATGTGGCCCCAATAACGAATGATTCACTGGCGGAAGATGGACATACTTCGGCCAACAGGATGCTAACAAGTTATGTTATAGAGCTGGTAATAGTATGATAAACAATAACAATCCATATTTACTATTATTATTATTATTAATAATAATAATAATAATAATAATAGGCTTCCATTAGGATGCTGTCTTTTTTGAGTCAAGAGAAGGTTTCAGTTCCTAATTTGCATGGGGGGGGGGGGGGGGGGGTATTTGGATAGCAGTGCCTTCCTTGCCTTTATATAGTGAAAGAGAGGTTTTAATTTTTATTTTTTACAAAACCCAAAACACAATTTTACCACAGTGCCCAGTGCATCTTTTGGTATGACTAAACACCAACAAATCTGGGCACGAAGTAGATGGTAAACATTTGGGCTATTTTGGCCGCTTGTTGAAACACAGATGGTGCAATGCTAAATCATACTATTTCAAGTTGATATTCAAGAGAGGACTGTTACCGGCAATAGGTAATCTCCCAAAGAATATCAATACATTATATAAGAAAGACTGTCAGTATGGCCGTGACTTCATGATCGCAATTTACAGCAAGCATCATGAAGCAGACAGACACATGTACAAACCAACCACACACACACTTCCCCATCTCTGTCAAGTTAATACAGCTTGGAGTCACCTCACAGAACGTGCACATCGATTCGCCATTTAAGGCTATGGCGGTGGCAATACCTGGGTCAGAGCCTCTATACTTTCACTAAGCACTAGCTAATACCGTCTGTCACAACCATGAGATAGCCACTAGTTGACCTGGCGTAATAGCCTCATGTTACTGGGTGCAGTCTTGCAATGTGCTTCCCCCCCTCTCCTAGACACATAAAAGCTGTCATCTGTGAGCATCTCACAGCAGATGAGTTACATTGATTGTCATCTGGCAGACGGCAGGAGAAGCAGTGTTAACAGGGATCAATGGGAGGTGTACGGAGAGCTTGGAGAGGGAGCGCCCCGTGGCAGGACGCAGGCGTCCCCCGAACAGAGCAAGAGCAAACCACACAACAACAGGGAAGGAAACAGATTATCAGCTCCCATCTATAAACGCCGCACTAAAAGCCCATGTTTGTGATGCTAATCACATGCACAGACTGGGTGGGGGTGGGTGGGAGGTGTTTCTACACTACCCGCTAGATTCTAGACAATTGCATAAGGGAGATTTTCTCTTATAATGAAATGCTTTGCTTGTTGCTAAGCAACAACAACAAAAAAAAGCAGATTCATATGGCATATGAAGCATGCGCCTGACATGGCATTTCTGAGGGGGAGGGCTTTTTTGGAAAAGAAAAAGAATAGGAATATAAAACAAGAGTGAGGAAAACAAAATTGAGGAGAGCTGAAAAAAGAGGAAGTGTGGGAGCGAGGGATGTTAAATGAAAGGGCGAGCTTGGTCTATTTGCTTCAATCGCTCTCTCCTTGGATCGTCATCTGATAGAACAACAGGTTGACAGAGTTAGTGGGGCATCTATTTCCCTATGCACTTGGTTATTCTGGGCCTTACAATAAAATCTAAATCTATGTCAAATGTGTTATTGATGAACTTTAAACTTGTAAAGTTTACAGGAATATGCCAGCTCTCAGATTTCCATATAGCAGTAGCATCTGTTTTTCAAACAACATAGCAGTAAAGTAGCACACAAAACAAACAATAGTAGAATAAATAAAATTTTATGAATCATATATAAATCTCCAAAACATTTTGAAGTCTGAACTTCGATCAGATTTAATATCAAATCTAAATAACATGAAAGAGGCATCAGAAAATCACAGAATTCCCCAACCACCACAACCAGAATAAATAATGGCCTGGCACAAGGTCCAAACACAAACCCTGGACTCGTCTCGCAAGAGCATGTGACCTTTACTCAAAGCACGGACTAGTTATTTTTGTTTGGTTTAGTAAATGTTTTAGAATTCCAAAGTAAATCTGTGTAATTGTACTGAACCCCAATTATCACATTCAACAGAGGAGGAACAGGGTAATAAGATGAATAATTGGGTGTGAGTCCTCGTGGGGATTAATTCAAGTAAAGGAACTAGTTTTTACAGAGTTACAGTAGTGAGTTATCAAAACAGAAACAGTAAGTACTCACAAAGGCAACTTGTTGGTAATAAGATGAATAAGAATTAAAAAATATAGTTCCTGAATTCAATAATATTTAAGTGAGGAACAAATCAACTTAATATTCAAAATACAATATGCAACATTAGTACATTTATTTACATTAGTACAATAATTAATTTTTTATTTGTAGCATTGAATGATGTACATTCAAACATGA
This sequence comes from Galaxias olidus, assembly GCA_026901105.3. Taxonomy (NCBI): domain Eukaryota; kingdom Metazoa; phylum Chordata; class Actinopteri; order Galaxiiformes; family Galaxiidae; genus Galaxias; species Galaxias olidus. Next base: position 183,200 of record JAPMUY010006461.1, read on the forward strand.
CGATGAATGTATGATACCAAAGTTTAAAAAGTAATTTAATATTAGGCAAAGAGGTTTAAAAAATATAAAGGCCATAAACAAAGTTTATAATAGAATTACTTTTTGTGGTCTGATGGCCATACTTTTTATTGCTGAACACTAAAACACTGAAAATATGTTTGTGATACAATTGTGCCTATGTCATGTATATTTATAAGCCATAATACAATTTTACACCACCCTTTTAGGTTTGTTTAAACTACTGGAAGACTGATCATCATACTCGGCCTGTATAACCTACATGACAGACTTTGCTTTCATTTATTCCAGTGATATTATAACATGATACTCTAGTAGTTGACCGCGCGAGAATGGGTGTTGATGCCCGCTGGATGAACAAGTGCTACTGTAATTTTATAAATTAATCAATATGTACACAGGATAATTTATGTTAATAATTGATTGCAACAATTGGTATAAGGCTTATTACACCAATACAAAATTGGCTTGACATACCTTCTTTTTCCCATTACAGTGGCAGCACACAGTCCACATGTACTTCAGAGTTCTCCAAAGAAGAATTATAAAAAGACCACCAAAGAAAGTGACCATGGATGAGGCAAGGAATGCCCACCACATGCGCTGGCCATTGCTATCACAGGGCACATCTGGTGAAAAAGGAATGATCACATCCATCTTGGATATGCGGATAGAAGGATCAGGGTTAAAATGATTTCTGTTTTTCGGCATTATACTGCTACTGGTGTCCAGTGATCTGTTGCCATCTTCAATAATAGCTAACATCCAGAGTACTTAGGGAGCTCTTGCCAGCGCCCCCTGCCCAACTGCTCAGCCATATTGCTTCAACCAACGTTACCACCCCCCTCGCTTTTGCGTTTTCATCGGCTTTCTTAAAAATCAACTTCTCCTGATGAGCACTATGTAAAATGTAGTCCTTTAAAAACAACTTCTTGTACCACACTGTCGTTTCCGAAATGAAGCATACACTACATCTAATCTGCGCGTAAAATGATGTTTTCTCGCAAACTTTTAAGTGAGAAATCTTATCAAGTTATCTCTTATCATGGTTCCGTATAAGTAGCTTAAGCCTAATTTATTTTTTTGGTGAAGCCTAAAATCGTCTTCAAACAATTTGCTCTGTTGATGATACGACAGATGTCCCCACTGATGCTCCTTCTTGAAAAGAGCGCAGCTTTCTCATCAGGTCCGCCAGTTCTGGTCCATGTCGCGCACTGTTGAATACTCCAATCTTTGAGATCGAAGTAGGCCTATGCTGCAGTCCTGATTTTTTTATATGTTGTATTTTCATAGCATTCGTTTATCGATATTGAAGCAATTTTAAAGTAAGCTACACTCTCCCGGTCTTATAGCGTTTTTCTTGCCAGTTGATAGCGGCTGTAATGTTTGAAATATCGTAGCATGGGAAACAGGTATGGCGAGGGTGGAGCCACGAACATGATTCGCGCTTTGCGATGAGACCTGTAGCGTTTCTCTGGTTACGATTAGTCTATTCATGAAAGTGGTACACTTAATTTATATAAAACAAATATCTACAATGTTTTTCAACTTTTATAGTCAGCAATATGCAACCCCATTGGGATTAAATACACGCAAAGCAAAAAAAAAATGTAGGCATACTTAAATTGTAGCATGTTAATTACTCACTGTAACGTTTTAACTATTTGAATCATATAGGCTACTGGTAAATTGTAGACCACATTTTTATTTAGAAAACCTGTTGATTAGTCTAGGAATTTAGAATCTGCTGCTTTTTGTGTCGGCAGACTTACTTTTTACTAATTCCACATAATCTTAAAACTCTGGCATGTCACTGAAAAGATATCAGTACTAATACAAATGCACCAGTTGGTTATTGAGAATGCCACCTTGTACCCAAGGAATATTTAAAAAAATGTCCACCCCTAAATAGTCTGAAACAGAGGTATCCGTTTATTTGAAACTTGGCAGAATTTTGTTGACTGTCAATGATCCGGCAGTATACATAAAACCAACTTGTAATGAAAACTATGTCCTGTGAGGACTTGACTCTCTCTGGTGGCCAAAAATGGCATTCATTGTCTAATTACCGTTCAACACAATTCACTTCAACACCGTCAACTTGTAGACTGTGAAGGTATTGACTGCATTTATTTCTTAACATTTGATACAAATATTAAATTTAATTTATGAGAAAAATGTTACAGTTTAGTGTTAACAAACACGAAGATGAAATGTTGAAAATCCACATTCATTGAAAAATCTGTGATCAAATTATACTTACACCCTAAATTTGCATTGGCAGTTGTGAAACAGCAATAACAATATCCCTTTTTTAAATAAATAATCCACTTTGGGGAATTAGGAGCATCAGGCAAGACTGAAATTAAATGCTTCTAAAAAGATGAAAAGTACCTGCATCATGATATGAAATATTTTCCATTAATCAACTTTAATATTTACATGTGAGCATTAGAACTACACATATGTATATGTACTTGGTTTGGCACAACTATAATGAAGAAATTGTGTTACCAAAAATATGTGTGCCTTTGCAGGGTAATCTAAACTAAAAAAGAAATGTACCATGCACATGTTCCCGATATTTTCTCTACATATAGGGAAAGGGATCATTTCTGCTAAGGATTTATAAAACAAAATCTTAACCAAAATCAAAATATTAACCAACCAATTTGATTAGACTTAAATGGCAGAAAATATACATATAGAGAGTAACAAAAGGACCCATCCTGCTATTAATTCTATATTATTAAATCAACCAATTTAGGATGCCTATAAGATTAGGTGAGCACACATTCCTACATATTCTCAGGACATATGACACAAGAGTGCCAGGAGTTAAGGGAAAACGATTCAAGTAAGAATTACAAATACTAGTGTCAACAAACGTCTAGTACATCATCACTACTGTAGTGGAATAATTATGCTCATGAAGTAGATAATGGAGAACATCAGTGCTATTACAATCCCACTCTTTCATAGAAGTGTTTGTTGGAACAGTAATTGAGAGTTGACCTTCACGACCACTTCAAAGACGTACCGATTAACAAGTATAGAATATGTCCATCTTTTCTTAGGTTGTAGTGTTACATGCAGCAGAGGTGATGAGAAGAAGTGTGCCACAGACATAGTGACACCTCTAAAGAGCTCCATCTGGAATCCACAAGACTTTACTCTGTTCTCGATCAACAATGGTAATTAACTGAGTGTAAATGTAGGAGAGGCTGCCACCTTGGACAATGCCTGAAACACAACATATTTGAAACCTTGCTCAGATCAGATCATAACTGAAATATCTTAAAAATACAAATAATTGAAGACATTATCACTATATAATATATTATTAACTTTTTTATGGGAAAATAATAACGTGGTATTCCACACTAACCTGTAAAGAACTTGCTGTACTCCTGTTCTATTTTCTGTGCCATCTCAAACTGTTCCTTGGAATGTTTTAGTGAGACTTTATCCCGCAAGTACAGAGGATCCTTCTGTTCTCTGGAAGGAGAATGTTTTTTTTTAATATTTATAATTGGCACCAACACAGTGCATACATGCCACATTATAGGCAAAGACCACATTTCCCATAAGACAACTGTGTTGAGCCAGCAGACAGCCAGCAGACCTGCTCCACAATCTCATCACTTTAAATCTGAATCAGCCATCACTGTAATTTGAATACATAGGCTTCTTTACAAGGAAGCAAAGAGGTTAATGAGCTCTCAGTTTCTTCAAAGCTCTCTCTGGCCTAACATAACAGTTGATGACGACATCCAGAGAATTAAAATAAAAACAGGGAGGGGCTTGGTTCTCGCTAAAAAGTATATCACGGGCACCAGCGCTGTGTCGAGAGAGAACAGCCAGTGCTTTAGCCGCCCACGCTACAGAGTGCACGGCGAGCGAAAAGCCCCGCTAGCTAGTGGCTTGCTCCCCAGGACAGCTGGCACTCAGCTGATGACAGAGGAGGCTTAGCATCAATCAGTCTCACTCCATGTTTGCCCGCTGCAACAGTTTCCTAGCTGCGTGTGTGTGTGTGTGTGTCTGTGAGTTTCAGCAGGAACAGAAAAGACCTCAGTCAAGAGTTCATAGCAGACTTAATCTTTCCTTTTGATTGCGAATGAGAAAAGCCCAGAGATCTTTGTCAAATCACAATTATCCTATTGGTACTCAGGCAGGTGCGGGACTGCCGGTCATGGCTGCTTTCCACTAATGAAATTGGGATCAATCTGATGAATTAGTTTTAGGTGTATCTATGACAGGAATCGGATCTAAATCAACCGATGGTAATTTCTTAAGCATTAAAACTAATGAGAGTGCTCTTTGACAGAGAGAAAATGAAGCCTGAAAGCAACAGAGAAAGCCACAATGCTGGAGAACCATTGAGATGGCAAGTGGTAAAAACTGTTTAGGTTCTTAATAAATGGAACCCGTTTTCAGCGTTCAAAAGAATAACAACTGAAATAATGTTCAAAATAATTAGTGTTTGACTATGTTGACTATGGTTTAAGTGTGAAGAAAAAAATAAAGAATGTCTTTAAAGAAGCATGACTACTCACTTAATCTGCTTGGCATTTTTGTAGCGAATGAAAATGACGATTGGATAGATGTTAACACTGTGAAGCCTTTCAATAGCGTGAGGAGCAATGTCAAGCAAACAGTGACAATCCTATGAGAGAGAATGACACAGAGGACTTGGTTGACTTCATGACAAATGAGGGATGGGACCAAAACAATTTTTCCCAGAAACACTATAAAGACATTGTATTAGGCTGTTGTATAAAACATAGCATGTCACAATGCATAAAAAGCATGACATTGATGCAATGTTTGTCATTTAACAGTATTCATTAAAACCTCTCAGGATCGAGTATAATGTACCCTCTCTGTGATTTCTTTTATTGACGCAACGGTTGTCACATCAAAATGGCCACTTCTTCGCTTGTAGTCAATAAAGACGCAATCCTTCACGCCCCGCTCGATTGCCTGCTGCGACGCCCTCATTACCTCTGCAAACACAGGAAAGATTTGATAGTCTTACACACTGAAATGAATTCATACAATTTAAATATGAGGTTTTATTATTTCCCAAGAAGCCATTTCCAAAGTCATGACCCTAAAACAAGCACCCACTAAACACTGAATCAGCCAACTCACCAGGCAGGCAGCGGAAGAACTTCCCCGGAGCTTCTTTTACCAGCATGTCTTTGATTGCCTCCACCAGAGGCCCTAGGACTAGCACTGGTCTTGGGGTGGAACACTCTACTTTCTGCACCCGCTGGTAGGCCAGGCTCACACCATCTACACACACAAGAACATGAACAACCTGTATCCTTAACCCCAGGGTGCCCAAGTACGCCGGTTACTTATCACAAAAGTCTAGCCAGCGTTTTGACTAGTTTTCTTTGCAGAACGTTAACTTGAGAGAAGTGAAGGAGTGAGATTACGGGAGGATCCTCCTTCCTCACCGTCTATGAAGGGCAGAGAGTCTGTGCTGATGGCGTCCATGGCCATGGTGTCTTTGCCGTCCTTGGAGCCGCTGCGTTTGTGCTTCTGCCTCCGGCGGAAGAAGGACCTGCGCGCGGCGGCCGACAGAGTCTTGCCCGCGTTGTTTTCATCCTTCATGTCTGGCATGCTGTGTCTCCTGTAAAACTCCTGGTCCATCCTAGCAGAGACCCAAACAGTGGGCTCACTCTTATTCTTTGACCATTCAATTCAATTGAAATTTGCAAAACAAAATATATGAAAGTCAGTCATACTAGACAACAAAAGCTCACGTACATGTATTTGCTGGGGATCTGTCCTCTTTCCAGATTTCGTGCATTTTCATCTAGTTGCCAGGCCATCCAGTAGCCAAAATTGCCCTTTGGTAATGTGTCTTCGATGTACAGGATGTCATCTTTCTTAAAGCTCAGCTCCTGCTCCATCTCGGCCACTCGGTCATACAGTGCTCTGGGAAAAGAGGTTTGGCGCAGGATAAGAAATAAGGAAATAAATGAATGTTTCGGTACATTGGACACGCAGAACAATTTGTCAAGGAACGCGGGTTAATGTTTTAGGTCACCCTCCATCCGGCTAGGTCAGCTAACCATATAATGAGGTAGAACTACCTGATATAGAAGCCGTCTCCCGGCGAGTCTTTGATCTTGGTGAGATCATCCACACACTGTTGGACTTTGAAAGTGATAGTTTCAGCGGGTTTCAACATCTCCACGTAAGCCTCTTCAGCTGTTTTGTTTTTCATGTTGACACCATTATACTTTAGAGAAAGAAAAAAAAAAAAGTATGAAAAAAAAAAAGTATACAAAAAATAATGATTCGCATAAAAAGTCAGAGAAAAGTGTATTTAATAACTGGAGCCATATTCTCACCAGTATAAAATGTATACAACAGTAGGGTACGTTGACCAATATGGACTTCCTAATAAGACTATTATGGGCATAACTTTACCTCTAATATCATATCACCCGGCATCAGACCGTCGGGACCGTTAGCTGGGCTATCATCCTCAAAGCTCTCCACGTAAATCCCATACAGGTTGCCCCCACAGATCTGGATCCCCAGCTCCACCTGAGTCTTCTTCAGCCTCACAACGCGTACCTCTGGAGCCCTGCGGGAACCTGCAACAGACTCCCTGGAAAGCAAAGCCCACGTTTTACATCATCCGTCACCATTTTATGAACATATGCAACATGTAGTAGAAGCATGCCGTGCATCTGTGGTTTCTGTGACAACTTACAAAAACAAAAAACGAATCTACCGCATTCACAAAGTGTGAACCACTGAAACTAAGACTCTGAGTCTAGTGAAGAGATGTTGGGGAGCTCTACCTGAAGGAGCTGTGTGGGCTGGTGACGGGGCTGGTCTGCCTGGAGGGTGGCGTCATGGTGCCCTCGTCCTGCTCGCTCAGCGTGTCGATGATGGAGTGGTTGTCCGGCGTGGTGGCGCCACTGGCCAGGGGGGTCGGTTGGTTGCTGATGGACTCCATTCGAGAACTGTGAAAGTGGTACATCCCTGGGGTTACTTACTCCTTCTGATAGATGAAATGTATATAGAAAGATATAGCGACGCAAAGTGACTAATAGTTTTTAAAAAAATCATTCCAAATCAAACATTCACGCAACCTGCAGAGTGAGTTAATGTCTTCAAACTAAAACCCGAGCGATGAGTTGCAGAGCGTCAGTCAACGTACCCGGAGCGGGAGTGGTTGCCGAGCTGCACCATGTGTGGATTGTACTGCGCCAGGATAGTGATCGTGTCACACTGCTGTCCGATTACAAGCCGGGCCTGCTGCTCGTTGGCGTTCCGCAGGTTGATGCCATTGAACTGGAGGGAAACAAGAAGACGCCCCCACGGCAAAGAAATAAGGGACTCAAAGCAAAACAGCACGCGTCTATGGCAACGCTGGCTGAGACGTAGACGTTACCTCCAGAAGTTGGTCCCCGTACTCCAAGCGAGCCTGGTGGGCGATGCTGCCTGTGGTCACCTTGGACACAAACACGCCGCCGTTCTCCCCACTCACAATAGAGATGCCGAGGGGCTCGGCTCCTTTCTGTACGCTAACGTTGCGTGGCCCCTCCAGATACGGTCTGTGAAGACAAGAGAAAGGGCCTATTAAAACTGAATGTGTGGCAATACAGGATATTCTCTCCCCATTTAAAACGAGTGTTTAGATTGTAAATTAAGAAAATAAAACTTAAAATGTAAGTAAAAAAAAACTTTGCTTTAGATTAGCCGGTGAACGTTGACCTTGGTCAGTTAATTTATAAAATAATTCTCACATGATGTCGATGTAAAAAAAAACTTATTTTTGTGAAATAAAAACGCACTCCTTCACCGTGTCTGAAGGTTCAAAGAAATTGAAAATGAGTTATGCACGCAGAGAGCAGTTCATACTCCAAGTCAAAGTCATGCAATCATTCAAGATTCAACAGCACTCTAAATTAATCAGCAGGGTGTAAAAGAATAACGACTTGCGGTGCAAACAGATGCATTTCAGTTCGAATGGATATTGTGATGCTACATATTATTTAAGATCTTTAAGTATTAATAATGGAAATAAAAGGTTTTAGCCACAACTGAGGCAACTGCAAGTGCTGAATCTAGGTGTTATGATTGAGCAACTTAACAAAACATCCGCATATCCCCGGAAAAATCTTTGAAGTGTACGGCAAATTAACGCGGACATTCACTGGCAAGGAACAAACCTCAAGTTCTTTAAAGAGAAGAACCTAGACTTTGCTTTGAAAGGAAGTTTGAGAAAGGATCTATTTAGAAGTAGATACCTGAGGAAAAGACAAGAGGGAGGGGGAAGAAAGAAGACATTCACTCAGAGAAAGGATGGGGGCAGTTGGCAGCTGAAGAGGTGAGAGAAAGATGAGGGTAAAGTAATGGACGAGCCAGAGACAGAACTAGATCTAATGACGAGGGACACGGCTCACAACAACATTCACTGTCTCCCACTGAACTCCATCACCGTAAATGCAGAGCGACTGCCAGACCGATAGGCAGAGTGTAGCGCTATGTTTCCCTGACTGATGAGTGAAAGGGGAACTACTAGTAGTGAGCCAGCCGTCCTACCGATCTTTCCGCCTGTCACCGATTGGTGCAGGGCTCACAGATATCCTGGGTTGTGTGGAAATGGAGCTTTGCGATTGGCTGCTGGCGAAAGAGATGGTCTCCAGGTTGACATATGACATGGGGGGTGTCGGGCTGCTGCATTCAGAGTGGGACAGGGAGCCTAGGGGCCAGAGAGAAACAAAAGTTGGTCAGTGAACAGGCCAAAAATACTCTGTAGCTCAATACATTAGCACCACGAACCTACCTCTATCGGAGCCCGCGGAACGTGGATAGAGAGCTGGCGGGATGTTAATGCGCTCCCGGAATGGTAACGTACTTGAGGAACCTAACGGGACCAACGAAAGGTATTAGGCATCAGGAAGTGACGGACACGTCAGGTGACTCAACAGCAGCAGAACCCTTGAACATACTGACCCAGTCTGGCACTGGACGGCAGGGAGTTGGTGCTGTGTGGCGTGTGAGCGCGGCCTGACTCGCTGAAGTCCCCGGGGCACTTGTGGCTGAGGTCCAGGCTTAGACGACCCTGATGCTGAGGACTGGAGGTGGACAACAAAGTCAAATCAGGCAGGCAGCAAGCATCCGGGATCAAACACTACCTCCCACCCTCCATTAAATGCACGAGAGCCGTGAGCACCATTTTGATGGTATTCGAATGTCTTGTCCGCCCAAGACTGGTCTCTCTCTGTACATTTCCCCCTACACGTACAACACCTTGTGACATTTGCCTTGAAAGCGCGTTTCATACATAAAGTTCACATTACATTTACGCTCCTGTGTGTTTATTTATGGTGAGACAGTTGTTGTACCTGGGTGGGGGGTGTTGATGGCTGCCAGGGCCGGGAGCAGGGGGGGAGCTGTTGGGGTGGATCTCGTGGCTCCAAGCAGTGTAGACCGGGTTCCTCATCACGGCAGTCACAGCGGGGCAGGGGGCTAGACCTCGGTGTGGTGGATCTGGAACGACGGAGGATCAATACAACAGACCTCCCATATCTCCTTACACCGCACCGCTATACAATGGACACACACAGCTAGTGGAGGGAGCGGGGAACTGATCGTGGGAAGGAGTTGCGGGCGACTTACGTGCAGCGATGGTGCTGCTGTAGCCGGGTGGTGCAAAGGGCATGCTGTAGCGATGGGAGCGCATGGGGGAGAAGCGGACCAGGTCTACAGGCTCGGGGGACTGCTCGTCGTTAGAGAAACTCTGTACCTACAGATGACAGACAAAGCTGTTGAGGCACCGCTGGGGAAACTGGGAGGAGGAGGAGGAAGAGGAGGAGGAGCAGGCACATTCTTTGGAGAAATGGATGATCACAGGGATACATATATAGACTCAAATTCATTCATGCCCCAAAACCAGTAAAAGTGCATTACCTGCATGGGGATGGGGATGTGTAAAGGGGTCATGTTGCGGCGTAGCGCTGGTGCAGACTTAGGCCGGTACCTCCTCCTGTCCCGCTCCTCTGCCCTCTGCCTGCTGCCCTCTTCGTCCCTGGGCTTCCTGGAGCCAACCTTGGCCTCCACAGAGGGGACCTCCGTGTAGTAGTGCTGCTGCTGCTGCTGCTGCTGCTGCTGCTGCTTCCCTGCCTCTCCCCCCTCCGCGGAGACTGGGGTGGACGGGGGAGTGACGGTGGTGACGGTGGAGTCGGAGGCAGAGCTGTTCTGCTGCCGGTGTTTGAACCTGAACGAGTCACTCCTGGCGGGCGGCGTCGGTGGGGTCTGCACAGCCTCGGACTTGGAGCTCTGGGGGGAATGCTTGGGCAGCTGGGTCAGAGACAAGTAGTCCAGCTTGGGGGGTGCCTCGGGTCTCTTGAAGCTGTCCACGTCAAAGATGGATTTCCTCTGTTTGGGCTTCTTGTATATGGACAGCTGGGTACACTCGGGCAGGGAGGCGCCCACCATGACCTTGGGCCAGGTGCCTCCGCTGAACTTCTCCGGCTGGCCTTGGTCGACGGAGGTCTGGATCGGGGCGCAGTCGGACGCTACGGGGGTGAAGGTGAGGGGCCGTCGGGGGTGCTCGGGCCTCCGGTAGCAGAAGTCCTGGTGGGGCTCTGTAGGGCTGAGTGGGACGGGAACCACTCGGTGAGACAAGGAGCAGGAGTGCAGGGAGTGGCTAGAGAAGGGCCTGTGATGGTACAAGGAGTTCCCGTCCGAAGCGTCGCAGGCGTCTTTGTTGGCCGCCGCCTCGCTAAAGATATCGGTTTGGGTCGAGCTGCTGTGCTTGGAGTTTCGACAGATCCGACCGTGGAGCTCGCAGGAGTGGAGCCGGCTGTTGGAGTTTCTCTCTGCGTCTCTCAAGCACTCAAACAAACTTTGACCAGAGCAACTCTGCGGCAGGAACTGAAAGAAATGATTAACAATCAAATTACATGCTTATTACTTTCACAAAACTGGACGTCACAATTCAGGTCCAGCTTCCTATACAATGATTAGCCCCAAATCCTAAATATATAATAGACATATTTCCATTCAGTGAAAGACTTCGTGTAGGAATTGACTGAAGGGAAGATTCTGATCAAACTAATTTAGAGAAGACAGTATAACTCGGAGTGTAACAGTGTTAATATCTATCTCATTATGGAGTCCAATGCAATTACTCTTCACTCATAAGTATATGTTTCTAATTAGCTTTTTTTCTAGGCAGTTGTTTTCTTTTTCACGCTGGCAGGAGATAGAGACTATACCTTCACCAGGGAGACGCTGAGAGAATCCCGGCAGTTCCTCAGCAAAGCTTCACATTCAGTCAGTGACTTGTTATCGAGTGCAATTCCATTTATCTGCAGGGGGAAAAAATAGGTCAGAAGCCTCAAATCCTTAGGCAGTAGGGGCTCCACTTCAACAAGCAAAACTATATAATATATTTCAGTAACAAATAACACAAAGGTGATATCCTTTTAAACCAGTTTCGATAATAAATTACAGAACTCAATTAAGATGCAGTTCAAAATGAATGTTGGGAAAATAGTCACGAACCCAAGCATATTGTCTACAGTCTCCTATGACCTGACGAGGTGCTGATATGGAAATCAGCACCAGAGGGCACTGCTAGTCAGTAATTTTTTTTATAAAGAAATCAGATAGTATGTGGGGCTTGACTCATTTGTTTTCAGGCAAATTAAATACAAAACAAGGAATGTGTCCAGACTTACAGCAAACAGCCTATCCCCAACTGTGAGGGAGCCATCTTTGGCGGCCGGGCTACCAGGGGCCACACCAGAAACAAACACTCCACTCTCCAGCCCAATGCCACTGTCTGAGGGACAGGAGGAGAAGACACCACTGTTACTCTCACTAAAATAGTTATGATATGCATAATCTGGTGGAAAAGTAAAAAAAAAAAAACGTCTTTAACAAGCAATGATTTTTTTTCCCAAACTGTAACACATTGGGGTTCCCTGAGCCATGGAGAACTTTGCAGGTTAAACACACTTTGTGTATTCAAAATATGCAATTTTTTTTTTTTGTTAATTTAATTATTCTTTAAAAAAAATCGATTTTGGTAATCATGCTGACCTTTGTGACCCACGATGTTTAACTGTAAGGGGGTGACGAGCCGTCCTCCTAGAGACCTCCTCCTACGGACAACCATATTGATCACTCCCTCTCCACTCAGCACCGCCCTGATCACCTGATTCCTGTCCTTATTGGTCAAGTCTACGTCATTTATCTTCAACAACCAATCGTTCACCCTGTAGAAAATAGAAGTAGCAAATCAGCAAAAGGCATTTCTCGTAAGAGACTATTCATGATCTACAGACTGGGAACCATATTTACCTTAGTCTTCCTTCAGCAATACTTCCTTTGTCCACCTTACTGACAAATATCCCACAATCTCCAGGTAAATACGGATCATTTACCCCTTCGGAGACGTCAAACCCAAGTGCTTTCAAATCCATGTCCTCCTAAAATTAAAATCCCAATTGATCTACTGTTCTTAAATAGCTAATTGAAGAATTGCTTTTTAAGATATACATACTCTGTCTTTCTCAAATTCGACAACTTCTGTCTCCCACTCCAAAGAATCGGTATCAATGGCTGAATCGTGTGAGTTATGAGCCATCAGCTGCCTGAACCTGGCTTCTTTCTCCAACTGGTCCTCCATCTTTTCTCTGAAAGAAAACAAAACAAATGAATTATTCAATAGGCCTATATGTGCAATGATTATAAAACAATCAAAGACAGACATATAAACAAACTTGTAAAACACTTTAACCACCGGGTGGCGCCGAAGACCTATCCATGTAACCATGACGCTCACGCAAGCATCAACATGGAATAATGAGATTCCAGTGTAGGAACTATAAATAGTGTCTGAAGGCACATGTCTAGTGAGAAGGAAGGTAATTGTGGAGGGATGACTCACTTGAGCTCCTTGAGCTCCCGCGAAGCGTCGTTCTTCTGCTTCCTCGTGTCGTCCAGATTCCTCAGGGCGTCGGCCAGATCGCTCACCGCCCTGTCCCTCTCCCGCCTCAGGTTGTCACACAGTGTTCTGACAACGGGCACAAACAAATCCCTCATCGTTTTAGTTTTTGTTGCAATATCTACCTATGTATAAAAGGTTTAACCCCCCCCCAAAAAATATCAATATTATAACACGTCTAGGTGGTAGGTTGCACCTTATGCTCTCTCTCTCGGCCACTATCTTGTCCCTCTCCTGGAAGGCCCAGTCTCTGCGACACTTGGCCACCTCGGCCTCCTGCGTGGCCTCCTTCAGCTCCTGGGAGATGGCCTCGTACTGCTTCCTCAGCATCTCGATCTCCTTGTTGGCCCGCTCAGTGTCCAGAGTGGCCGAGTCTTGCTCCTGCGGGCACAAGCATGTAGACTGTCGTTTCACATTGCATCACTGCTTTGCCACGGATGCTACTGGGTCGTTTGTGGCCAAAAAAATTATGATGAAATGTCTGCAAATGTTTTTAAAATAGCAGTCTGAAGAATTTTTAAAATACATTTGCATAGAAAACCATTCAAATATACTGAGAACATGAGGCAAGAAACCACCACAATTCCTCATGGTGTAGCGTAGCACTTTACAGTGTGAAAGTCATGGATTACAGAGTGAGAAATTAACTGGGGCAAATGCATTGGGCTCTGGATTTGACTCTAGCAGAAGTGCTCACTGTGCCAAAGCAAAGCCCTGCCAAGCAGGTGCCACTCGTGCACACACACACACACACACACACACACACACACACACACACACGCGCACACACACACGCACACACACGCACACACACGCACACGCACACACACACACACGCACACACACCTTATGGGCAAGAGGATATGCTACAAAGATGGCTCGAAATGACACAATTTCAAAAATAGGACTGCTCATTTATCTTTATTTTTTTACAAGTGTGTTCTCAGTCCCTGCAAGTCTAAAACTGTAGTGCGGATAAATGAATGTTACAGTGGCAGTATTGAGGGCATGAGTTATGTGCCTGCTAAATCAATTCCACTATATTTTCCAGTTTACCGTGGGTGACATAATTAACTGCTTTGTGTAGCAGCAGCACAGCTTCATTATCCCCTGTGTGTCAGAGTCAGGAAAGACTTCCCACTTTAATTGCTGGTAATCTCCTAATGCAGCCATTTTCTGATGCCTTTAAATTCTGCAGACAACGCCGTCTCCTTAGACCTGCTTATACATGCACATGATCACGTAGTATGGTCTTAATTAAAGGACGGCGCAAACGTTCAAGTTGCCGAGATCTGCAAGCAGTAATTGAGGACAGTGTAAATCGAGAGGATAATCAGCATAGGAGTTGGCTTTCTCCAAAAGTCCGTTGTGCTGTATTAAGACTTCTATAGTACACAGGGATATATAGGAAAACAAAAACAAAAAAAACAGGCCTTTACCTGTCTGGCCTGGTAGTACTCCCTCAGCAGCTGGTCTCTCTGGATGATGGCCTCGGTCCTCTCCTTGCGGGCCACGTCCCTCTCCTCGCGCACCGCGTCAATGTCCTTGCAGGCCTGGCTCAACTCCTTCTGGGCCTCCGCCTTGTCCTTCACCTCGTGGCAGTACTTCTCCAGCAGCTCGTTCTTCTCGCAGATAGCCCGGTCTCGGTCCACGAGAGCCGACCCCAGCTCCTTTGAAAGAGAAAAATAATACATCCGTTTGATTAAGAGCGTTATGATTACACATTATGATGAAGTCTTTAAAATGCCATTGAACTGCCTCGGCATTGATAGTTCAGGACATGAATTATGGATAATAAGTTTGGAACAGGGCTTATGTAAACATGATGTGCAGCTTGTAACTCGGTGAGGCTATCATAAATCAAAACGTGTCTCAACAGGGTTCACTCATAGTTCCAGTTAAATAACTATAAACCTTCGCCTGTCATATTGCGTTAAAATGTTCAGAAAAAATCGTAATACACTCCCCAAGCATGAAAGGGGTGCCTCTCCAGCCGTGTGTGTGTTACCTGTCGGAGCGCCTCCAGCTCCTCGCTGGCCACCCGCCTCTCCGACGAGGTGTTCTTCAGCTTTGCCTCGGCCACCTCCAGCCCCGTCTGCAGCTTGTCCACCTCCTTGATCACCTGGTCCCTCTCGCTCATGATCAGCCGGTACTCGTTGAACACAGAGTCCCGCTCCTCCTTGTACTTGTCACAGTCCTTGGCGGCCTTCAGCTGCTGGGTCTTGAGGCGCGTCGTCTCGGCCTGCAGGCGCTCCACCTCCCGCTGGAGCTCTTTGTTCTGGGTCGAGGCCTTGGACAGCTCCTGCTGCGCGGAGTCAAACCTGGGGGGGGGGGGGGGGGGGGGGCAGATTGGGGATGCACATTACTCACGGTTTGGCGATTGCACAGACAAGTCATGCAAAAGTAACGTGCGTCTTTGAGAGAGACCGAAGTGCAAAGAGAGATGTCACATAGCATTTGAGAGAAGAATACATAAACAACACATGACCGGGTGTTTTTTTTTTGCATCACAACAGAAATGTTGAAATTAAGTAGCTTCTGCCTGGAACGAAGATTGTTCCCAGCACCTCTGACTGTGCAGAGCTTGTTTGATAATTGACCTCTCTCTGTAATTACGCTCTGTGTAACAGTGCATGTAAACTAGTGTCCTGGTGTTGGTCGGGATTAAGTATTAAGCAATTTATATGCTTGTGCACTTTACTTCCTTGTGTGTGACATGTAAATTAAATTCCAGCTGACTTTCAGCCTGTTTGTGTGGGAGGATGCGTATACGTGTGGTTCAATTCTGCAGTCAATGAGAACTTCCATTAGCCTTGAGTGTGCGAGTGTGTTTTGAGGTTCACCTCCTCATGGTGGAGGAGTACTGCTGCTGGTAGTGGACGGCGGCGTCCCTCTGCTTGAGCAGCACATCCATCTGCTTCTGCAGCCGGTGGTTCTCCTCCTCGGCCAGCTCCAGGCGACTCAGGTCCGCGTTGTGGCTGGCCGTCTGCTCGCTGTAGCGCTTCCTCAGGGCCTCGTAGTCGCACTTCAGGACCTCCACTTTGTCCACAGCTGTGTCATAAAGTTTGTTGAGGACGTCCGACGAGCCCTCTCTCATCACCTGGAAATGGCAGCCATCAGGGAAGGTCAATGGCCACAGTACCACTGAGGTGTTCACAGACGGTGAAACGTTTTGGAAAAGGTGCGCTTCAAAACATTACAGTGCTAAACGATTTACAACGTAGCTAAAAACTTATTCTAGTCGACTGAACGTAAACTTCGGTAAACATCAGCCTTAGTCGTGTTCTCTTGTAGAGGAAAACAAAGTGAAACATCTCTTCTCAATTCCACTTATCTCTTGGCACAGAAATAAGTAGATTTGACTTTCATCTTTTTGTCTTTATATAATGAATACAATGGAGGTTTGATTTCAATACTGCTATGCTGAGAAAGATTAAACTTCCATTTGGTTTGGAATCCCTTAAGATCAAAAGAGGAAGCATACTACAACAAATCCAACGTTGGAGCCTCGTCAAATAAAGCATCATGACATAACCCCTAACAAAGGTCAGGGTCTTAAGCTAAATTTAAGAACTTAAATCTCACATCAGGTTGCAGACGGCCTAAAACCTCTGTACTTACTGACGACTTTGTTATTTTCGGTCTTAATACTGAACAAAAAAAGTATTTCATATACAAGACAGTAGAGGAACCAAGAGGCCATTATGTGCATGTCTGCCGCATGATTCCTGCAATCTTTAACATAATTCACAATGGCATCCTAATTTGAATTGACATCATCGGGCTAATTTGACTCATAATTTGCATGTCGCTTGCCAGTACTTTACCTCATGATGGCAGGAGCTTATATACATTCCAGCATACAGACAATGAGCCATGTCTTCTTGCTCAGCTTATCAAAAGACACAGGAGACATTCTCCATGTCCATGTAAGGTATGATGGACCTCGAATAGTCTGACATATCGCCTGAACCAAAATGGGGCCGATAAAGCTTACCATAGTATTAATAGCGGTTACAGGTTAAGTTTTCTTTTTTTAAATAATTCATGATAAATGGGACAAGTGAGAAACAATGTTTGTCTGACCTGATTTTGAATCCAGCGATACAACCCAAATGATAAAGCACTCTTTAGACTAAAGGCCAAAGATTTTGCACAGGGATATCTGGCCCAAATGTTAGGGTCCAAGCAGGATGACTGGATATTGAGAAGGGTCAAATAAATAAAGATGGCCATGCACTATACTGTGCAATATAATGTGCCTAAGCACATTGTGTGTGCAACTCTGTTTGTGCCCTTTACATTTTTCACAGAGGAACCTCAGGTGTGCTATGTGTGTGTGTGTGTGTGTGTGTGTGTGTGTGTGTGTCGGGAAGGGTTCGTGGGTAGGCAGGCACCTGCTGGTGGAGTACCCTCATGTCGGCCACCTCTCTCTGGTCGTCGTTGTGCAGCCTCCTCAGCTCCTCGCAGGCCTGCTTCACGTGGTTATGCTCCCTGACCAGCTGGATGTTGTCCTGCCTCACGGCCTCCACCTCCTCTTTGAGCTGGGCCTGCTCGCTCACCAGGCGGCTGTGCAGTGTACTAGGAAGGTCAGAGTGTGTGTGTGTGTGTGTGTGTGTGTGTGGAGGGGGGGGGGGGATTAAAACAACAGCAATTGGGTTGTTACTACATTACTATAGTGATCATGAAGAGCCAGCGAGCCAGCACATTAAAAATCTAGCCTGGCGTCCTGGCAGGATTACTGTAAAGAGGAAACAAATTAATCTGGGATGCTTTACTTACACATACTAAGCAGATCTAGCTAGATGGGGACTACTTCATGGACAATTGCTTTTGCGTGGTGAATGGGCCAGTCATGAGCTGGCATGGTAAATAAATACTTTTTGTGTTACACAAATCGGGCCCGGGGCGGGACAGGCTTAAACATGGGGAATAATCCTTCATCTGCCTGTTTGCATTACAGCCAGCTGTTAGGTCACTACACTACGGAGGACAGTATGCCATCATTAAAGCGGACAAATGGAGCCGTCCCTCACTGTCAGGTCTGTGCGGTCTTGTTTCGCGGAGCCACAAATGCTCTGTCTTCAGTATTATCCCTATAGCCCAGATGCCATGCCATGGCCACTGTGCACAGATAATGAGTATGGGCTCAGAGGGATTCAGCCTGAGCTCTCCGGGATTGACCCCGGTCATTGCTTAAAGTCAGAGTAATTCCACATCTAGCCTCAACCTCAACCTCTATAGTCAAGAAGACAATCGGGTGATTAAATGCAGTCTCAAAAGGGGAAGGGGCTTCAATACATATTGAAAATAGCACACAACTTAAGGTTGACAGATTGGATGGCTGAACTGAAAAGGTTTCAAGCAGGTACCAACGTTAGCCCATCTGACCCGCAAAAAAGTCAAAAAGAACAAAAAACCTGTTACGTGCAATATGCTGTGGAAACCTCACGGCAGGAAACAAACAGAAAAAAGGTTTAACCCCTGCGGCGGGAAGTGTGAGAGCATGGAACGCAAAATGCATCTAGCGTTGAAATATGGATGAGGGAGTGGCTGGCTCCACTCACTGGTAAAAGTCCGCCTTCTTCACGGCATCCTCGCATCTCTTCAGGGTGGTGCTGTGCTGGTTCTGCAAGGACTGCAGGTCCGCCATGGCCTTCATGCACTGCAGCTTCAGACGCTCGTAGTCGTGACCTGCTTTGGCGTTCGGCCTATTTGACTCAGGGGAGAGCCGAAACAAAAGCACACATCCATCAAAACGAGGGAGTTTCTAGACACCTAATAGGACGATACAGGCTGCATAAGCAAAAGAGCATAGTGTGTTTGTGCTGAGGGGAAATGGCGGTCTGAGAGCAGGATCATTAAAGATTCATATGTGTACTTATTACTTCACATGAAGTTCTTATTTTGAGCTCCTTTTGACAAAAGTGAAACCGGGCAAAAAGGCTGAAGGCTTTTACATTGTGTCTATCCATGTTTGTTTGTCTACTGAGTCGGGAGGAGAGAGAGAGACGAGTGCAGTCAGTGCAGTCAGCTACCGGCAGTCGTCGAAGGTGGTTCCCGGGGAGGAGAGGGCAAGTCGTTTCCGTAGCTCGTCTCTTTCGCGGGTCACCTGCCTCAGCTGGAACAGGACGGTCTCCATCTTCTCGTTGATCTGACGGTTCTCCAGGTGCGCGGGTGGCGGAGAAGAGGCTTGACCGGACGTACCTGTGGGTGTCAGCATGTCACTGGTGGCAGGAGCAACTACAACGCAAATTATGCTTTGATGAAATTTCAAGTGTGGGGTTTTAACACTAGATCCCCTAATGCACAGGGGACATTTCAGACTTCTGTTAGTGAGTTAAGACACACTGTGAATGGCTAGGAATTAGGAAACGTACACGGATGACCTGCTAAAAGGACAAAGCGTTTTTGTATGTATTCATGATCTTACAAAATCTTTAGTCATGAGATATAATTTTATTCCTTAAAATCATAATCTATTCAGTGGCGTAAATCAGGGTCATACTTAATTTTTTTTAACACTGCACTAGCATGTGCTTTTTTTCCTGGACGACTGACTGGCTAACCCCCACTAAGGACAATCAACGGCATGCTCCATTTCAGCAGGCAACACTGCCGGTGAAATCCCTTCCCTTCTGAGAACGGCTGACTAAAACCAGTCTAGGGGGCTGCTTTTCTAAATCCTTTTCCCATCTGCGTAATCACTTGCATGTGCTCCAAGTCTAAATAGGGAGAAACCAGGGCATAAATATCATGGTGGTCGGCTGTATGGCACATATTCGCCCAGCTTGACTTTCTCGTGGCAAACTAAACCTAGGTCTGAATCCACGAGCCCCAGACTTACCTAAGCTGCTGAGGGAACTGCTGCTCTCGGAGTCAGACGGCATTGTGGACAAGACACTGTAGGTGGACCCTGGAAAAAATACATTTTACATCATGGTTGATTAGTGAATTCACAGCACAATAGCACTGCGCTAAGGTACGATATCGGACTTTGAAGCCCTTTGATACTGCCCCACTGTACTAGTCTACTAGACTTAGGGGAGGTTCCTGGGCTTTATTCCCACAGCAGTCAGAGAATAATAAGGTGCAAGGGGACTTTCCCCAACTCCTGATGACAGCCTGCAGGCTTGACAGAAGAGAGTGGCTACTTATGATTGGGAGAGGGAGCCTATGAGGCCCACTGAACGCAGGGCCCCCAAAGAGGCTCAACCTCAGAGCTGCTCCTTTCATCTCGCCGACATAGTCACCCCCCAACCCCCCCCCCCCCCCCCCACACACACACACACACACACACACACACACACACACACACACACACACGACTCCATTCCAAAACCAAGACCTAGGTAATCCATAGACTGTACAAACAAGTTGCCATATAAAAATAAAATGGATTGAGCATAATGCCAACCATCATAACAAAACTACAGTGAGCCATGTTTTTCATCCTTTCATGAAATGTAGTTATTGGGAGTAGGGGGGGCAGGGGTACGAGAGCACTCATTTGAATTGTGGCTGGTATTGTCACAGACTATACTTCTCTCAGGACTTCACAATATCAAGGATAGTCTTCTAAAAGCCAGAAACATCCATAACCCCCTGACCTCAGGGGCAGTGATTCATTAAGATCTAACTTGGCCCCGGGAATGAAAAACTGATAGCTCAGTAATATCAGCAACTCCTGCCCCTGATGGAAGGTCTACAGCTTGAGGAGGAGGGAGCGTGACAAACCATTCTATTTTCCCACATCCCAGTGCACTAAATACGTCCCTCTCTGGCACGGTTCCCACTAGCTAGAGGAGACGGTAGTTTGATTAAAACTGGAAAGGACCCAGCGTACAAGGCAGGCTCACCCCTCGTTTTCCCAGCGGAGGACTGAAAGAAAGAGTGATGTGCCTCGGGAGCCGTGGCATCCCATGGATCAAACAGTCTTTGTTCGCCCTAGCTGTAAGTTTCCCATGAGTCTGTTTGAGCAGAAAGTGTCACAATGGCCAAGGTTCACTGTTGAATTGCTCGCTCACTTTCTGCTTCTTGAAAGTCACGTGACGGCAACACTGCCGCAGTTAAATTGCTCCGCTGCGTTCTCATTTGTATCTCACTTGACTGAAGCCACATACGCGCTGCACTCTGTGAACCAGCTAAATGTTAAATGTTCAGGAGCACAGAAACTTTGTGAGAGGCCTAACCCTGTACTACAGCAGCAAGAAACAGAGTTGGGGTTGTTGGTTGCATGAAGCTTAAATACAGAGACTGGATGAGTATCTAAGACAATTCTCTTATTCTAAACACATCCAAAAAGGCAATATATTCCAAAAAAAGGTTCCATTGAATCCATATCCCGATGCACACACAATAATGCATTTATGTGAGGCATATAGAGGTAGTATAGACAATATAGAGGTGGTATCGACAAGAAAAGTACAGTCTTCACGTGCCCCACTGATTTGCTGCTGTAATATTTTTTTTTGCTTTCTCAAGAGACACCGAGAACAGTCTGCAGACAAAAAGGACTCTGCTACACTGCCCTGGAGCTACAGTTTTTTAAAAAGGATAGAATATCCCTGTTTATTAACAATAAAAAACCCTGAGGCTTTGAAAACCCCCAGAAAGCTTACTCAATCTATGTGCGCATGTTACAGGAAGAAGTGAACATCATAGATGACAGCTTTAGGAATTAAATGGGCAATGTCTTTGTTCTGTCTGACTGAAAATGTGATAAAAGGCTTTCATAACCTTTGTTTAGGTTCAGAGACTGAGACACCTTGCGAGGGTTGTTAGATAACAGCACTAATACATTACACACCCTGTTCTTCTAACCTGTTCTGATCATAGATTATCTAGCTCACACCCTCTGGGATACACATTGACTTGAAGTCTACACAGAGAAAGAGAGAAAGCGAGAGAGAGAACAAAATAGAGAGAGAGAAAGAGAGAGAGAGTGAGAAAGGAAAGGACAGAGAGCAGGCTGCTGACGCTGCACATTGGCAGCCTTGGCTATAACAGGCTACTGCTGTCCTAGGATAGGCCCAGCTTTTGACTGCACAGTGGAGGAACCAGTCGGCGCAGTATTGGGAAAATGCACTGAAGTAGCAGCCCTTCTCATTGTGACCGGTGTGGGACTGGCAATTAAAAAGATGCTTGGTGTACAACTACAGGGTATAGCTAACACTGCTGGCTCAGACCTTACAGGAGCTATTATGGAAAACAGAGTATGAACTAATAATGCATTCAACCACTAGTGTGTGATTTTGCAATTACAGCAACAGATAGTGACATAACAAAAACATCTCCATACTGACCTAAAATTCAACCAAATAATTTGCGTCATAAATAATAGAAAGGGAATAAATTAATTATCTAAACTTCACTTGAGATAAGATATTCCCAAAACGCATGCAGTTAAAAATAATTCACTTGAAATGTGAAGGTAATTTCCAGGCCCTGGAAAAGGATCATGTGACACCACATCCATTCATATGTTATACCTACCCGGTAAACATCTGGTCCTTTGTGATTGACCAAACATGCATACACATTTTCAATACATTAATTGGTATAAAAGTATAATATGTTGCCCAAATTAAGCGAACAGGACACGTTTATTATTATCACTGACTCTCTAATTATTGGCAATCCAGCTAGACCACTTTAAATTACAGCAGACATACTAAACGTATTAGCACCTTTGAAATAACAGCAACACTTTCCACAGCTTCAGAATTTAGCCGTGACAAACAACTTATTTCAAAATGTAAAAACAAAACAAAAATGAACGGGAAGTGATACTTCAATGAATAGCGAATAAAACATAATCCCCAAGATTTTACAAGGAGGGTTAGTGAAATAAGTCCCAAAATAGAAGTAATGCTAGAGAATATCCTACGTCCAGTCTTCTTTCTTTACCCTTTGATTAGCAAAAGGCTGAAACAAAATCATGTGTTTTTTAATCTAAGGAAATAGTAGGCAAAGTAATAGGCTATGTTTAATAAACTAGAAAGATTAAGCTGACCCTTGTATTTCATTATAATGAACACAATCCATATTTTGTTACGCTGCTCTGAATTTGTTGTTTTCCTTACGGACCTTTAACTTTTCTTGTTAGCTATTTTGTCCTTAATACATAATAACATATTTATGACCTACCAAATCTTTTGCATACAAACACAGCGAACTACAGCAAGAAGTGTTTCAGAGTTACACTACTTTAAGGACAACCCCCCATACATCCCTCTTCCACCCTCTCTCTTGACGCTGACAAGAAATGAAGTCATTGGGGTTATTGATTGTAACCCCATTTTCAGTAAAAGCATGGTCCCCCTGTTGTCACAACATTGATTGTTGGTGTAATTTAATGCCTTTAAATTGCTTCACAGATAGCTTCAAGGCTATGCTTTTAGTGAGAGATGGAAAGGGAACATATATCCAGTGTGAGTGAAAATAACAATGAAGTCACATGACTTTACAGCTCAGTATTCAAACTTAAGACAAGTATTGTTCTTGATGATACAATGTTAGTTAACATTGTATACTGAAAATGAATCT
Source organism: Galaxias olidus (assembly GCA_026901105.3). Taxonomy (NCBI): domain Eukaryota; kingdom Metazoa; phylum Chordata; class Actinopteri; order Galaxiiformes; family Galaxiidae; genus Galaxias; species Galaxias olidus. The sequence goes on from JAPMUY010006461.1 coordinate 206,760, forward strand.
GACTATATCTGGTTTTGGAAACCAAGCCTTAAATCAGGGCAATTGATTGGCAAGACATGCCTGTAGATGATGCTGAAAGGGAATGCATTCTGATCTAACATGGAAGTTTTATGTTGCATAATTTAACACAACCTAAATCATGATGACATCCTATAGATATGATGTCATTACTCCAGATGCAACTAAGGGTTTTGGTTCCTACCAGATGTATGATCCACTGGTCCAATACCGTTTAATAGGAGAGCAGAATTCAGGTGAGGGTGAGTCTTCTCCAATGCCATGCAAAGATCTTGGAAATAGTCTCTCTCCTTACTCATCAGCATCTTCAAGAGAAGGTCCAGTCTCTCCGAATTTGAAGAACAGTTATGACCCAACTCATAACGTTCTGATTGGCTTAAAATGCCAGATTGAGCTAGAACATCAACAACTCGGTCTGCATCTGTTATTGACTCAAGTAAGTTCTGGTAACATTTATCTAACAACTCTTTGTGCTTCGGCTCCATCTCTGCCCGCTTAACACAACACCTTCCGTATCAGCTGACAGCGTCAAGATCAAGATACAGTTCCGCTTGAACTTTTTTTCGAATGGTCACTTACAAGGGTTGAAAGTCCTTGAAATCGTAGAATACTGCCAAGTTGAGTCGCTTTTCAACCCAAATTGAGAGAGACACAAGTAGCCATATTTGTTGCCCAAGGCTGTTGACTCCACTGCGAAAGAGAAGTACATTTTCACGGAGCGCTTAAATTCTAACTTTTAGCAGTTCTCGGGAATACATTGGTCTAAAGCGTTCCCCGCTGCATTTGCAACAAAATATATATCATTCCAACTAAGGCAAATTATTTTTACGGTCTGAAAAGTGTTACAACTCTTCAGGAGTTCTCCCTTGAACTGCAAACTCCGCCATGTCTCACCAGCTCAGAGGCTGTAGCCTTCTCTGCCAATCATATCTTTGTGCAATGCCCAAGTTAGGTAAAAGTGGGAGGGACCTTTTACAGACGCACCTGGCTTTCGAAATGATAGTATAAAGAAAATACATTTTATAATTTTATAATGTGTAAATTTAATTCGAAAAATGTAGAATTGTCATGGCTTGCTTTAAAATCAATTGCACGTTGCTATTATGCATACATTTCTTTATTAAACAATCTGCATTCAAATTTAATTGTTTAAAGCATGTTCTGTGTCCAAATTTTAATAATTTGATGAAAAGGGAAAGCCGATTGTTCTTATCTGGAATGTCCTGGACTGACACATCTGCACTATAAGCTTTCTTCTGCTCTATATAATCCCTCATTCAATATGAAGACATGGGGTCTCACTTGAGGCAGCAGTCACATCTGCTGCAATTGATAGTCTACTCTAGAAGAACCACGATTCAATATAAAAGCTAAACGATGGGAAATGTGTTAATCTGAAGTTTATGCTGGTATGTAAGAGCCTTAAAAATTGCTTGATATTACCAAAAAAAGATGAAAATATGCTTTTAAAATGTATCTTTCTTTCCACATTACTACTTTATACCTGCCTGCTTTGTTAAATCACACAGTTAAATCATTATGGTATTGTGTGCATGACTGTTGATCCATTTCTGTACAAATAGGGCCAATTATGAAACCACTTAACAATTAAATTTGCAGAGACAGATTGGAATTGCAATACTGTGATATTAAAAAATACATCCTTACCTATCACACAAACGCAAATTAAAAATGTATTATTCTCCCATCAAACCTATATCGTGTCATCTATGCCATTTCCACTGAGCAGTCCATGACTGGTTATCCAGTGCATTTGTTCATTAAATAACAAACATATCAGCCTCAAATATGCACACAAATACACAGACACACACAAACACACCTGATCCTAAATGTAAATCCAGATGGAGGGAAATGACTGACTCAGGATCAATGGTTCATTATTTTCAATGTTTCATTAAATTACGGATGGTATTGACGATTATATAAGTAAACAGGGAGTTTAGTATTTCTGCCAGGTTTTCTACTAAAACGTTATATGTTATTCATCTACTAATCCTCAGGTTTCTAATATGCGTGAATGATTTCATGAAGGTTGAAGTGGGATTACATCCATGGCAACCAAATGTCACTTGCCACTCATTTCGTATCAACTGACTGGAGATGTTCAGTCTATTTACATACTGTACTTGTCCTACCCTTTCCTAACAGTCATTTCATGACTATAGTACATGTATGCTCATATTCACATGGATATCAATTTCAAAAGCACCGTTTAGTTTATAATAAGTTAATGTGTTAGATTTTACTGACTGTATTCAGAAACAACATTTCTGTCTACTTTATGTTTTTCTCCCTGAGTGGACCCTTCTATGTGGTGAAACACATTCTATGTGGATTATGTCAATCCATTAACAGGAGAAAAGGTTATGAAGAAATGACGGCCTACAGCTCATCTTTGTTTGACCTTGACAGCTTTTATCTACTACCGGCAGTACTGATGACGCAGAAAGATGTTATTGATCAACATGACTGTGTGCATCACAGCTCCAACAGACATCTGGACACATCTCTGTATGGCTGTGTGTTCAGTCTTTATGAAACGGAACAGTCACTGCAAAAAAGCTCCTATCAAAAACCATGTGTTAATAATTAAGAGACATTCTGTCTAGATATCAGCCTGAAGGAATCCATTTGTTTTTTTATTCCCAAAGAGAACAAAAATAACCAACACAGGAGGTCTGATTTCATTTTGACCTAAATATACACATCTATATTTGATGAAGTATCACAGCCATCACAAAGTTAACGGTCAATACTGCTGAGTGAACACACAGATATCGTCATGAAATATGTATGTTTCTTTGTGCTCAGTGTGAGTTCTTCTGCCACGTCTACTGAATAAATACTTAGCCAAAATGGTTCTCACGTCAAGACCAGACTTAATATGGACAGCAATGCAGTATACACTGTGGATTCCTTCAAATCGTAGCTCAAAACTAATTTCTTTTCATCAGCTTTCGAATCATATTTGTGGTTTTCTATGCACTTAGCTTGTACATAGTATATGTATATGTCACAACTGTTTTCTGTTATGTTTGATATGTGAATGTATTGTACAGCACTACGGTCAGCGCTGCTTGTTTTAAACATGCTCTATTAATAAACTTGATATGATACATATGAGATTTTATTTTTACTAAATTGCTGGTGAAAAAACATTAATCTCCCAATATAATTATCAACAAGAAAAGACTGTGATTCTCTACCGCTGTGTCAATGAACGGTAAAATAAACTTTACCAACTTCCCCCCATCTCAGATTGAAAACAGAGGCCTACACAACAATGAATCACTTTGAGAGAAATCACCTTCACCTTTTGATAGAAGAAACGATGTATGTCAATTTCCTAATTATACAGTTAGGCCCAAAAATATTTGGACAGTGACACAATCTTCATGATTTGGGCTCTGCATGCCACCACATTGGATTTGAAATGAAACAACTACAACGGAATTGAAGTGCAGACTTTAAGGTTTAATTCAAAGGGTTGAACAAAAATATATGATTAAACATGTAGGAATTGTAGCTATTTTTATACAAACGCTCCTCATTTCAGGGGCTCAAAAGTGATTGGACAAATAAACATAACCCCAAGTAAAATGTTACTTTTCAATATTTTGTTGAGAATCCTTTGCAGGCAATGACTGCCTGAAGTCTGGAACCCATGGACATCACCAAACGCTGGGTTTCCTCCTTTGTGATGCTTTGCCAGGCCTTTACTGCAGCGGTCTTCAGTTGTTGCTTGTTTGTGGGTCTTTCTGCCTTAAGTTTTGTCTTGAGCAAGTGAAATGCATGCTCGATTGGGTTGAGATCTGGTGATTGACTCGGCCATTGCAGAATATTCCACTTCTTTGCTTTAAAAAACTCCTGGGTTGCTTTTGCAGTATGTTTTGGGTCATTGTCCATCTGCACTGTGAAGCGCCGTCCAATCAACTTTGCTGCATTTGGCTGAATCTGAGCAGAAAGAATATCCCTATACACTTCAGAATTCATCCGGCTGCTTCTGTCTTTTGTCACATCATCAATAAACACAAGTGACCCAGTGCCATTGGAAGCCATGCATGCCCATGCCATCACACTGCCTCCACCATGTTTTACAGAAGATGTGGTGTGCTTTGGATCATGAGCTTTTCCAATTCTCCTCCAAACTTTCTTCTTCCCATCATTCTGGTACAGGTTAATCTTAGTCTCATCTGTCCAAAGAATGCTGTTCCAGAACTGGGTTGGCTTCTTCAGGTGTTTTTTGGCAAAGTCAATTCTGGCCTTTCTATTTTTGAGGCTGATTAATGGTTTGCACCTTGTGGTGAATCCTTTGTATTTACTCTCATGAAGTCTTCTCTTTATGATAGACTTAGATACTGATACACCTACTTCCTGGAGAGTGTTCTTCACTTGAGTGGATGTTGTGAAGGGGTTTTTCTTCACCATGGAAAGGATTCTGCGATCATCCACCACTGTTGTCTTCCGTGGACGTCCAGGCCTTTTGAGTTCCCAAGCTCACCAGTGCACTCTTTTTTTCTCAGAATGTACCAAACTGTTGATTTGGCCACTCCTAACATTTCTGCTATCTCTCTGATGGATTTCTTCTTTTTTTTTCAGCCTCAGGATGGTCTGTTTCACCTCCATTGAGAGCTCCTTTGACCGCATGTTGTGTGTTCACAGCAACAGCTTCCAAATGCGAACGCCACACCTGGAATCAACTCCAGACCTTTTAACTGCTTAATTGATGACAGGTTAATGAGGGAAGAGCCCATGCAGCGTTGTTTTTTTTTTTTTTTGCAGCCTTCTGAGTCAATTGTCCAATTACTTTTGGTCCCTTGAAAAAGAGGCGGCTACGTATTAAAGAGCTGTAATTCCTAAACCCTTGCTCCAATTTGGATGTGAATACTCTCAAATTACAGCTGAGAGTCTGCACTTGAAGCCCATATTGATTATATAATTGTATCCTGAATATGTTTTCGTAAACAGCTAAAATAACAGAACTTGTGTCACTGTCCAAATATTTTTGGCCCTAACTGTATATGCATTATCTAGTCCAAATGGAATCAAAGTGACTTTGAAATTGAAATGTTGATTCTTCTTAATCTCTCATTAGATTAAGGAAATTGAAGTTTAAGGCAAAGGCTGCACACAGAAAATAATGATCAGACAATACCCCATTACTGGCAAGTATTAAAGTCAGCTTTATATGTATGTCTCTTGATCAGAAATGACAAAGGCACTGTATAAGCTATTGTCATAAGACAATGACAAAAGGTGCATTAGTATAGCATTGGTGTAACACATATAGCTGCAGTATTTAAAATGTCAAATTGTTAACATTCTTTGACTAAACAACATTTTCTTCATGTGGTTTAGCACCCTCTATTGGTACTACATTATATTACCAAGAAGAGAATGGGTATTGAAACTTTGCAAAAACATAATCTTGAACCATTAGATTGTGATTGAACCTTCGACATTTAGATTGTGGACAAAATCGCACATTGGCAAGATGACATGGAAAGGGCAGAAATCAGAATCAGAATAAACAATATAACATTTCACCATTAACATTAACAGAAATTATCAGATTGTGTACACTTACAGAGACAGGGCAAGACTAATTAAAACTGGCTTGTTATTTAGTAGATAACAGATTCAAATGTGTAATAAAAATATATATGATCATTTGCAATAATTATCAATTTCATTGCATATAATTTAAATCAATCCTAAAGCTATTAACTCACATAAATGTTGAGAATCCCCAAGTTTACACTTTGTTAGCAATCGAATATTCTATATACTATGCATTTGTCTATCTAAAAATAGGATATAGTAAAAACATTTAATTATAATATATTATACTTGGCCTGAACAAAGGATTGGCAATACAGCAAATTACATATTGTCTTGCATATAAAGCACATATGTTTGTAGGTATGCATGCTCAAAACAATAAAACAAATATAATTATTTGGCAATTCTAAAGAGTTATTCCTATGCAAAGAAAAAGGTTCATGTTAAATGTGAATAAAATAAAACTGTCAAAATTACATGCATTTCTGCCTGATATAGGTAAAGTCCTGGGATATTCTTATAATAGTGTGGACTATTACGTTGTCCGGATCAGAGCAGTCTTTGTGATCCCCTAGTCACTGCCTCCACACAGCTTCAACAACAGCTTCTGATAATCACCGGAAGTATCACCCTAAAATCAAGGTAAAATAATATTATATAATTTTATGGTGTAAGCAAACCCAGATATCCTCCCAAAATAAACACACACACACACACACACACACACACACACACAACGTGTAATTGCATCATGAAAAATAAACTACGCAGGTAGTATTAGACCCCTTTTTTGTTACTTTGCTATATTTGAGGTACTTACAGAGATGTGAGTGAATAGGGATTTTCCGTAGGCCTTTACATACACCTGTCTGATGTCCAGCATGTCAACCTCAGAGCGGGTAATCATGACACGTATGAGGGTTTGATCCTTAGTACCTGCCCCCTGTCAGCACAGAGAGAGTTTTAGAGGAGCATTAGATTATAAACCGTTTTCATTACATACATTTAAAGTCTGTACCTGCATGGACTTGAAGAGCCTTTCTGCAAAGTAGGCTGTAGTATTCTTGATGCATTTCACTGTAAAAACAAAATAAACTTACATTTAACTAAGATAACAATTTCCTGTTAAATCCATAAAACTTGTGACACATGGATCAAATCCACTGAGTCAAAAAGGAACAATTTACCAACAGCCACCATGCCAGACTCCAGATTTCCAGACATCTCCCTACAGATACTCTTCTCAATATCTCGTCCACTCATCTGCTGGTACTCATGGAATACTAAAAGGGAGAAATGTAGAGCATGCATATGTTATCATTACTAGGTTATTATTATTATCATCATTATTATTATTATTATTATAATAATTATTGTCATTATTATTATTATTAATCCTATGTTACATCTCATTTCTACAACAATAACCTCATTAGCGTGTCGTGAAAAGGGAAACACTATTGACAGGAGAAATACCGTGGTTCGAAATTGTGTTAACATACCTGCTCTAAGATGAGGCTTGCTGCGGGCACAAAGAATGGCATTAAATGAGGACTCATCAGTGCCTACTTTGTTTTCACCAGCAGCATAGAGTTTCTGTCACAAAAGAAAAACAAAGAGGAAATAATATGCAATAACCAAAGTAAGTACAAATCCTAGGCACTTTGAAAACAAACAAATCCATACAATTTAGTAGCTGATGCATGCAAAAGTTTATTCTGATACGTCTTGCAGATGTCAGAACAAATGCCATAAAAAACTCTTATAACAGTCCTTACTTGTGCATCTTGCTTGGCTAAAGAGATATCCACATTTTCTCTCTCATCGCGGTTTCCCTAAAAAGAGAGAGTAAAAGGTTAAGTGTTAATATCCAAAACATCTTCCACTGGGCAAATTATAACATCTGTTTACACTCTAGACATGATTACTATGATGAGTATTGAGAGATTCTAGCTGTTACCTGACACAGTGAGATCAAAAGTCTGCGGAAATGTCCAGAGGTATCTTCACTTATGGCATCCTCCAACTTCTTACCATATTCTGGAAAACAGCATATTTAAATGATCATCTTTATATAACCAGGTACAGTACCAGTCAAAGGTTTGGACACACTTTCACTTTTAATTCAATTGAATGGGAAAGTGTGTACCTGGTTTGACTGGTACCGTAGGTCAACTTAGAACAAGTTAAGAAAGGTTAGTGCAACTATCAAAACCTTTGATCCATCAACTCTCACCACATTATTTACCCTTGCACAGATAGACACAGGATACTCACCACTCTTGTAAACCTGGTTTATTTCAAGAATTTCTGCATTAGATCTGGACGCCAGAATCTCAATCAGACATGCCTCATCAGTGCCTGCACCCTTTTAGAAAGAAAACATGAAAATCAGAGCAGCAACTTTAAAAATATCACCATGTAAGTGCATAAACTCTTAAATATATTTGTAAGTTGTCCAAGACCTTTACAGTTTTTTTTACTATCGCTAACATACTTTTGTCCAATCTGTAGTCACATTTTCCAAACTCTAAACACAATAAGCACAACATCCACCTTTGTGGCCTATACCATTAGCACAATTTGTGTTATGTTCACACAATATACATCAATTAACACGTTTCTAAAATGCTTAAATATTCTTTACATACATGTTGATCCCAATACCATAATGATGGATCTTTCTTGACTTATTCATAGTGATTTCACACAGCGTGCCAGAAATGAAAGTACAATGTTCAAAACCTTAAATATAGTATAAATCCTGTACTTCTGCAACAACAGAAGCTCAAAAGCTATATTGAAACATCTGATAAGCATTTTAGAATGAACACATTGGAAAATAACTGATTTACTGTAAATTGTGTAAAGTAAACCAACCACATCTGAGTCCAAATGTCAATCAAATACATAGCCAGGTAACTAAAGTTATTTCAATTACATGGACATTCACAGTAAAAAAGGGACTTTTTTGATATATTTTGTTCAATGTGGATACAGAACAACACAAAGAAGTGATGGAAAAATTATGTTTGGACAAGGTAGAGAAATAGTGGGATGAGGGAGAGGACCAGGGAGAGGAATAGCTGGACCAGGCAGAGGATAAGTTGGAACAGGGCAATGGAAAAGGAGAAGTAGAGGAGAGGAGTAAGAATGTGTGGTGGTGTCAGTGGATAGTAAGAGCTGTTGTCCCTGTTGTAATACTGTAAGAGCGACCAGCAAAGACCATGTAATACAGTATAACATGGTATATCACTGAGACGGGCTAGCGAAAGAGTCAAGCCTACTGTAATATGAGACAGTCAACCGTGGCTTCCGTTATCATGTTTTTTTTGCAGATAAGTAATTCACACTTCTTCTATCATTACTGTTACTTTGTCTCACAGTAACTGTAGGCCACCAGTTTCAATGCAAATACATGTGTGGATTGTACATACAGTATATGTGTATTTTTGTTCCTCTAAATAACCTTTTTGTTGATCACTAGCAGCTATTTTATGTTGCTAATAAAGTTTTTAAGGTGGCAAATCTGTCACTTACATTTTTTCACTGTAAGCCTACATTCTATAAAGTAAAAATGACTCATTCACTGTTAGATATTACAGTATCACTGAGAGAGGTAGTGAAAGAGTCCAGCCTACTGTAATATCAGTCAACAGTCAACCAGGGCTTCCATCCAGAGTTTTCAACAAACTAAGTTGCAGGTAAGTAATGCATTTCACACTTCTTCTATCATTACTGTTGCTTTGTCTCACAGTAACTGTAGGCCACCTGTCTGAATGCAAATACATGTGTGGATTGTACACATTGTGTATTTTTGTTCCTCAAAGAACCGTTCTATTGCTCACTGGCAGCAATTTCATGTTGCTAATAATGTTTTACAGTAGCAAATCTGTCACATTTTTTTTACTGTAGGCCTACATTCTATAAAGTAAAGATGACGCATTCACTGTTAGATAGTATGTGCCAAAAATGCACACATTCAACTCTGAAATATGTGAAGTGGTTCACAGTAAAATAAACTGAATTATAAAAAACTTTGCAAGTCAATCTGTATTCAGGTAGAACTGAAACATGAAAAGTAGTGAAGTTTTTGTAACGCAATCTAATGTTAGTGTTTTGAAGGTTGTTGCGTTATGATTGACTATATGTTTCTCTTGGATAGAAAACATGTGCTTGTGTTTGACAAAAGTATTTCATATTGAGTCTGGTTTGTGGTGTTTTGACAGAGTTAGTGTATGTAGACAAAGTTATTTTGCATTTTGAAATGTAGAGTCTGTATTTAATTAAGAAAATGTGGTTTTGAGCACAAAATGTAGAATTTGGCTAATTGTGTGATGTAGGTGTGTTGCTGTGTTAAGAGCTTTGAAAAAGTATGTTAAGTATAGGTCAACGCTTGTTAGCGATTGTAAAAAACTGTAACTTTTTTCCATGTTCATTATACAAGTAGCACAGACTGGCTGGCTGCAAACTAAAATGGAATCAGACAGGGAGAAGGCAGAATCAAACGTCTAACCTTTATGGCATGTCTGAGCTGAGAGGCATCAAAGAATGCTGGCTTCATCAGCATACCGATAACCAGGTCCTCAAAGTGTCCAGTGAGCTCAGACTTCAGGTCTTTGATTAGATCCTGAAAGAGAAAAAAATAACATTTTAATATTGTATTAATGGTCTGTAATAGTAATAATCTGTGAATACAACTGCGAGCAGTGATACGGTGGCCGGCGTATAAAAAGAATGACAGAAAAAAAAAAACTTAAAAAAAATAATAATTAAAAAATAAGAAAGAATAAATAATACAGAAGGGGAAAAAAAGATATAAATTTGGTTGGAATGGTCATAAAACTCAGCAAATGGAGGAGGTTGCACACCCACCAACCTACACGACATTCAGTATCCTAAAGATGTGTAAAATTTAAAACATTATCTGTTACCGAACAATATGCAACACCAGCACTTGCAGAAAAAAATTTAACAATGCTCTTTTTTTTGGCAATCCAATAAGAACATTTGAGATAGTTTTATTCGTATAGTAGCAACTTCAGGAAGATCAACAGAGACTCACGTCTATTCGACCCTTTGCTTACCGATATTGAAGCAAAAAGTCACACACCAACACGATGAGACATGCTCTGACCTTATTCACAGACACACCATGCACAGTCACATCTAACAAAAGTACAAACTTATATCTGCATTTACAGCACTTCATAACTCTCATAACACAAGCATAACAAGGAAACATAAACATGATAACAAGGAAACTATAAGAACCTACTGTCCATAGTCTACACAGAGTGACACCCAGCACTACATTATGTTGATTTTTTTAATGGTTGGTGTAAGAATTAGAAGTGGGGAAATGGTTGTAAATAGCCATGTTTCCTCAAGTACAAAGATGCAAATAGTTCACATGAGCTGACTCGAACAAGTAGACTCATTGTTAAGACGCCGACTACACATCATCATCATCAACTTGGGTCAGAACAACAGACACCCACGTCTATTCACCCATTTAATTGTTGTCGTTCTAGCAAAAAGGTCACATACGAAACTGAGGAGACATGCTCTGACCTTATTCACCCAGACACACCATACACAGTCACGGTGTCACATTATGAATGTTATTATTATTATTATGATTATTAATAATCATAATAATAATTATAATAATACTAACAATCACAATAGATGCTCGGCTGCACAGCCGGCCACCTAAATATAAATTGTCTTCACAATAAGTTACCTTTCCATAGGTTGTTTTATAGGCTGCTACCATTGGCACTCTCTGCTTGTTACTGCGATTACCGAGAAGTTCAATAATAGCTGCCTCATCAGTGCCTGTTGAAATGAATGCTGATTAGCTCCAGGTAATTGTAACTTGAAGGAATAAACATCAGCTATAGAGCTAATAGTCAGGCAAAAAATTTTTATGTAAAGCTAGGTCTACAAGTATTAAGTTATCATGTATCAGTTACCTACAACTTACAAAAATGTTAAACTATATGAGGAAGTTACTGACCAAATCCCTTCATGGCCTTTCGGAGTACTTCCACATCCTTTAATGGGTCAGCCCCAGGGAAATCTTTAATGGAGCCCCTGTACCCTTGCTAATAGTTGAAAACCAAAGAAATACATTGATTAAATATAATGTATATGATAATGATTACGATCATCTTTTAGCACTGATAGGAAAGTATGAACAAGATACATACAGGCCCCTTTGGAATTGCTGGAGCTCCTCCTCCGTATCCAGGCATGGAGGGGTTAGGGGCTGGGGCTCCTCCTCCATATCCAGGCATGGAAGGGTTAGGAGCTGGAGCTCCACCTCCGTATCCAGGCATGGAAGGGTTAGGAGCTCCAGGATAACCGGACATGGGCTGACCAGGGGCAGGGCCCCCTGGGTAACCTTGCTGTGACACAAGAGAGGACCAATGTGACAATAAAGTACAGCGGGAATGTCCTCCCAAGATTTCCACAATATTGCCATTGTGTTATATTTGGTCGTAGGATAGATAAGACGGTTTAAGCAAACAGAGATTTAGATGTCTGACTATATGTTGTTAATTCCATGTATATGGAAATGCAGATTAAGTAAAACAGGTTCAATGTACCATTCCATAGCCTTGGCCTCCAGCGGGAGCTCCTCCCCAACCTCCACCGCCTACAAAACAAGTTGTGGTAGTTTAAAGTATAGTCAATATCCCAAAATAGATAATATAACCCATACATCCAGAATTTTTAAATAAACACGGCTATCATTGAGACATTAACCATGTAGTCTTACCTGCTGGTGGCATGGAAGGGTATCCTCCAGCTCCCTGCTGTGGTGGGTAGCCCCCTGCCTGAGGGGGGAAGCCTCCTGCTGGGGCGGGGTAACCCCCAGCCTGGGGAGGGTAACCTCCTTGTGCTTGAGGATATCCCCCTGCCGCTGGGGGATAGCCTCCGGCTTGAGGAGGGTAACCGCTCGGTGGATATCCGCCTGCTTGAGGTGGGTAGCCTCCAGCCTGTGGAGGATAACCTCCTGCTGGTGGGGGATATGCCCCTGGTTGCTGAGGGTAGCCGCCAGCCTGGGGTGGGTAGCCACCAGACTGAGGGGGATATCCAGGATAGCTCATATTTAGGATCTGTTAAAAATAAGAATACGATCAGCCGGATCAGGTATTGGAGGAAATATTCTTTCCCCAATATAAATTCCAAGTGACTCAAAAGTTTGTTTCGATTGCACTCACATTGACACATAGTTTCCATGTGGCCAGATCCCTAAGCAAGAGCTGATTACATAATACCCTATTGTTTTGGGTGAATCCAGTTTCCCATATTGCTTTCATTCAAACTAAAGAGGAAAGCAGTCCGTTCCACACAAAATAAAGGTAAATAGAAATAATATTTAAACATTCTAAGCCACCAAAGACTTTTTTTCCATTCCCTTAATATTGCATTTTTTCCGACTCACTCAAACGAAATCATGTGGAAAAGTAGGCGGAATGTTAGAATGTGGGGATATAACTCAACAACTTTGACAGGCAACGCAAACATATATAGACGATCACACTATAAACCATCGTAACATAATGGATATATTACGAAACGAATTCTTACTATTTGAGTGTTTTGTCTGCTCATCGAACAAACTTTATGAGCACTTGCTCCACCCCTCATTTCTCTATCGCCCATGTTGTTGAATTACGATGGGATTACCTCTCCGCAAATGTAGGGAGGCAAATATGGCTGTTTAAGAAAACAGCGCTATGATAAGTATTTTACTGCACAGACATAGATCCAGACCATCAGCTTGCTCGAGTGCAACAAAAAATGCAGTCCGATGCTCAGATTTTCTGCTTATACGTCGATAGTATACTATGGCCTACGCCTACAACCAGTGTCCGACCATAAGAAGCATTGTAGCATCATAAAGTGATTACAATTTATTATTTTAGTTTAAAGAATATTGTCCAGTATTGCCCTTAAATGCCTGAAGGGGGAAACTAAAACGTAGGGTATTTTACTCGTAATAATGCTGATAATTTACCTTTAGGACGTTCAGGCTTCCTTTGCAAATTAGGAACTAAAGGCCAACTAGCCGAACAAGCTCAAAACATTGAGGTTGCTCAATACATCATTACAGAATGATATCATTCACACCAAAAAACATTTGCAACCCTTAGATGGGTTAAATTTAGGAATGCTATATATTCTATTTATAATGTAAAACACTATGGCACTTACTGTTTCCGTGGTCTATGGACTTCTCAGCAAACTAAGCCTTCCAGGAAGAGGGAGGTATACTAGAGTTGATAGTGGGTGGGTCCCTAAATAAATGTAAGCTACTTGACAATGGTTTAACCTTTGCTCGAAAAAAGCAGAGTGAGAGTATTCTTTTCAAGGCTGGTGACTTGGTGAGCACTGGGCATGTCTGGTTACTGGGTCTGGGGGGAAAGCCTTCAAAAATCATTCAAGAATCACATATTGCTTCTTGAATAAAAAAGCGTTCGTTATCGTTATAATTTTTATAGTTTTCATACAACTTCTGCTATATGTAAAACATAATGGCATGAACCCTTAACATCTGTGCAATAATTATAGAACGTATTGATGTTGGGGCCACAGTGTAAAACTGTAAAATTGTCTCTGGAACACAATCTAGAAACAAGACCAATTATCACAAAACCTGTTAACACCCTTTAGTTCATCTAAGACAAACACATGAAAGTTTTCAGGTTATACCTGTTTCAGAGATTTGTCATGAAACGACGCAGCTAGATAGAACAGGTGTGGGTGGTACCACAACGCCTAACAATTCCTCGTGCTAAAATGGAGTAAAAAAAAAAAGGAAATAAATAATGTTTTAAAGTATAGGAAAATAAATAACAAAAATGGAAAAAATAAATTAATACCAAGTCAATATTATAGGTGTATACGCATAATATTATAACCACTAGATGGCAGTAAGACACTTTAGATACACAGTGCAAGAATCATTGAACCAAGAACCATTAGGTTTTCACAGTGCTTTCTTAACGTGTATTCTGCAAATTCTGTCTTAAGTGTCTTTATCTATTCAGTGTCAGAGCCCAAATTAAAATATTCCTTATAGTTTCTTCTAAACCTAATAAAATGTATAATGAATAATGATAATACTTTGTTATACAGGTACATCTACAGCTTTTTGTAGTTCAAGTTACGTAATTGTATGGGTAATTAGGATAATATCCCCCATTTGAAATGTTTACGAGCCTCAGTTAGGATAAAGACATATTTTATCATTTGTCAAAGTGCCGTGACCAGTGAATACACTTTGTTAATGATGACAATTATCATTGATAACAATATTAATGTGTGAATTAAGGATGTACGTATTTGTAGTGTAATTTGTAGTTTAATCATGTTTATACCGTTCAGATTTAAATAAACCCTTTTCATTTTAAACATAAAAAACTAAAACTGGTGGCATTGCACTTGAACTGTCCAAACAGCACCCCCTATTTGTAATGACTCACTACAGTGGACTAGAGTACAAAATAAGTAATGAGCTCCCCGCTGAGTACCACGTACGACGCACAGCTTCTTTACTGGCATAAAACCTTTCGCCCTGTCATGTCTTCAGCGCCGTCCTAAACATAAACCAGTGACTTGGGTCCTTCAGGACACCACAGTTAAATGCAAGGAACAATTTGTTAGTGATGAAAAACTGGAATGATTTAAAGATTGTTTAGCCTACACTGCTGATACAAAAATACAGCGGTTTCAACGTTGGCGCGTCTAGAGACACTAAAATGAGTCTGATGTCTGCGATAGACTTGGGTACTTCTGTGTACCAGCCAGCACAGCTGTTGAATTGGGTATACATGTCCTTGCAAGATACCCACCAGACAAATGCTTTTGACGCTTTCAGACCGGAGTCTGAGAATTCTCAGCTGGATCTAAACTACATAAAGTGCTCCGCCGCTGAATTGAGCTCGGCGCTGAATTTCAACTATCTCAATAACTTCTTGAAACTTCATCGGAATGAGGTCGGTGTGGGTCTGTAACTCATGATGATGATGGTATCAACTTTGTACGTCTTGTTCTAGTCCAGAGCCTATATCAAAAACTAAACGACATGTTCTTAGTCAATATTCAGAATTTACATGTACTTAGGTAAAACTAAAGTAGGCCTATTATTAAAAGTTGTTTCAATTTGATTAAATCTAAATATAAATATGATAGATCTATACATGTGAATGTGTTTAATTTTTTTCTTCATATTTATTTAAAGCAATTATTAAGTTTAACCAAACTGTCACTTCGCTGCACTCCTCTCTTTGGTTGCACTGTGGTGATCAACTGCAGTTTATATGAATATGTGTCTTGTATTCTGATATAGTGACTTCTTGTGTGCCGACTGTGCAGATGTCAGTGAATGGTAGCAGGGGAGGTATGACAGATTGAAAAGGGCCCCCGGACATTTTTTTCAATGAATGCACAAGTTCACCTGGTTTGGCCAAGGGAGTATCATATGCAAGGATAGGTCCCTGGTGCTCAATACAAGGCAGAGTACAGTACGTATAGCACTAGTCAGAGTCACCAAAAATGTAATAGAAGCAATATGGCAAAAAAACAAAAACAAACAATATTTGTATGTTTCTCGGACCCAAAGATTACTTGCTTGGGTAGCAGGACTGGAGCCTGAAGTCAAGACAGCACACCTTGCAATGCAGATATGTCTGCATCCAGACACAATCTAATTGCCTTGAAAACTTATACCATATACAATACCCCTAGTTTTATCCAGCATGTTATCTTAACACTGTGGTACCATGGAATCCATCTCCACCGACACAATGACGTTGATTGTCCTTTCCAAATAAGGGATTCTGGAAAAATACATGACCGAGCCATTTGTTCTGTCCAAGGAAATGGACACCATCAGCCCAGCGAATGAGTGCAGCACATCTGCAAAAAAAAAAATACAATGTCTGCTACTGTCTTCTGTTTGACAGAGCAGGGAGAGAAAGGAACTGGAAAACAAGAAAATCAATCAGTGTGTTACCCTGATAGGAAGAGGAGAGGGGGAAAAGCCACATGCTGCAAAGCAGCTTCAGCTTCAATTATTCTTTAGGTCATCTGATTGGCTAATTTTCCAATTAAAAACTTCATTGTGTCTACCCAAAATAAACTTTCTCCACATTTTTATTTCACATTCGATTGTCATGATTCTGTGGTTTCTTTGTTTTATAGGCCCTAAACGACAACGTTTACAAGGATTCCTCTCCGTATGGCTCCCTCAACAACATTGTAGAGGGACTGAGCTCTCTCACAGACCATTTCTCTGACCTTTCCCTCTCTTCAGAGGCCCGCAAACCAAGCAAAAGGCCGCCGCCCAACTACCTGTGCCACCTCTGCTTTAACAAAGGACACTACATTAAAGACTGTCCTCAGGTGAGTGGGGAGCTCATTATATGACTGCAGATGCTTTCTCTTTTCAACACTTAGTTACAAACACTGAAGATTTTTTAAACAATTATTTTAGATTTTTGAACTGAAGTTATAAAGAGCTGAACTTGTTTAATTTTTATGTTTTTTCTGTAAATTCTTCTCTTTTGGTGGTTATATCAATTATTCAATACATGACCATGATATGCAACAGATCAAATAGCAGCCATTATTACTATATGAACTTTGTTAATTTACAAAATGAACTCTGTATGCTGGCATTCCTTTTTGTTAAGGTGATAAAGATTCCAAAGCATTTACATCTCATCCACATATTTGAGTTTCACCACAGGTTGGTAATTGGTAGCAGATGTTAGATTAGATCTGTAAGCCCAGTCTTAATGAAAGATGATAGGCTGCGCTGTGGATCTGAGCTGGAGTTCTGCTTGCTGTAGGAGATGAAACCTTACCATAACTCTCTGTGGGCAACTGGAGCTATCCATTGATAATTTTTCCAGAGGAAATACCTGACATTAGTCATATGTAATGGAAAGGGATCATATGGGCAGGATGTAGATGTGATCCAGAACAACATCCAAAAACAAACAAAACATTAAAGTCTCTTTTTCTTTGTTAAAATAACATGCAGTTTAAGTTAAAATAAAATATAGTAAAAGGTTTAAGTGATACATGTATCTGCCAAGTGCAATCAGACCAGACCTACAATCTTCTAAGTCCAAGGAAGAGTTTTGTTCCTATTCTAAGCTCCTTTTGTTGACTGCTTTTGGTGTAGAAATGGATAGGAATCAAAGAATGAGTGCGAGAGTACAGCCTGTCATCCAGAGACGTAAAGTGGACTCAGGGTCCATGCCTTGCCCACTGAAAGTCTGCCTCTTTTGATAAGACAACTCAGGGGACATACGTTGGGGACAGTTGACAGTTATTCCGGCTTTCCTGTGTATAACCAAGCTTTCAATTTGCTGTAGTGGGAACATCATTGCACATGATTCATTTGGCTCGCATGCTTTATCGCTTCTTACGTTGAATAATTAAACATTTGATTTGCGTTGCCCATTTAGTTTGGACAACAAGAGTTGGGTTACTCACATTAAAAGGAGACTAAGGCATCCAGAGATTACTTCCAAGATATTTACGACTCTTCTAACAACCCCACCCCTTTAACGTGCAAAATCTGGAAACCATTTCTGTTGGGTTGGTTCTCCTTGCTCTGTTGTAGGAAGATGATGTCAGATTTGATCATGTGTTGCTGAATTTCAAACCCAAAGCAATGATTAAGGAACAGTTTCCATGACAAAGGGTTCTTTAGTTGGGGCCAAGTTGAACAGTACTGCTCATGAACAAAACTGCTTTTTGTTCACGGTGCTTGGAATTTGAGGCATTTTTAAAGTGGTCAGATAAACTGTAGATAAGGAAAGAAGGTTGCTTACTATGATACATCTTTTAAAGATTCTAAAACATTTAACATTACATTCTATTGTAAATAACATCAGGCAAGTCTACAGTCAACTCATATGCTTGTTACTTCGCATACAATTTTACATTGGGTTGTATTTTTAAAGCCACTTCAACAAAGGATGAAGTTTCGATCCGTCCACATTGTATAGTAATTGCTCCCCGCTAAAACTCAAGGTCAGAACAGCCCACTGACCCCTCCCCAATCAAGCCGAGGAACTCTCTTACTGTAAAGTGATTGCACAAGTGACAGCGTGCTGACAGTAAATGGCTGTATCCTGGGAATGGCCAGGGCTAAATAAGGAGCATATTGTTCCTCCAAAGGGGCTGAGAAGACAAAGGTCAGGAAGTCTCACAGTATTGTTCACTCAGTGGGGTGCAGCCCTGGAGTCAGTCATGAAGTCATCCCTGTCTTTCTGCTTGTCTGTGCAAAGAGCCCTGCTGGGGGTACCGAGTTAGGATTTACTTACATTTTAGAAACCAAGTAGTCACTGCCAGAAATTAGGTCTTACATAGTTTTTAAGGATAATGACTCTTCTTGGAAGAATCGTGAACGAGTGACTCTCGAGTCACCAAAGATGTTCAAAATGGACGCACTTGTTTCAGAACGCACACATAGACGGACCGTGTTTTGTTGCGTTCTGTGGCTTACTGAACAGAGTCAATAAATGAAGAATGTGTGACTACTGAATCTCAATCAACACTGATCAGGATTGCTTTGGCCTTTTTGTTTTTACAGCTGATAAATTAGTGGCAATAGTTCCAAATTAGTGGAAAATTTGTCTATTATTAATGTCTATCTTTCTATTGTTAAGAGTATTGTACACACGGAAAGCATGCTAAAAGCTGTTTTTTGATCATATTTAATACTGTTCTTTCTCATTGGTTTTCTTGCAGTAAATGAATTGTGCTATAAAACCAGATAACCAGTTAAACCAGTTTCAGTTACACTAATTGAGTATTTGGTAATTAAACTATTAATTATTTCCAACAGTTTAGACTGGTGTAAAGTAAAAAAAATACGGGAATAGGGAGTAAGAAAGTGTGAAAATTTGGCAGATAGGTCCCATCCGTGGTACTATTGAATACGCTTTTGTTCATGTATTCGCCTGTGCCGTTTTGCACGCAAAGGTATCCTTTAGGTTTTAAGCAATATGATCATTTATCAGCTATATCATCTTTACTAAAATATAATACTCTAAGAGTAAATTCCACTCCAACTCTGGCATAATGTTTAGACAAGCTCTTCTTAAATCTTACTTCCTGGTGATTTGAAATAAGCATGGCTTATTTTTACTGTTTCACTCTAGTGTTTGTCTACTTGTCCACCTGCCCTGGTCGTTCGCTCTATGTGAAACACAATGCTGGTAACCAGCTGTACAAGTCACCACTTGACCATGACCAAAACCTGAGCTCAGTTGGATTGTTCAGAAGAGAGTGTGTGAGATAGCAATTGGTGACTAATGTTGAGAGAGGATCCTTGCTCCATAAAATTAAGAGAAAGTGATGAATCCATACAGCATATTCCTAAACCAATAGATTAAGATGGATGAGAGTCAGCATGTTTGAAAATAAAACAAGAAAACAGGATTATATTTTAAACCTATGATGAACGCCATACAGCATCTGAGATGCAGTTTTGGAATGTCTATTTAAGCTACAATATACTTGTACACAGCTTTATAACAATCTTTAAATGTAAACGTGAGAATTAATGCATACAGTATGTCACGTTTGTGAGGTTTATAAGATGGCTAAAAGGAAGCAGGTAAGTTTACATTGTAACTTGTTGAGACCTTCCTTGCTTTTGGTAGATCTACAAGCATCATTTTTATGGGTTTATGATCATTGTTATACAAGATGATAGTATATTTGCGTTAATAACAGTACAAAGAATTTTGTGACCACAAGAAAGCATAAACAAAGAGGGATAAGGATAGATGGTGTATAAGAATTCAAATAAACGTGCAGAGAGAGAGAAAGAGTGCCTTCAGCAGCACTTCAGGCACAGTGAACAGCTACAACTGTACTAAACGTGTACAGTAAAGTATTCAGTTTCATGGCTCCTAGAGGATTATTAGAATTGAAGGAATCACTTGCATATAAAATAACCACTACATATTTTAAAACTGAAAATTACTATACTGTACCTACAGACAGTCAAAGTAGCTGGAGTGAATTTTGAGGATTGTTTTAGACTCCTGTCAACAGTGGTATGCATTAAGAGTGAAGGTCTTCACAATGCATATAGTGACTGTATGCAACCACAAACAGTGGTCTCTCAGGTTAACCACATTGAATGTCTGCCAAGGGTGCACCACAAATATGCATTAACATCACCCATAATATAGCTTGGTGTGTTGTAATTCTCATTTAAACAAAATAAGATATTTAGCAGGGTTGTCAAGATAAATGCCTTAACTCTTTCACAACTTACGGGAAGTTGTGGATTGACACTGCAGTCAAACGGAAGTCCAATATACAGGTGATCTTTTGGATGAGGTTTTCTTTTCTAAGATTGTGATGATATCTGTACCACAGGCCTATCCTTCTGCAATATCTGTTTTTATACATTTTCTTTTTTTCTTTTTCTTGCAACAGCTGTGCTGCTGTGTGACTTTAGCGGTCGTGTTCAAATGACACACGAGAAGGAAAAGGCTCTGGATTTGTTAGTGTGTAGTAATTGACCACATAGTATCCGATGGGTCAGTGTTCTCATATTCTCTGGGATGTTTGTCCCAAGGGAAAGATTGGGTGAGAGAGGAGGGAGAATTTGGATGGAGTGGAGTGGGGGGTGGAGTGAGGTCAGACTGTGGAGAACTCCATTGTTTACCCTGATAGGTTCCAGATGCTGGCAGAGGGAGGCAGCTAACCTCCCAGGCCTTCTCACCAGGAACAAGGAAGCAAGCCAGGCCTGACTATCTGGTTTAGTTTGCGTATCTGACACTGGTCCCCCTGAGTATAGGACTGTAAAAACCATTGGATAAGTGAGTCAGAAAGACAATTATCTGCATAAACGGTTTGTAATAGAAATTGCTCTCCCTATAAGTGTAGATTTGTAAGGATGTATTTGATTCTGCAAAATTATGTTGTTTTCTCTTACGGTTTGTAAACTATGTGTTACCTTAAATATAGGGTGGGGGGACTGCTTATTGTGCTTCAACACTTGAACATTAGCCCACTATACATAAAGTGTCTACAGTTTTGTTGCTGTACAGATAGTGAGGTAGTAAAAACATTCAATTCATATAAGTCATTTTATACATATTTATGTTTTCCTGCCATTGGTCTAGTTAGGATTTTACTGTTAAAAGACATAGCTTAAAATGTGTCACCTTAACATTTTGCAGGTACACAAATATATATATATATATATTTCACACACTGAAACCGGACCAAATTATGATAATAATCTTACGTTATGTTTGAGGGTGCCTTTTAAGCAACTCAAGGTCACCAGATAAAGATCTTCAAAGTAGTGTAGTAAATTCGCTTTAACTTTCCTACTGGCTATTGTCTGGTCACTTATCTTGTCTTGTCCATTTGTCTTTCCATTTGCTCAATTTTAGTGCCAGCGCTTGGGCCCAGTGGAAATTCTGTATGCTGCACAGTTTATTTTGATTGTTATGTTAGAGTGAAAGCTGTTTCCTCCAGCAGGAAGACACTCGACCTGTGTTTTCTGTGGCAGGAGGCCTAGCAGAGTGAGTTGTCAGATGCACAGTCAACACTCTGTTCCCCTACAGTGCCTCTACGTGGCGAAACATTGTAACTGCTAGTTACAAATAACAATTATCAATAACAACGGTTAATTGATGACATGATTCAATTAATTAATACAGAAAGCTGATTATACAGTGATTTGTTTTGAATTGGACTAAGGAATCAACTTATATAACCATTTTCTGCAAATGTCTTACTTTAGAATGGGCATTCATTTGTAGATTGTCTTGTTGATATGCCAACACAAGGTGTACCTCCTCCTCTCCAATTATAGACTGATGATAAAGGTCCAAGGCCTTTAAACTTGTCTTAATTATGACTTGGCCCAGTTCACAGTCAAGGTACTTTTAATGTAAACCAGTTTTGTCCAGATTAGTTTTTTTTATCTCGGGCTTGTGAGTTTGTCATGTTATACAAGTATAAGGAGTGCATCTGGGTTTCATTTCCTCCCTCCCCCCAGAGTTCTCTGTGTCCCGATTGGTGGGCCAGCGCCAGCTGCGAGAGATGACAGAGGGGCTGAGATATTTGTCCTGTAGAGGATAGGTCCTCTCCTATTGGTCCAGCCACAGGCATGGGTTTCCTTTTCAGTCCCCTGAGACCACAGCTGGTGGGAGGGAGGGAACTAATTTCATATGGGATCCTTTTTCTCCACAGAATATATTTTTCACTTCATGTATATGAGATGTACAACTGGAGATTTACATTTCAAAATTAGATATCTAAGGTTTGAGAAACCCTAAGCTCATTTTTCAATATCTTGAAACTAAAAATGCCAAAGAAGAATTATGACCACAGAAGCTGTAATTTACTATTTTTCATAAACAATGTTTTTGACTTGTACGGAGTGGCAATCTTGAGTTTATGAATAGAAATTTTTCTTTATCTGATTTTGGCACAGAATGCCACTACATTAATATATATTTCTTATATGACATATTTTATAAAAAGCTGAAAGCCTGAGCAGTTAAAAAGGGTGTCATTCGTCATTAAGTTTGTAATAGCTCAGTTAAATAAGACCTTTAGACTAAAACATTGCATGTGAACATTAAATGAGGTAACTTCAATATGAACAGCCACATTTATCATTGAAATAGTGCTGGATTATTCAAGCATGTGTGTACTAAACCACTAAATAAATATTATATCGCACATTCCATACTGCATTGTAAAAACAGTCTCCTGTTGACCACCAGCATGGCTGTTATCAATTCCACTCATAATCCTGCAGTGCTCTGATTTGGTTGCAAGCCAAAGAAAGCAAATATGTCAGTCTTCTCCAGTTAAAAGAGATGAAAGCAACATGCCAAAAAGTTCTACACATTGAGTAGATTAAATGGCCTCATACGTTACAGCTGAGTTTGAGCCACAGTTTGCATTGATCTAAAAATGCATGCCATGCTTAACCTTAAAATGGTGGCATGCTCTATCCAATTGCAAAATAATGTTTGTTGTGCTTTCTATGTTTTTGTACGTATTAATAGGCTCGGCCCAAAGGGGAGGGTCTGACCCCTTATCAAGGGAAAAAGCGCTGTTTCGGGGAATACAAGTGCCCTAAATGTAAGAGGAAGTGGATGAGTGGCAACTCCTGGGCCAACATGGGACAAGAATGTATAAAGTGCCACATCAACGTTTACCCTCACAAGCAGGTATTACTGAAAGAGTAACAGTTTCTTGAACTATAGAAAATTGTGACAGGCCTCCGGTCAAACCTTAAATTATTCATCAAACATTTAAAAATGTATGCTAAATAGTGCCTCACTGTGTATATAAGTGCAGATTGATGTTGTGTAATGCGTCTTACTTATCTTAGTTTTAATGCCTTAGATTCTGGCCTTCAGATATGACAAGCCATTGGCAGTTGGAAAAGATGTGTAGGTTAGAGGCAAAAAAAACAACTATTTATTCCTATTTAAACATGATATCATTAATGAAGAATTGTGTGTGGATGCTGAAGCCATGCCGTTTCTCTTTGCAGAGACCTCTGGAGAAACCGGATGGGCTCGATGTGTCTGATCAGAGCAAGGAGCACCCACAACACCTCTGTGAAAAATGCAAGGTTCTTGGATACTACTGTCGTCGTGTGCAGTAAAAGCATGCCTACGCCTAATATTAAATTAATTATTATCAAAAGGTTTATAAAAAACTGACAAAGTAGTGAACTTTTTATGCAAAGTTTCTACTACAAAAACTTGATTCTTACATAATGTCCATGTACTGTAAAGCCTTTAACTATGTTTGTGTTTTCACCATTATTAAAATCTAACTGTCAGTGTTAGAACCCATTTCCAGTACCTCTAAACAAGCATATTAAATGGATTCTTTCTCTTTCCCTTGGGTATCTTGCTAGGAAAATTATATTTGAATATATTTCTTTTGATGTCTTATTGGCTAATAGCAAAAACTGGTGGGCCTATACATTGAACATTGCATTTTATAAACTGTGAATTGTTCACCACCTTTTTTCTTAAGTGCACATTTGTCATGAAATATGATAATTTTGAAGGAATTTTTGTATGTGTGTTGTAGATACATTATTTGAATATATAAGTTGTATTCAGTGAAACTGTCTGTTTAAAATAAGTCATGAATTGCTTCCATCAAGAAAATATGAACTTGTATCTGTATTACTGTGAGTGTTTTAGGAAGGTACATCATTTTTGAATATATTTAAAAAGACATTAAATTGTATAATTATTTTCAGGAATATACTAGTACTTACACACATTTTCATATGATCTGTTATCTGTAAATATATACCGGTGAAACCTTATTTTTCTCAAATGAATATATTTAGCACCATTGCATGTTTCCTAATATTATAAAAAACGAATCAAAGCGCCTCATGACATTATTGCACACGTTTTGTACTCTATGGTGTAAGAACAAAATACAGGTATTAACTCTGTGTATGAGCATTAAGTGTGACAACTGAATTTTTTTCTGGACAGTTTCTACATGGTTTACTTGTCTTGATAAAACAGTGTTAAAGTCTCAAAGTTTAGAATATGAGAAAATCAAAAGCAAAGGTTTGCAAATACTTTCGAGTGCCTTCAGAAGCATAATAATCAAACTTTGAATTAAAGTGTCTTAACAACATTGTGGTTTTATGTTTTAATGGCAGTACAATTATGGTTTATTTCTCAGCTTTAACAGATAGCATTATCATATGTAATTATCTTGTTATAATGATGACCCATTTAGGCTCTACAGCCATATTGGAGAATAAAATTACGAGTTTTTATTGTTAACATTTGCAGACAAGTAGTGAAAAGCAGTTGAACAAGTCAACTTCAGCCAAATTAAATGGTCTAAGCTGAATGTTGAGGCTGTCTGAGTATGTCGCTTTTGACTGTAGTCTCTTTGCCTTAATATGCGGTCACAAAAAACACAAAACACAATTCACAGAATTGAAAATTACTTTAATTCATGACATGAGACTTGCCCTGGCCTTGCATTCATGAATGAATTGTTTTCTTACACATCAAATGCATACCGTGTGTAATTGCTTACTTTACAAGTTCACATTCAATCATTTGACAAAGAGACAGCCTTTTCATAATCGGTTGTTGAAAATTTTTGACCATAAAATGCATTTTCCGTACAAGCAGCTCTTATACAATATCCCTGAAACACAAACTGCTGCCAACAATTGTCAGCAGCGTTGGGTACCATGTAAGGACCAGAGATCCACTGTGTTAGAACAGACTTCTATATTAAATCACAGTATGGGGTGAGACCATGCTCATTGTCTGCTCATTCCTTTAGCTCTCCACAGTCTGAGATAGTGATCCTTTTGGAGGTGCGCCCAGAACGGGAACCAAAGGACTCCACTTTTTTGATCACGTCCAATCCTTCCTTAACACTGCCAAAGACAACATGCATACCATCCAGCCTACAGAGAATAGATGAAAAGAATAAGAGGAATCATTGCCCTAGACAGTGAAACTAATAATGATAATAATCAACCAAAAAAAATATAATTTATGACAAATTACCATTCAGTTTTAGCAGTGCAGATGAAGAATTGAGACCCATTGGTGTTTGGCCCAGCGTTGGCCATGGACAAAATTCCTACAGAACACAAGTGTAAAACATATTCTAAAGGACAGTGTACGACAACATAATATTCTGCAATATAGTGATACACTCAAAGCTCATTTAACAGCCAAGCACAACTTATTGAAAATGAAGACTGTTGTGAATAAGAAAACTAGTTTAAAAAGTGACTACTCTGTCCATATCAACAAAAGCTTTGTCCCCCACAACTGTCAAATTGATAAATCAACCCCTGACATGAATTACAGCAAGTCCTGTGTGTAATTACATTGACATCACTTTGTACCGTGATTTTTAAAAGGGACAGGGGCAATAGTGCCATCTGGTGGAGTCAACATGGTACAAAGTAATTTTGCACAAGCCGCATTTTCTAAAACATTACCAGGGCCTGTATGCTTCAATTTGAAGTTCTCGTCTGGAAACTTCAATCCATAAATTGACTTTCCTCCAGTTCCATTGTGATTGGTGAAGTCCCCACCCTTTAGAGTAAAAAGTGCAATCAATTATTGTATGTGTCATATGCTAAGTGGATATTTTATTCTATAGAATCATTATTCAAAATACATTTAGAAAATACACCTACCTGGCACATGAACTGAGGAATTACTCTGTGAAAGGTTGATCCCTTGTAGCCAAAGCCATGCTCCCCTGTGCACAATGCTCTGAAATTTTCTACAAAACATGAGGCGATGTTTGAAATATGAAATATATTATGATATGTAGTCTACTGTATCTCATTCCCGTTGGGGGCAAAGGCAGCCCTTATCTGGATTCTATATGCTTCACTGGTTATGCTCATTGTTGAGTTTGTTGAAATTGACTAATACCAATTGGCCGGTGTTCAACACCTGTTCTGAAATTCTGAGCCTCCACTCGGGATAGGCTACCTTCGCAAACGGCGCATGTGCATTTACTTTAGCACATTCATACTATTCATTCAATTGAGGTAGCCCATTTGGAGGGGAGGCTACATTTTTCAGTTGTATGTGTTTAACATTTTCAGTTGTATTTGATAATATGCGCTACCGGGAAGCCCATTCTGAGGGGAGGCGCAAATTGTCAGAACACTGGTTAGATCAGTCGATTTCAATGTAATTTAACGAAGTCGATGGTCCTGAATGATAAGGTCTAAGAGGCAGGTGATATGTGGGATGACGAAATCCGACCAACAATTTATATGGAAGCCCATAAGGGACTTTATTCAAATGAAAATGTAAACTTGAAAATGCAAATGCAATTCAACAATAGCATTATCACTTTCCACATTTGTATGTGTTATATGAGACAAAATGTCAATGAAAATGCAATAATTCCATTTGCATTTGCATTTTGAAATGCTTCAATGGGCATTCTGTGTCAATATTCAAATTCAAATGCAAAAGCTGTTTGACATTACATTTTCAAAGTCCTACCCCGCCATACTGCGGACAATATTCAAATGTTAATTCAAACTTTAAAATTAAAATGCAATATAAAAAATGTATCCTCATTTTCCATTTGTGCAAGCATTATTTATGTCACAATTAAAATTAAAATGCAGTTGTCAAACAATTAGAAAATGAAAAGGAAATCGCATCTGCCATCGCGTTTTCAACGACTTCATCTTCAGTACTACGCTGTGCGGTGGACAATATTCAAATGCAATATGCGAATCAGCGCAAGGGGTCTATCGCATTTGCATTTTCAAGTCACCACGCTCTCTTTGGGACAGAACATTAAAATTCCAATGCAATCTGTCAGTCCTCTCATCAAGGCGGGTCTTTAGTTAGGATGTCACTTCCTCGTTTAGTGACTTGCTTTGTTTATTAACCTTTTACCAACTCGTTGTTGGAGCTGCTATTTCGCAAGTCCTTAGTCATATTTTTGTGCTGCAAGTTCTATGTTTTTGCATTTATTAAAAGAAGTATATTTATAAAAATTTCTCTCTAATTATTCACAATGACAGTGCTGAAACGAAGAGAAGCAGGACAGCCATATAGCTGAACGCTTGCTGTGGGCTAATAGATTGGGCATAACTGCATTATTTTCAACTTTCACGTGCATGTTAACACAATATTAATTATCAGAATTATACTGAATAAATAAACTTATAGCACAATACGGGATATGGGTGATAATATGAAGGCAGGATTTTACCACTTTAGACTGGACAAAGCTATTTAATTAGAAGGTGCATTATAAACGCTGCAAATTTGTTCTGGAAAAGGTTTTAATGTTTTCATAAATGTTCACACCTCTAGTTTTAATAATGTTGTATTATAAATATGTGGCCATAGGTAGTGTTGCGCTTGTTTTGGGCAATTTTATTAAGGTGAGGTTGCTCATTTGTCTTTCAAGAGTTAGCCACACTGAGTGTTCATCTCAAAGCATAGGCTTGGCTCGTGTGGGAGACACGTCCACGTCGGTGCCAGAAATGAAGTAGACCTACTCCGCAATACATACTTTCTCTGTTCTGTCGCGAACCTCTGTTAATGGCAAAATTAGGTTGCTGTCAAATAGCCAAAGTGGTTATCTCCCGGCACACCGGACACACCGCTAGCACTATACTAAGTGAATGAAGGAGGAAGTGAGGTCCAAACTAAAGACCCGCCTTGATGAGAGGATTGACAGATTAACATTTGAATTTTCATGTTCTGAAAGAGTGCGTGGTGACTTGAAAATGCAAATGCAATAGACTCCTAGAGCTGATTCATGTATTGCATTTGAATTTTGTCCACTGCACAGCCTAGTACTGTAGATGAAGTCTTTGAAAATGCAATGGCAACTGCCTTTTAATTTTAATATTGTTTGACAACTGCATTTGTTAATTATAATTGTGACATAAATATTGCTTGCACAAATGGAACATGAGAAAACAATTTTAATATTGCATTTGAATTTTCATGTTTGAATTAACATTTGAATATTGTCCGAGGTATGGCGGGGTAGGACTTTGAAAATTTAATGTCAAACAGCTTTTGCATTTGAATTTTAATATTGACACAGAATGCCCATTGGAGCCTTTGAAAATGCAAATGGGTTGATTGCATTTTCACTTACATTTTGTCTCGAATAACACATAGGAATGTGGAAAGTGATAATGCTATTGTGGAATTTAATTTGCATTTTCAAGTTTACATTTTAATTTGAAAAAAGTCCCTTATGGGCTTCCATAAATTTACCTGCTGTCTTCGGTACAACGTCAGCATTCAGCTGCAAACAAAAAAAAGAAGTAATATGCTTGTATAGGCTATAAGATCAAATTAAACCAGAACCAAATTGCCAGTATTTTTAATGCATTAAAATAAACAACTTCGTTGAGCTGGTTAATAATGATTGGAGGATCAAGTGCACATGTTCGTTAACTTACTTCGAAGGTTACTCTTCCAACAGGCTGATTGTCTGCAGCAATGTCAAAGTAGACAGTCGGGTTGTTGTTTGCAGTAGTAGGCCCACTCGAATACATTCGAGCAGCCGTAAAGGCAAATGAACATACTTTTACCCTGTTGGATAAACAAGTCAGAAACATTTTTGCTCAAGGTGTAACCTTATCTTATAGCAAGCACTTGGACCGAAGTGGATATTAATGTCAGTCGTCCATATGGCCCAACCAGGAAGTGCATCCAAATTTGCGGAAGTATCGTTTTGTGATACTGTGGCTCTAACAAGAATTATACTGCGTGTTTTTTGCGCACCGTTAACGCAGCAATAAGTTGTTTAACACATTGTAACATGCTTTTGTCTTATAATAGACTAGTAGATAAACATCAGGCTTGGGCTATAAAAAATACCGTCCAATTATGTGAAGCAGTTAATAGCCTATAGACAGAGATCCATGCTTTATTATTATTATTTTAAAGCAGGCTGATTAACTGCTCAGGCAGACTAAAAACTGTCTTAATCAAAGCTTGTCTGTTTTTATTTGCTCTAGGGATTTAGTTCTGAGAGTGCAAGGCTGGTTAGTCAATAAATAAAAATGCACTAGGTAGGGTAGTTTTTTTTCTCACCATTGTTTGAACAATATACTAAATTATAATCACAAATGACAAGGAGACAGTGACATACAGGTATCATCTGAATACATATTTATTAGATAAATATTAGGTTGTCACATCATCTAACTACATACAATTCTGCAAGACTAAAAATCACAATTAGTTCCTTTATTTTCTGACCAGTTTAGAATGTGAAATTATTGTACATACAATGTACAAACATAAAGACAATGGCCACATTTGCATGAATCACCTTAAGATTGTACCATTTTATTTTTTTCTATCAGATCATGATATCAAAAACTGTACAAATTATGGATTTGGTTACAATCTTCTGGACCAATCCCCCCACCCCACCCTAGACTTCTTTCCCCTCCCAAGCGTTCCCCCAGCATTTTCTTCATATATATTTTCACTGTAGCACCTCAAAATATGCAGGTGAAAGACTAGAACACTTAGCTAAATATTACATGTAAAACATAGTTGTCCCAGTCCCCCGAACAGAAGAGGTCAAAGTATATTACAGAGGAGGAACACAATGCCAAGAGATATCCACAAACACTAACACGTTTCATTTTCCATATTCAGCCACTTCCAATAGAGGGGTTGCAAGCTTTTTATTATTCTCAAGAAACAATGCACATTCCCAGGAAAATGAATACATTTATGTTCAAATGTCTCTATATTCATTTACATATGTACAGGCATCATTGGGTATTAGTCTACTGTGACCTAGGCTTATCCAGAAGATCCTTACTAGGCCAAAACATAGGTGAACCTACCCTTCCACTGTATTTTTCCTTTAAACTCCATTTGCTCCAGAAGAGAATATCCTTTATGATGATTGTGCAACTACAGATTTGGGGTGTGGCCTCATACAATATGATTGGATTATGTGGAAAAAAATATGAAGAATTTGAAATGATGGCTAACTCCATAGGGTATAAGGTTTCAGTTCAGTTAAAATAAAAATAATAAAAACTATTGTTTTCAAAAACAGCATGGTGTCACAAATAAAAAGTTGAAATCTTTGGGTGAACAGATGAAACTGCCTGCCTGACTCTTAAACAGGAATAAACCACATTTTTAAAAGCATAATGAAGTTTAAAATAAAATGTTTACAATAATCAAGATGTTTAATCAGTATATTGCTACATTTGAAAGAAATCATATTTCTAGCCTTACATTGAAAAAAAATGAGAACAAATATGAAATAATTTACCAAACAGAAACAACATTTAAAATGGGATAAAAAAATTAAATGGTCAAAAGCTTTTAAAAAAGCCACATTTTGTATAATAAAAAAAAACAATATCATACATATCTTTAGAATAAGGCTGTGATATATGTGTAAAAAATACCACTTGTGTATTGACAGTTAGCAACATTTATGATATTCACATCAATTTCTAATTACACTGAAACACAGCTTTTCAAATTATTGTGTTATTATTCATACAATGTGAAAGTGAATAAAAAACAAAAAGTTTGAGCACTAAATAGAATCTGCCAATATTGCTTTACCGGACCTCCACTTCCTAAATGTCACATTACATGACCGTCTTAACTGAACCAAAGCTTGGGGACTGAGAAATTGGGCGTTAGATGACAAAAGGTTGTCTAAAGATACGGTATGGAACACATAGACCTCCGGTTAATAGCTTATGAGACATTTGGATTGGTTCACCAAGTGGTGAGGAGAGAACAGACACAAATCAGTTACAGACAGTCAATGGTCAGATGGAGGATACATGGTTAGGTTAGATTAAAAATTATGAAAAGGACAAACGTTATTAAGGTGATACAAAAATATTCACAATGATATTTACAATAGCTTTTCATAAAAAATAATACATTTGCATACTGAACAGCACTCTTCTCATAAAGTGAAATTGAAAACAAATGTGGCAAACTATCTGCTTCAATACTGCTTTGAAAACCAGATATTTAACAGTGGTGATGAACAAACATGGGTTTCTCTGCCTAAATATGTTGAAATGAAATAAAATATGACCTCCCATCAGACATGTGCTGATACATGTGAACACACACACACACACACACACACACACACACACACACACAACACAAACTAACAAACGAATTACCCCGACATCCTCAAACTTTGGTGAAGTTAAGCAGTTTCCCATTAGTTGATGGGTGGTTGAAATTTGCAGCAACATATTCAGAGGGGGGAAACCAAAACATTTAGCACAATATAAAAACATACCTAGCAACACTTGATAAATGTATTGCTGACATCAGCGTTTTCCCTTCAATGTTAGTGTTAAATAAATCTAAATAGGACAGAAATAAACAGATCTGTAGAAACAGCAACTGATAAAAAGCATACTATCGTTACCACTTGGAATATCACTAGACGAGGGCTTGGCACACATGCACTTTGTATTCTACTTAAAACAGTACATTATTTAACAGGGAGAGAGACACGCGACTTTGCAAAAATGGGACCGCAAGCAACACAGGGCCCATGCAGAGAAGACAGCATGGAAGAAGTCACAGTTAGAAGCATTTTGTCAGGCCCAACAGGATATTCATAGAAACCCACACTCTGAAATGAACCTTCCTTTTTCCTTAATGTCACTTTTTGTAACTAGGTAGATGGGGACTAGATACAGTATTTAACGGTACAAAAATGCTATTTGAAGTACATAAATGCCCATTGAAACTTTGAGCTTGTTGTTTGTAGTGACTCCGAAGAGACGTCAGGTCCAAAATCCTCGCCATCCTCCATTCTTACAGGTGTGTTTTTCCAAAGGATCAAACATTGGGGATATCTCCTTCTCTTGACCAAATCAAACAAAATCTAAACAAACCATTACGTTGTGAACTAAGTGGAAGCTGTTGAACATTCAACAAAATATATTTTTTCAAACAATTGGAAGAAAAGTACATTTTAAGATTTTGGTAAGGACAGATATAACATGTGTACTCCTGTTGACTTGTTTTCTTCCCTTTTGAGTCATTTGTTGTTTACGCATTCACATAACCTCTTGTGCTTTTTAGATTACGCACGGCAGACCAAACAGAATCATTAACCAGTCTCAAAAAGGAGAGGGGACGTTAGAAATCGGATTAACAATGTTGATGCAATCACACTGGCCAGATAGCGTGGGGACTTTTTTTCAAAGTATTTCTTTATATATATATATATATATATATATATATATATATATATATATATATATATATATATATATATATATAATGAGTTCCTTTTCTTCTTAGAATGAAAGAAAATATGGATAAAAAAATGCTACAACACTTTCCTAATTGGCACACAAACACTGTGTGAAATATAAAACCAACTGAATAGCTGCACAGTTCAAAGATTTCACTACAGGGTCACTGGGGTGGGCAGGCCCCAGCCACTGCCTTGTCTTTGAATTTTAACCTCTTTCAGTCAATCTGCGCTGGAGAATGAAAACTGTACAAGAGGAAGAAGAGAGAGGGAGTGCATCTTTGTGTTTGTATCAAGTACTGTTGGACAGTCCCAAGCCATCGGTCGACTTCAGCCAGTCTAAGAAGTTCATGTGTATTTGAGTCCGAGTTGCCTCAGTTGTTTTCAAAGAGCGAGAGAAGGTCGTCGTTGCTATTGCTCGGGAGGTCTGGGGGGTCCAGGTATGACAGCAGCTCATCAGGATTAGCAAGCTCTGGAAGAAGCTGGGGAGCAAGAAAGCAAGAAGGAAAAGAATGGGAAGAAAGAAAAGAAAACGGGGTTTTATCATCGTTTTAATGAGCAGTTGACTACGAATTGATCGAAGTAAGTTGTTGAAATGAAGCACTACATTAACCATTACACATTGGATAACTAATTTCTAGACTAAACACACGTAAGGTAACACTTACATCTAAGGAAGGCTCAGGCATATCTCCTGCCTGGCTGTCCAGGCTGTTGGAGGGGTTAAAGTTGAGCTCGCTATGGGGATGGCTGTTAGGGCCAGGTTGTTGTTGTTGCTGCTGCTGCTGTTGCTGTTGCTGTTGAGGGGGCAGGCCTTGCCGCGAGGGCTGAGGACCGCTGTGGTGAAGCTGCTGCCCTGATTGGTTGCCTGGGTGAGGAGGACCATGTAAGCTCTGCTGCAATGAGCTGTGGGATTGGTCAGTGCTGGCAGGGTGAGGTATCTATGACAAAGAGAAAAGATAAAGATTATTTTACAGCTCAATGATTAGAATATTATCCGAATATATGTACAGTTCTCATTCTAAAAGCAGTGTGAAAAATACTGACAAATACTGCTACATCATGCCAACAGTGCTTGGCTCCTGGCACTATTGTCTGACGCACGAATGTTTAAAATATAACGTTGGTAATAAAATCCTTTTTTTACCACTGCATGCTAATGTAACTCACTGATTCAGGCATGCTGTGAGATAGGGGCTTGTCTTGGGCCATGAGGCTGTTGGGCAGGTCCGGCGGGTGGGACAGTTGGGGGCCGTGCATGAAGTCGTTCATCGAAGTACCACCAGGGTTCCCGTGGGGGAAATCAAAGTTGGCGTGCCCCTGATAACTGTTTCCTGTAACCCAAAAATGAGACATTGTGTCACGGAGTCTTTTCGTATGAACGAAGACACTTTGATGGAACTTACGTTTTATATTTTTGCTTCAACAAATTACGTTGAACATAACCCTAAAACCTATTGTGGTACCTTGGCCGCCATATTCACTGTTGTTGCCTCCTTGCTGAGCTGATAGTGACGGGTACGGCGAGGGCCCTGGGCCAAGCTGAGCAATCATGTCCATGACATTGGGCATGATCATCTGACTGGGGCTCATAGTCTTAAACCTCTTCGCCAGAGGTCCGTCTGGGTCCTCTTTGATGTGGATGTCTGTTTTGATGGCCACGGGCCGCCAACTGCAAGTTGGGTCAATCGTAACTTCCTCAAATTCCGAGCTGAGGAAAGGGAGAGGACGATCAGTAGAGTTCTTTTCAAACAAATGACAATGTGTTGAACAGGAATGTGGTGTTTTTGCCAAAACTTACTTTTGGATAGCGTTCAAGACTCCCCACATGTACTGGTCCACTTCCAGTCCCTCTAACAGCGCTGTTTTACTGCAGAAAGAGGATGAAAAAAAAATGTATTCAAATCAATGATGCGTAAAAAATAAACTCATTGTAACAAATAACTCCCTGCTAAAGAAAAGTATTGTGGTACTAAGCCAAATAACTTACTTGCATACAGGACATCGCCATGTTCCCCGCTCACAGTTCAATTGTAAATAAGATTCCAAGTCGAAACACTGCGCAAATAAAACAAAATATTTTTATGTTCAGAACTCCACTATACCATAAAAAAACACATTATCTCACTAAAGCTGTCTACCTCTAAGCTTGAGTGTTGCATTCAATTCCAATAACACTTGCCTGGACATGTTTGCAATCATGGCCTCGTGCTGGAAGCTGGATCCGTCGGAAGGTAATGGGACATTTCAGGGAAACCTTGATGGCCGTCTGCTCCACGCCGTCCTCCCCATTGAGGTTAGCGTTCCCCGATGACGCTGCTACACTGCTAAAGTTCCTCTTAACTTTTGGGTCAGAGACAAGAAACAAGGGGGCAAGAGAAAGAAAGGTGAGCTTCGTGGACGAAGGCTGCAACTCAAAGGAAGAAAGGGTCAGATGCGGCTCGAGATGGCCCCGTACCTTTGGTGATGCAGTGGTCAGCGGGTAGCAGCCTCTTCTTCAGCAGGCCTTGGAGGACTGAGCGCACCGAGGGCCTGTGGACCAGCTGCAGCACAAACAGGTGCGACTGTGGAAGGGACAGACGAGAGGGCTATAACACATACGATACATCATCATCATCCTCCTGCAACACCGCCATCATCATCACAGTCGTCACCCTTGAACCTATCATCTTTATCACCGCAGTCAACCCCCCTGATGTTTTGTACTTGTATTGTAATCTTCCGTGAACTATTCCCTTGTTTTCACCCCCCCCCCCCCCCCCCCCCCCCCAGTAGACTCAGTATGCCTCGAGCGGCGTGTTAACTCACACAGCAGCAGGCGGTCACGGTGATCTGGATGGTGTTCCTCCCCGGCTGGCACACGTGTTTGAGGTGCAGGGGCTTGTGAGACGTCTTGTTGTCGCCCCGCTCGATGGTGAGCGGCGTGGCGTTGACGCTGACCTGCACCGACGCCGGCCAGTTGGTGTTCATCTGACGGTCCTCGTGGTGGTAGCACTTGAACTGCAGCTCTAGGTCCGACCTGCAGGTATTACAGGAAGATATGTCAACGCGTCGGTAGAATAGCAATTGAAGAGTTGCATGTAGTTCGTAGCGATGATAGTGCCATTTTAAGATTATTTTTTTACCATATGAAATAACAAGGCATTTACATGTAAGCTGCAAAAATCAAATAGTTTGAGCTCAAACACTACGAGTACTTTGAGCTCAAACACTCAGCGTAGTTTGTGTTTCATGCAGAGGGTGGCGCTGTTACCTCCACATGAGGGTCTGGTGTACAGATTGTCGTAGGTGGAAGACGTGGTTGCTGACAGCTAGGTTGTGTTCCAATCTGAAGGGCTCTAGGACCACGCCGTCTCGCACTGGGAAGGTCAGACGCAGTTCCTCGTTGGGGTTGGCTGGGGGAAGAGAATGCTCTCATTTATGCCATTCTAATCGGTTATAGTGCACTACCAAATTACTGTTATTGAACCTCCATAAATGAATACTACTGTACAATACTATACTATATAACATACTATCATAGCTCAACAGCAAATATTTAGGAGTGTTCAGTATAACACACTTGCCGGAACACTAAGCAGAATACTGACCTGGAGGAGGAGGAAGTGCATTTATATTTGGTTTGATGTCAGGAGGGAAGGGCGGCTTGACGTCCTGGTTTGGCGACAGGTATGGAGGGATATTACTTCCTGGGGTCATCGGTGGAGTAGGGTTGCCAGGCACTGGGGAGTGAGGGTAGTTTCCGACTGGTCTGGGAGGCTACAACCAGAACGAAAGAGAAGATTTAACAAGGCTCAAATAGTATTAACATAGTAGTAACGTGGCAAAGCTCCCACTAGAGATCATATTAATATAGCCTAGGTATCAGCGTTAATCAAACTTACCCCGTTTATATTGCCTTGGCTGTACTGATATCCACTCCCAGGGAAGTTATTACTTTGGCCGTTGAAAGGCTCCTGCAGAAAATATAACCATTTAAAATATATATAAAAAAAATTATGGCGCCTGTGCATTTCGCTGAGTTACAGCAATTGAAATATAAAGAGATTAACATTGTGTGGTGATGATGGTATAATTGACCTTATAGTACTGGCCCATGGCACCACCAGGCTGTGGATACTGGCCCTGGATCGGTTGGCCAGGCATCCTCTGGCTGGGGTAGTTGGGGGAGGGAAGTGGCCTGGAGGCATTGGGCGCGGGGTACTGCCCTTGCTGGTTAGGAAACTGGCCATTTGGTCCGTACTGCTGTCCACCATAGCTAGGCTAAGGTAGAAACACATTGTGGGAAATCAATCCAAAGTTCTAAACAGTTGTGAAATGTTAATTATTATCATCATGGGTGAACGTTCAGCTCACCTCTCCAGGGTAGGGCCTCTTCATCCCTTGCATGCCCATGCCCTGAGGCCTGGGTCCTGGGTAGCCCTGCTGGGGCATTCTCTGGCCATGGCCCCCAAAGGGCCCCATGCCTTGGCCTCTGGGCCCTTGGTTCATGCCCATGGGAGGGCCGCTCATGTTAGGGGTGTTCATGCCGCCAGGCCCCATGTTTCCAGGCAGGGAAGGAGGGCCGCGGGGTCCTTGCTGGTTCATGAACTGGCTGTTGTACGCCTGGTTAGGTCCCATTTGGAAAGAGGAACTCATCTGGAAGAGAGGGATGTAAAAGACAGATGAATTATCATAACAAACTTCTTTTGTTGCAGAAGAAACCCCATCCAAAAGGGGCCTGTGATAACTGTGACTCCCTGACATTGATTACAGGTGAAAAGACTGCGCTACGGTCTTGCGAGCCACAGTATTAATCAGTGACGTCTCCACGGGCTGTGCTCCTACCGGTCCATACTGGTTCATGTCCTTGTTCTGCGTTTCCTGCAGGGCGGCCACCGTGGCCGTGGCAGTGGCGGTCGCCGTGGCAGCGGCTGCAGCGACAGCGGCGGCGGCTGCAGCAGCAGCAGGCTGGGGGAAGTCGGACGGGTGACGCGATTGCGGCGGCATGCCCATTCCACCCGGACCAGCATTAGGACCCCCAGGGTAGCTATGAGAACAAACAGGGGGGGGGGGGGGAAAGCCAGTTCATACAGCCAGCAATGTCTTGAGACTGATGCTTAGCCAATGCAAACCTCAAAAAGCTGGTCGTGGACGACGTGACAAACATTGCACAAATGATCGCGTCGGCTGAAACAACTCCCTATCCCGTTTTTACTCTGCCTCCTGTTACACTCCAGGGGGTCTATATACCAAAGCCACAAGCTCAACACTCCATTTCCCAGGCACTTACTTGCCACCAAAGCCTCCTCCCCCGGGGTAGTTGGGCCGTCCGTACATGCCCTGCTGCATGTAGGCCTGGTTGGAGTTTCCCTTGTTGGGAAACTGCTGCTGCGGACCAGGGAACTGCGGGGAGTTCATGCCTGGATTGTTCCCCGACATGCCTGAGCCCATGGGGTTACCGCCATGGTTTATGGGGTTGTTGCTGCCCATGTGGTTACCCAGCACCTGTCGGAAGGGACAGAGAGACACACTCGGTGATATCAGGCTCTCGCTCGACACTTCTGTGTGGCATTCACATTAGCTACGAAGTTCATTTATGTGGCTGTATAAGGCCCAGGTAATAACTCTTAATTTAATTAAGAGGTATTTGACAGACTGCATGAAATGTACAAAGTAAAACAACAATGTGACACCCAGTCAATTGCTGCTGCGTCATCACTGTGTGTAACGACTGGGTGTGTGTCTGCGGGCTCTCACCTGGCTTTGCGAGGTGTTGGTCACGCCCCAGACGGTCGTCACCACGGACAGAGAGCCAGGGGGTTGGTTGGTGTTCTGTTGCCAGGGACCCGAATCGTAGGAAAAGGAGCCATCCCTGCAAGGCCAGAACAAAAACCATGTGTTGCCAGGAACCCCAGTGTTGACTCAGTTCACTAATACAAATATTGGAAAAGGTTTGCTAGCGATAAGTCAGCTGTGGGACCACTGATACAAATAATTAAAGTGAAAGGTATAGGTTTAATTGTTTGAAAATAAGGGCGTGATTTACTGTGGTGATACATTAGTGCAATCATTAACCGTAGCTGGAGTAGCTTGAGTATAGGGTGTGCCCGCCTCTATTGGCTTTATCGCACAAAGAAAAGTACATCCGTTAGTCCACCCGCTGATGCAGAGGAACGACCGGGCTGCATCGGCAGTGCAAGGACTTTCCCCAGGGGGCTCGGCTTATCCCTGTCTATTCCCACACGCGACACACACGCTGCCTGGTAAGAACAGCACACTGACCCGTGAGAGAGGGTGGGCTTCATGGAGCTCATGGTGGGCTGCATGGGCACTTTCCCCGGGGGCTCGTTCTGTCTGTTCTTCTGGTGACGGAGGAGGAGGAGGCGGCCCAGCTCCTCGCACCAGGATGATAGCAGGGCTGGAGGAGAACAGTGAGGGGGAGAAATAGAAGGAGGGAGAGAGAGAGAGAGAGAGAGAGAGAAAGAGAGAGAGAGAAAGAGAGAGAGGTAGAGGTAGAGGGAGCGAGATAGGGAGCGAGAGATGAAGAGGGTATATTAGTGCTGTCATCTTCCCCTACAAAATAACTGCACAAATAACAGCCCACAACAACCACTTCAGCACCTCCCACTGAGAGAGACGGGCTATGGAGGAGGGGGAGAGCAGATGACACATCAACAACGTCAACGAAAAGGAACAGTAGCATCTGAGCAAAAAAAAAAAACTTAAACAAAAACAATTTGAAATGTAATGGCCCAGCTGACAGTGCGATGCATAAAATATACCCATAAAAAAAACGAAAGAGGTGCTTGATGTTTTGCAATACATAACCCCCCCGCCACCTGGAAGAAAGTGTCAGTACCGGAAGTGACCACCAGGGTCCACTATCTCTCTGCGGATGGAGGTCAGTTCTGCCTATACCTACCACTTGGTTAGGTAACTACCACAGACAGTGTTTGATCAAATCGTATGCTTTTCATCTGCAGTGCATCTTTAGCAGCGTGCAAACTACAAAAGACCCACTTTCTTCTCCCTTTTTTCTCTCTCCCCCTCCCCTCTCTCATTCTGCCGACAATACGAAAGAAAGGGAATCGTGGATTCAATCAAAAAAAAAAAAAAAAACGGAGGGCGGTCACCTCTTCTCGAGCTTCACAGCGACAGCCCTTCTGGGTTGAGGAGCGGGGGGGGGGGTGAAACAAGGGGGCTGCGTGAGAGAGATCTGAGCTCAGGCACAGACTCGAGCACGGCCACGTCAACACGACTACGGAGCCCGACCGTCCTCTCGTGGCTGAGCCAGTTCAGCTGGCAGACACGGCGACTGGCCACCAAGCTGCCATTTTCATGTGAGCGGGAGACAAGAGATAGGGGTGGGCAGGGGAAAAGGAGCGTGAAGCGGTGGGAAAGGGGGGGGGGGGGGGGGTGAGAGCAAGGAGACAGAGTGCTAGGGAAAAAAGAGAGAGCAAGGAGACAGCAGGCTAATGGCCAACGGGGAAGGGAGGAACAAACAAAGGCGTCTGACTCCCGTCATAAACGTGGCAACGGCAAGATTTGACCACACATGAGCGCTCGCTCACACACGGCGCTCGCTTACCGGCATCCCTGACACGCACGCACGGTAGTGTCAACAGCAGCGCACACACACGCAAACAAAGTGAAGATATATTAAGGACATGAGAGGCCCCTTGAGTATGCCACATTTCGGAATTTGAGAGTAACAGGATATATGCGCACACACACACGTACACACACACACACACACACACACACACACACACACACACACACACACACACACACACGTACA
The DNA here is from genome assembly GCA_026901105.3 of Galaxias olidus. Taxonomy (NCBI): domain Eukaryota; kingdom Metazoa; phylum Chordata; class Actinopteri; order Galaxiiformes; family Galaxiidae; genus Galaxias; species Galaxias olidus. The sequence goes on from JAPMUY010006461.1 coordinate 247,987, forward strand.
GATACACACCTTATCCTCTTATTCTGCCCACCTAAAGCAGCGTATCTCACCCCAAAAGCCACCTCTCCTTTCTATTTGAACACCGTGCACACCAGCATGGCTCTCTGAGTAAAGATGAGGGCTGGAATACAAAAGACATGTACAGATGGTGCCAGCAATCTCTCTGCCTCTCCCTCCATCCCTCCTTCTTTCCTCTCTTCTCCTCCCTCCCACTCCTTTAAAAAAAACAAAAAAACAACAGCACGGGGCCCAGGCACAGAGGCAGCTGGGTTTCTCTCTCTCTCTCTCTCTCTCTTTCTCTCTCATCCTCTCTCTATCCCTCTCACTCTCCCAGATCTTGGCAAGGCAGGTGCTATGAGACAGACCGCACTGTTCCTCCAGAGGATTGATCCGCTTGTGCTGGGGGCTCAGGAGGGCTGCTGATGGTTCTGGGTTGGGCTGTAGTCTGACAGCAGAGCTCCTCGCACTACAATCCAATTTAAGTCAAACTGGTCCAACAATGAAGAAATAAGACCGACTAAATGTCGGCCAAGGTAATAAACTACACGTACTATTTTTGAAAATCTACATCAATCAGAACCCCCCCCCCCCCCATTTTCCTTCTCCCCCCGACTAATAGACAGTTTTCGAATGAAGGTTCTGGCGAACAGCCAGCGCGTTACAGCTCAATTAGCTCCCATTATTCTCCTCCAACAAGGGGTAACTTGCACCTCTCTTGTGTTGATAAACATGTCCCCACAATTGTTAACCAAAAGGGTGGGAGGGGTGTGTAACTGAGGATTGGGCTGGGGGCGGGGGTCCCTCATTGTATCCTCATTTCACACTGCGTCTAACATCAACAGCCCCGGGACCGTTTAGCGCAGCGCTGCTCAGTCCAAGTGCAGGGCTGGAACACAGCAACCAGGCAGGTAGAGGGCCAAGCTAGTACGCCACTTAAAGAGGGGATCCCTCTCCCCCTCCATTACATCAGAGCTTAGCGCCCCACTAAATTGTCACCTCGGCTGAGGCTGACCTGTTTAAAGAGCTGGTTCTCTGTCACTGAGTCAAAGGATAAACTCCGGGTTTCATATGACATGCTGGTGGGAGGTGCACGGAGCCCCCCCCCCCCCCCCCTCCTCCCCCCCTCCCCCATCCTCCCCCCCTTCCCCTTCCCCCAATTCAAAATGTTTCCTCCTCCTTCTCCCTTCACCTTATAAAGCTGCCCTAGAACAGCGGGGACGGGGGAACACAAAAGGAGGACTGTTTCTCTCATCTTGTCCTCCCACAGCGTGGCCCCTTCAATAGACTGATCTGTGCCTGCCGTCTCCCCAACAACAAGAGCAGCCGCTGGGGGTGGGAGGGGGGGGGGGGAGTAAACAGGAGATAATCGTCTCAGGTGGTTGTCTTGTCTCCCGCCCACTTTACCGCCGTCTCCGCGCTCGCTGCAGAACAAATGACAGCCTGCCATACAGCGTTGCACCGTGTTTTACATTGTTATGATGTGATGGGTCTGCGCTCCACCAGCGGGCGGGGAGAGGCTGTCCTCCATGCTTCCCATGTAGATGGATGTCCCCCGGGGTCCGCCTGTGCGCCGGGGCTGTATTGATATTCTCAGCTGCGAATCCTCATGGTCAGCTGCAGTGAAGGGCAGTAATGCATCAGCTGGGACTGGCTGGGTGGCTCAGGGCTGGGGTGTGGGGTAGGGCCGGGGCTGCACGGGGCCTACTCGCCGGCCCCCCGAGTCCCCAGGGAGACATGACAAATGACACAACCGGCCTCCGTGACAGTTGTTCAATGATCTTTCGAAGGATAACACCAGGTTCCCCCACTCTTAAAGTTACTTGAGGCAGTCTATCTGTAGTGGGTGATTTTGGCGACCCCTACAGTTTGGTTAGTGTAATTATTTTCCATAACCGTCGCAAAGAACACATGCAGAATGCTCATGGTCACTGCATATTGTTAGCACGATGAACGACTATAATCTATAGTATGGGCATCTCTTCCTGATTTAGTGACGCACTTCCTTATGCAATAAAGCAATTCGTCAGTTTCACGGGAGATCGTACACGGTGGCAGACAAAATAAGTTTTAAATATTGTTACTTCAAGAGGACTGATCTGAACCGCAATGTTTTAATTCTCCCATAAACATTACAATGTGCTATTAGAAGAAATGTATTGATAATTCGTCAATATAAAAAAAGTTGCCTGTAGTTGCTTTAAAGAAGAAGCAGAGCGAGAGAGAAATGCTCTTTATATAGAGCCTCGTCATTGCATAGTATTTTCAAGATGGAAACTGCCTCTAAATTGCCTAAATTTCTCCCAAAACCAAAACAAACAGTCATTAGGGTCCAACAGGGAATACTGGAGGAGACAATAAGCTTTTAAAAGAGCTGACATGAGGGTCTTTACAATCATAAGGAGGACTTTACGCCCCACACTCCGCGTCTCCCCCGCGCGCTTTGTCCTCCCTCTGCCGCAGTCCTCTCCACCTCCAGCACTCGTTCCTCCCTCCGTCCCTTTCTTCCACTCCCTTCCTCTCCTCCACCACTTCTCTCTCTCTTTTCCCTTCCTGCTGCTCTCCCTCGATATGCTGGCAGGGGAGGTTGGGGAGGCAGCAGGTATGGCAGATGCCCAGAGCTCCAGAGGGACCCCCCCCCCCCTCCCCTCCCTCTCTCTCTCTTTTTCTCTCAATCCTCTCTAATAGACACCTGCTCCCTCCTCCACCCAAGGGCCTGGGTGGACATACTGCCTGGTTGGTCTCTCTCTCTCTCTCTCTCTCTCTCTCTCTCTCTCTCTCTCTCTCTCTCTCTCTCTCTCTCTCTCTCTCTCTCTCTCTCTCTCTCTCTCTCTCTCTCTCTCTCTCTCTCTCTCTCTCTCTCTCTCTCTCTCTCTCTCTCTCTCTCTCTCTCTCTCTCTCTCTCTCTCTCTCTCTCTCTCTCTCTCTCTCACACACAGACATAACTATCACCGACATTGAAACAATCCCCGCTCCCACCTGTGATATTAGGTGGCTCATATTCACTGCTAATAACAGACTAAAGGTCAATCACGGCTACTAATGGTTTGCTTAAAGGAGAGTAAACAAAGACCCTGAACAAACTAAGCAGAGCGGCTCCAGGCAAATACATGCTGCTGCCTCTCCTGGGCTTATCTACTGTCAGGCTGCGTCCCCCCTCATCCTCCCTCTCTCTCTCTCCCTCCGTTTCCATCCCTTTCTCTCTCCATCCCTCTCTGTTTTTCATCCCTCCCTATCTGGACGGCTCTGAATGCACAGAGGCGTCCTGCAGGCCAAAGTCAATTAAAGTAAGAGAGAGAGGCTAGGAAGAGGCCTAGTTGTATCCCTGGTTACAAAATTCCCCTAGGAGGACATGCAAGGCATTCACGTCCTGGCCAGGGCCGGAGAATTCCTCCCGACGTGGGTCTGGTTGGCTGCAAAGCTGCCTGCGCGGCTGTCTCTTCGGCCACTGTGGCGTTTGCCTTGTGAAACGGGGAGAGCGGTTTGAATGATCGGCTGCTGTGACTGTAGTGCCGTGTAGTTAGGTAGGCCGCCCGCCAAACGCTCCTCGGTGCCGCGACGCGGGCCAGAGCAGGGCTTTGGGATCGTAAATCATCTGTCCCCCCCAACACACACTCGCTCGCTCTCTCTCTCTCTCTCTCTCCACACACACACACACACACACACCCACACACACACAGGTCTCTGACACGGTCCCCACCGAGTCATAGACGCCACCCTGCTGGCAGCCGTCAAACGTCCCTTTTGTCTTGGCCCAGATGCCACCGATTATTCATCGATGCCAATCTGATAATGCGCGCGAAATGACTGGACAGCCAGTGGCTTAGAGGAGTCTGTGTGTGTGTGTGTGTGTGTGACTGTGCATCTTTGATCAGATAGCTTTTCGACCAGCAAGAAAGTACTGAAGGTCTAATAGGTTATAGCTATTCAATATAAGGTCAGCCTTAGTATAATTATTATATTATATATTATATTATATATTATAATTCTGGTATTTTATCCATGGTGGTTTAACAAAGTAAACCTGCAGATGGAAAGACTAAACTTGCAGGTGCATAGGAACTATTGAAACACACGCTGTATTGCACCGTACGTCTCAAGTCGGCTTCTTCACAAAGGCTCCATGCAAAAACACCACGTGCATGAATGCGAGAAGCAAGTATAACTTTGTCATGGTGCGGAACTGTCCACTACGTCATCAACTGCTGTCGAAAACAACTTGTAAATATATATTTTTTTACAATAGCATGAGTCATTGCACGTTTTAATGAGACATTACATAGCTCGTTAAAACGTGCAGCAAGTTGATGAGGTGCGTTGCAAGATACGGCTGAGGTGTTGGACGCATCTGAATGTCATGTCTGCCATGTGTCATTAAAATGACATGATATTTCCCGTGACCTCTGCAGCACATCGCCAAATCCAGAGCAGTTCAACTCTCACCCGCGTCTGTGGGCCATGACGGGGGAAACACATCCTTAGCCGGGAGACCCACCGATGTCACATCTAATGACAGCAAATATTTGCCAGTACCAGAGCTAATCTCTATAGGAAACCCGCTACTGCTAAGTGTACCAACAGTTATAAAACAGTCTCCGCCATCCAGGCTAGATAACTCCCCTCTCCTTGCACCGCATCTTTGTCCACCACTTTTTTCCTTCTTTCCTCCCTCCCTCCCTCCCTCCCTCCCTCCCTCCCTCCCCCTTTCTTTCAGTCTGTCTCTCTCTTTCTCTCTTTCTCTCTGGGAAGCCAGTGATGTTGGAGCCATGTCAATGAGTACTTAGGCCCATTGCCTCACGGGGAGCCAGACTCTCTGGCTAGGTTTTATGGCCCATTTCAGAGCTTCCCCGGCTTAAACGCAGCCTCCTGCTGGCCACATGGCCACAGTGTCGTGCCATGTCCATCCGGCGCGAGAGGGAACGCTTGGCCCCACGCCAAGAAGGTATTACTGCGGCCACAAGCATATGTGGCCATGTAAAGGGGAGGCAGGCAGCACATGGAGGAGGAGAGGAGGAGGAGGGGGGGGGGGGGGGGATAAGCAAAGGCAGCGGATTGAATGCATCTGGGTTGCCGTTTTGACATCCTGGTTTCTTTGTTGCTACGTCTTTGCAGGCACTTAACACTGAAAAGCAACCTCCCTCTTTCTTTACTTTGCTGTCACTGCTGTTGATAAATAAATGTGGATAGAAACCGCTCCACTACTACAGCTAGAATATGGCATAGTTTAAAAAAAAAGAACGTAGGAGCAGTCCTTTGTAAAGCCCTTTACAGACAGCATACATTTTTAGTATCGGTGGCTCCAATGGAAATCAGACCCTTTGTTTGAGCAGAACTCTCTTCTGAGCTATTTAGGACAACTTGAACACAAACATTTCTGTTGCAAAGACTCATTTGATACAAGCTGAATACAAGGAAAGAGACACGATAAAATGATTATGTTTTGCAAATATTGAACACAAGGCACTTGTTGGTCATGCTTGTGTACCACACAGCCTTTTCATAAGTAGGCCACTGTTTCAAGAGATTATCTCTCTTGGCGAACAGTATATACTGCAAATCTGTTCCTTTAAATCAATGCCATTCAGTTTGCCTGAATAACACGGAGGGGGAAATCTATAGCCTATTCACCCCCTATTGAGAATTAATTCCTTGTGCATAAATCCAGAAATCCCCCTTACCCAAAATCAATCTTAAATCTGTTAATGCATGTCACTCCCTGCAAGTTTAAGCTGATTGGGAGTAAAGTCCTCCAAACCTACATCTTTCTATGTTAATTCAGAGGCTACAATCTGCCAAGGCCACTGCAGTGTATCCATGTGCCTAAGGCCACATTGGGGAGCCATCCAAGAAGGCAAGAGCATCTTTATATATTTCACTATTCTTCCAACAGCATAAACCAAACATACCCGCTGCCAGCTGCAAAGAAATTGCATTATAAACCTTGACAGGAAATTGTCTGTTTGTATGGTGTATCAGAAAAATAGGGAAGAATCCAAATAAAACAAACAATAAACACATGCGTTCTACTGCATCTGCCGCAGACCTCATGCACCAGACAACAAATTAGTTTACGAGTCAACTTGGATCTCGTGGCTGACAAACACACGCTCACTTGTAGTAAGTGGGTTTGTATGTGTGTGTGTGTGTGTGTGTGTGTGTACACGTATATATAGGTATACTTTTGTCACCAGATTATCGGGGACCTGACCTGAAGCTTCTTATCGACCGCCAGACGGTTTCCCTGAGCAACAGGCTGCTATTAACGAAGGGCGAGCCTTAAGCCCTGGTCTACGATGATGCTAATTAGGGAACGGAGCAGATGCGCTAGCCGGGCTATTGGCCACCTCGGGGGCTGCTGGAGGAGGCCGGCGGCGCCACAGCGGCCCACGCTGGCGTCTGAGTCACCTGTGACCTTTTTACAGTAGGCACAGGGGTCAGAGCCTCCCGTAGCAGTGAAAACACACGCGCTTGGAGGAGCCCGACGTGCATCTTGGCACCCCCCCCCCTCTCTCATTAGAGTCTTCCATATGTGCGACCAGCCTCGGATTTGAATAACACCCGTCGCTTTGATAGCAACACTCAGCCAACATGGAAACATCGAGTCTTATAGAGATGGTGTCCTCCGAGCTGAGCCTCCTTTCGAACGGAGCCGAGAGCTTGAGTTCACAGTTCTCCGGCTCCGTTTGCCAGCTAAGCACTAAGGCTTTCTAAATGAACCATACAGGTCTACACGATGCACATTGACCGACGGCTTCAAGGTTTACAAGTGCAAATACAAGTGCTTGAGCTGTGACAAAAGCAAAATGGACAAACAATAGGTGTGTAAACAACCATGCTTCAGGAAAAATAAATAAATAAATAAAACGCCCGGTGACAGTAAATCAGCCAATATCCCTTCTGAATGACTCATTGAAAAGCACATCTGATGGACATTCATAGCCTGTATGCCTACAAGGGCCAGTGTGTGGACATTGAGGAAAGAAAAAGAAACAAATAAGACTGTAATGAGGATGAAGTAATCCAGCCAATGTACATGACTTTGCTGTACACCACTTAAGACAGATTGACAGACAAGTACCTGAGTCAGTTTGACATCTCCTGCAGGTGTTGGTTTCTGTAGGGTTTAAATTCAACATTTTACTGACATCAGGCAAAACAAAGGGATCACAACATTTTTCTAAAGTATCCAACAGCGACAGTGAGAGACGAGAAAGGTCGTTTAGTGATGGGACAGGATCCCGTGGTCCGTCTCGTTCTCCACGTGTTCTCCGATCGGAGAGGTGGTTATTCGACACTCACACTTTCTCATGAGACTCTAACCGGGCCCTGGGGCTTGAATTAATCTACCGTCACGTTCTAATGAGAGGCACGTTATTTACCAGGACAACAGTGAACGAACGTGGCCATGGAAAGCGTCAGCTGATAGGGGGAAATGCAAAAAAAAAAAAAAAAAATTGCATAAGTTGCTCTTAACGCGTCAACTTGACACCATCCACCAACACAGTCAAACAGGGCCCCGTGCTAACAGTCTCGGTCTAATTTTCTGGTTGACTCTGAGTGCCTCTCAACAGACAGCCACTTACTCTCTAGTACCTTAACTCTCTCTCTCCCCCCTAGATGTAGCCGGCTGCTGAAGTGCTGCGCTCGCCCCCCCCCCTCTCTGAAACCTAACCCCTGGCTCACGGAACGGAGCATATGGATGATTAATTTTCATCTGTGGAGCGGGCGGTGAATTAGGATCAATTAATAGTCCACCCACTGGATGCGGTAGTCGGCCAGCCCCCGTTGTTTGCTCTCCGAGGGAGTTACAAATAGGTGCGCCATTGAAGTGTGTAGCTGCCGCTTTCATGTTCCCCTCCTACGAGAGCGGGAGCTCCTGACAGGGAGGGGAGGCACAGCCATCTCTACCTGGGTGAGGACCAACAGGAGATAGCCCTCTCTTCTGGATCGCTCTCATTAAGACGACATGAAACGAGCCTCTGATGTGCTTCAAAGCCTCAGCTAAGGGCTTCCATGCAAGCTGAGAAACTGTTGTTTTGATTTTTGGGGGGGGAGGGGGCGTTTAGCGAGAATTTCAGTCTAAAGAGTTTCTCCACAGGGGAGGGACGGGAGTGATTTCACAACTTGAAAACATTTCCGATATGGAGAACAAGTTTCATTTCAGGTCGACACAAAGCACTAATGACTGGGTGGAACAGCACGGCAGCGCAAATAAGACGGATCCTCAGCGAGGACCGCCTGTTGCAAAAGCCCTCTTGTCTTAGCATGTTGGGACTCTCCCAAACCGAACACACAGGGGAGAAAACTGCCGAATAATTCCCAAAAGCAGTAATTAAGACGCTCGCTGTCTGCGATGACAGTCCCTAAGCTGTATGATTAGAGATTAAAAAAGAAAAACACATCTCACTGATGGACGAGATGAAAGTAAATACCCCAAAAAAAAAAAAAAATGCATAATCTATACCGAACAGTTGTCAATTCGTTATAATGTCTGACGTGTGAGAGAGGATGACAGGAGGAGGCTCGAGCATATTGCTTTAAAAACCCCACTAATGCATTCAGACTTTACAGCTTTACAACATGTGGTGCCTTTGATGGGTTCTGCACAGACCCAGGATGCTGCTCCTTTGAAAAAGCTTTGGGGTTCAAACCTGTTGCTCATATAGACACACCATGTGCGCCTTAAAGTCTTCACAGCATAACACAGAGCGGTCAAGACTGTCAAACCTCAACGTCTATAGCTAAATCTACAGAACTCTCCCGCTTACAAAACAGGCCCCGGGTTTTTGCGGGAAGTCTGCTGGCTGAGCGGGTGACTGAGTGTGTGTTCCAAACCGCTAAGAGTCTCGCGGAAACCATCGCCTCAAGTAGGTCAGCACGACTCCGAGAGATAATCAAGCCCATTTTGACCCCTTCTGTAGTATCAGAGCAGTATCTAGGTCAAACACACTCAGCTGTTGCAACTCTACCATGTGAAGGGCTGCGAGGCACTAGTCCTACTGTCAAACTCCATCCCATTAACGGAAGGCATTACAGGGGGCCTGCACCCCCCATCCCCCTGACACCCGCATAACCCCCCCCCCCCCCCCCCAAAAAAAAAACAACCCTCCACATGCCCCCCGAGGGCAAAATAATGTGAAGTTCCTCCCAGCATCAGATCCACTGTCTCTGTTGTCAGGGAATGCAGCTCCCTTCAGAGACGGCCCTCTCAAGTGTTGTCTCCTCCCTTTGACATCTCACAGCCTCCCACTCCCATGTCCTCGTCGCGTCATCTCGCACGCCACCCGCATCTCAAGCAGACTCTCCCGGCCAGCTTTACCCCCTCCGTAACGTCCCTGCCTGCATGCCTGCCTGTCTTATTTCTCACTCTCCACTGCACAGAAAAAAGGGGGCTCATGTGTCTAAAAAAAATACTTCAGAGCGGGAATCTGCGAAAGCAGAACAAAGGCAATACAGGGCAGCCTTAATCTCTGCACTATTGAAGCCGGCAGCTCCCTTTTTCTTGAACAGCGTTCAGTGTGTGTCTCTTTCTCTTTCCCTTCTCCCTCCCACCATCATTTTCTCTCTCTCTCTCTCCATCATCCGTCCTCCCCCGACTCCCTCTCTCTCCCCCTCAGTGTCTCAGGGCCGCCTCACTGTTTTCCCTCTCCTCATCTCTCCTTGCTTGTCCAGCGACTGCACAATACACATCAATTATTCATGGCTGCTCTCTCGGTTTCACAGGCAAAACCAATCACAGATGGAGTCATTGCTAATGGTCTCCTGCTGTACTTGCCACCGGCTTCTTTTGCACTCAGGCAACATAGTATACCCCAGAGACAGTGGGAGGGTAGAGAGGGTTAAGCTGTAAATAAATAAATAAATAAATAAATATAAAAGAAACAAACTTCATATGCACTCGCAGCCAGAGGAAGACACACATTTGATTAAGGGAGATCACTAATAATTCAACAAAGTAAGGCTTTTGCAGCACTCAAGGGTTAAATAGACAGGGGGGTGTAGCGAGAAGGGAGTGGGGGGTGGATAGGGGGTGGGGGGCAGTGAGAGGCATAGGGACAGGGAAAGAGAGAAACAGGGAGAGAGAGGGGGGGGCAGTGAAAGGCATAGAGACAGGGATAGAGAGAGAGAGAGAGAGAGAGAGAGAGAGAGCGCGAGAGAGAGAACCAAACGCTTATCTCCTCACCTCGGATGTATGCAGCTGTTATTGATGTCTCTTCTTTCTCTGTCTAGTGATCCATCGCTTGCTCTCCCAACACACACACCACACAGAAGCAGCCACAGCCACCTCGCCAGAAGGGAGAGGGAGGGTGGAAAAAAAAATACAGGCAGCTCACATTTCAAACTTGCAAGAGGGGTGGTGCCTAATGTGCTAGACAGCCTGTATCTTGGCCTGGGTCCAGAGCAAGGAGTAAAAGAAGCCCCAATCAATTCATTTAAAGCAACATTTGTTGCGGGATGGTGCTACAAGTCCTCCGCGGCGGTGGGGACCAAAAGGCTCCGAGCGGGTACATTAGGCAGTGATTTTACCCCCTTGTCTGTGCACACTGTCGACTTAATCCATCAAACTAGTCGTTCTAATTAAAGGCCGGGGAGGACTGAGGAGAGGCTGGGCTTCTGGCTTCCTGATGAGCCGGGCTGTCTGAGAGGGAGGGGCACATTTGGAGCGTATTTGTCTCTCCGTGCACACAGGGGCCGAGTGAGCCTTAGATAAATAATTGCACAACTATAAAAACGTGTAAATGGTAGGGAGACCACCTGAGGCGGCCAATACCACTCATGACTCCATTTCAACACGCAAATAAAAACATCTCGGGGCTCCCCAGCAAAGTCGTTCTAACTGTTAAATTAGCACCTCTAATCGGTAGCTAAAGAACAATAATTGGCATTTAATTTGAGACACATGATGCTACCGCTAACAATTCAAATGTGCTAACGTATTAATTTCCACGCACGTATGATTAGACAAATAACAATTACGGGGGAGACGCAGAGTGGAGCAGACGCTAGCATGCAGTCTGCGCTCGGAACGGAATCACCAACAGGAAAGAGGGAAGGACAGACCGTTATCCAAACAACGTAAACATGTCTCCTCCTGGGCCTCCCCTGTCTTTTCCCTCCTGGTGTTTACCATCACCTGAGAGCACGGCGGGTGAATTACAGCCCTATGCTGGTAGTTATCTGTCAGGGTTGACTCAAAGATTGTGCTTGCTCATACACTGACAGTCGGATATTGTTCCTATTGGAGACAGTGGAGATTTATGGCCTCCCAGTCGCATATCACTAAAACGGCAGGCACAGTCTTTCTAAAGAGCCAGGAGGAGAGGCTTCACGTTGGAGCCTCCCATATGTCTACAAAATAAGCAGAGTTTAAACGATTACTCCGAACACCACTAATCTTCTGTCTTAATACAGTAAAATGCGGAAGATCAAATTCCAAATTAAGACTTGAAGAGTTTCAAAAAGGATTTGAGTACACAATTTGAGATACATTGACGTTTGTAACTGAATAAGTTTCATTCCGGGATTGAAACAAAGCACACTGAAATAGATTTCCGATTAGTCTTGCCTGTCTCTTTCCAACAAGAGACAGTCTGCTTAATCAGCTTGGACTGCCTCTGTCATGAGGGCTTGTCCGGTTCTCTTGAGTTGCATCCAACTGCTGCTGACGTTCACATAAGGGCAAGGCCACCAACAATGTTTTTGGACACCCATGTTATTTTCTATTTAGGAAAAGCCACAGCTAAACTATCAGTTACTCCATGCAAACCAAGTGTTTTTGGGGGTGATGGTTTGGAAGAGCAAGCTTGAGGGAGAGAGAAATTACAGCCCTACAGGCTTGTGTGCCTCTGACCACTGTGTACTGTGTGTACAATCTGAGACTTATCTTCAGAGTGATGACAACATGTCTGTCTGCCATGTCTTTAGCACTTATTCACTGCTCACTGGAACACATGCTAACGGCTAACAGAGTATCGACACGTCACCAACCATGCTAGAGGCTGTCAGAATAATATATGGTCACGGTTAAATACTGTGCATATGCCTCAGATGTATCAAAAGCCTCAAATGATACGTTTGTCACAAAATATCTATTCATTTAGATGCAAGATGAAAATATAATTTTGAAGTCTGCTCAAAACCAGCTTCTGCAATTCAAACTTGAGCTGGTTATGAAGGAGGCAAGCCAACATCTGAAGACAGTCACACCTCAAACATTTGCCTCCTCGAAACAGAAAAACAAGACCAAAGGAAAAAACACTACTCTTTTCTTTTAAAACACTAACAGAGGCTCTATTAAAGCTATACACAAATGCATAACTTAACAAATTATTCCAAACAAACCCAGAATGTTCAAATTATATGATGGCAACGTGTATACAATAAAAATAAAAATAAACAAGCTTGTGCAGAGTGAGGCCACTGTGTTCCAACAAATTAACAGTTGAATGGTAGGTTTACAATGCACTTGTTACACAGAAGAACGAAGGGCTCGAGGAACTCAACAAAGTTCCACCAGTTTCCCCCCTCTCCCACAAAGTGGATCCTTCTTTCACTCTTTAGAACTGAAGAATTCCAAGTGCTTGCTGGAGCGCAGGCGATTTGGAATGTGCCCCTGTGACCCACAGGGAAAGAATCGTGATTAAGCGTTTTTGTCTAAACAATTGTACCAGACTGTTTCGATACTCCATCTAGATGAGGTGGTCAGACCTGTGACAACTGAGAATATCAAGTTGAAGAAATAGGCCCGAGGCGGCTTGTACGTGTTTTGTGTACACTGATGCAAGGGGCCCTGACAGGTTCATCCTGTGAGTGAGTGTTCCCCTTTCTTTGACAGCCACCCCCGCAGCAGCAGCAGCAGCAGCAGCAGCAGCAGAGCTCCACGTGCAAAGCAGTGGCCTGTGGTAAGACCAGTCCAAGTAATCACAGATTAATAGAGCAGGCTAATCCCGTTCACAAAGAGGTCACCACTCGCACCCCCTCCAGCACTCTGCTTTTATTGTGAGGCTAGCCAGCCTAGCCTATATCAACCAACACGCTAAGGGGATGGCTCTACTAACCAGCTTTTTCTCTTCTGACCTACATGTGGGCTAGTCCTGTGTTACAACATCAAAAATGGAGGGAAAAAATGCCCTGTTCAGGCCATTCATGGTGGTTTCTACACCAATTATATTTCAAATATATAAATGGTTTACTAATTGTGCTGATAAGCAGGTCAGGGTTAGAGTTAATAGGGTACATTTTGCATGCAACAAATTAAACCAGTGCTTACATCTAATGGACTGGGAATTGTAGTGATTTATTTTTGCTATGATCAAAACCTGCCTTGAATAAAAAAATAAATAGATTTTCTACTACTGGTATTTTCTGAAAAGAAATGCAATACAATATAACATAAATTGAATAGCTTAATTTTACAAATACTTAGAATAGTCCAAACTCAACTTAGGCCTGGTTAAATATAGGACAGCAAATCGTGTTTACTTAGTATAGTTAATTTCATGACCTGGCATCCCTGCAAGAAAGCGCCAAATCTGATGCTGATATATACTCTCACTTAAAAGTCAGTGTGTCGCATCCGATTACAAGACACTTGATGTTATGGAGAAGACTCATGGCTCTTGCCCATGACTACTCCCTCAAAGTACACTGCCTCCACTGCCAGGCAACCTCAAGGGACAACCCTGAACTCTCTCAGTATGACAGAAAGCACAAGCTTAAGCTAAGGTGCAATAAGCCAAGCTAAACTGTGCTGCTGCACTAAAATAAATTGCAATGAAATGTTTAACTACCATAGCAGAATGTTTGAAACAAGCTTTTGATTCAGGGCAACAATCTGTCTAGTCATAGAGCCTCTGGCCGGAATCCCGAAAACCTGCTGGGCAAGGCTAAATAAATTATTGTTAAAACAACGTCATGCAAAGAACACTGCATGCAATTAAATCCGTTCACCTCACTCCATCCCCCTATGCCTCCCCCACTTCTCTCGCTCTTTCTCTCTCTCTCTCTCTCTCTCTCTCTCTCCTCGTTGAACTAATCTGGCATTCCAAAGTTGATTTGTTCTCCGCTAGATTCAGAGGCGCTTCCAAAAAGCTTCTCCTCAGTGAATCGCAGACACTGGCTCGTCTGTCTCTGGTGTCGGATGGCCGACCCGCTGCCGCCATCCTGGACCTGTCATGTGATTCACTCCCCTCTCTGTCGCTGGGCAACGGCCCTGCTGGATGTCTCTGTGTGCAGGCCATGCCCCTGGGGCCCGGAGAGAGTGCCGTTTAAGAGACCTGACACAGACACAGACACAGACACTGACCAGACACAGACACACACAGACTCTCTCTCTCTCTCTCTCTCTCTCTCTCTCTCTCTCTCTCTCTCTCTCTCTCTCTCTCTCTCTCTCTCTCTCTCTCTCTCTCTCTCTCTCTCTCTCTCTCTCTCTCTCTCTCTCTCTCTCTCTCTCTCTCTCTCTCTCTCTCTCTCTCTCTCTCTCTCTCTCTCTCTCTCTCTCTCTCTCTCTCTCTCTCTCTCTCTCTCTCTCTCTCTCTCTCTCTCTCTCTCTCTCTCTCTCTCTCTCTCTCTCTCTCTCTCTCTCTCTCGGCTTGGGCCACCACGCTGCTGTGACAAAAGATAAGGCTCCGCAGCAAAATAAAGCAGAACGCCTACGCGGGTGTTTTCCGATGATCTCTCGCTTTCCTTTTCCCTCTAGTCCGTGCGAGTCTATGAACTCAACCATTCACAATATTTAGGCATGTGCATAATTGACCATGAAATGCAGTTTGGGATGCTGTCTAGCCGCTCGCCGCTCCCCAAATGACTACTGTTGCAGGAAATTATTCCGACGGATGAGGAGTCAATGGCTAACCTTATATAAACCCATAAACTGGGCCCCGAGAACTGATATGGAATGAATCGGTATGAGATCATTTAGCAGTGGAAGCTAATTGGAGGGAGAAAACGATTTCTCTCTTATGGCTGACATGGGAGTGATATCATGGCATTTTGAAGCCTCATAACTACAATAATAAAAAAAAACATAAACGGTGAACATTGTGAAGGACTCAATGAGCCTGTGTTCATTTTTTATTTCCCTGCAAGAAAAATAAGAGTGCAGTTGCCAAGTCTTTAAGGCAGAAATTCCACATCAGATGTCCCTCTATAACCAGAGGTAGGTGTAAACCACAAACCACCTTCTTCAAGGGGCCAACAAATACCAACAAATAACGACAGCCATTAACATCTTCATTTGTATTGCAGCCAATACTTTTCTAAAAAAGAAACACTTTAGGACTTTCTTACGTACAACGGCAGATGAAATAATCCAATTGATGTCACGACCGTCATTGATAAAACGCCAAAACGTGTGTGTAAAAATCTGTTCCAAAGTGTACTTTGCACACAGCAGAAAAAAAAAACAAGTCACTGTCAAGACGTCTTCTTTCAAACATGGTCAAGTGGACACTGACAACCTCAAAGAAAATCTGGTCTTACCTGCTGACTTTGGCGTGAACTTGTCCCTGTTGGCTGCACACACAGCCAGGAGCCGGTAGCCCAGGTCCAAATCGTAGCCCTGCTGGGCGGCTACGCGGCTCACAACCTGGGAAGGAGGACAACCAGTGAGTCACGCCACAACTAGAGCGCGGGATAACAGCGTGAATCATATTGTTTCTCTTGTTTAGCAACAATCTATCTTACATATGGCAATGCATTACCGTGATAATAAATAACAAACGTTAGTTTGAAACCTTTCGATGAGGTTATTTATAGACATAGAGCAAATACATTTCGGCAGAGCTGTGGGAGATAGTAGACTTTGACGCCAAGACGCACTGATGCCGACTGAGAGGAAGCATTAAGTGAAACCTTAGGGTCTGCCATAGGAAACCTCTTAAATCAGACTTAAGTGGCAGACGTAGCTTTGATTTACCATTGCCATTATCTGCTTAAAGAGGCCTCCTCAGATCCTGTTGACCTATCGAACATATTAGGGCCTGAGTGGCTCTTTAAAAAGTGGACACATCCCCTCCACACCGGATCAAGCTGTTGTAGCCAGAGCAAAGTTCAACACCAGACCAGAGGTATTCCAGCAGAACACCGCTGTCTGCACCCTGTCATTATCTCCTCTAAGTTTAGCCTGCATGTGACACTGAGGGGGGGGGGGGGGGGGGGGCACGCATATTTTTGTACTGCATTTATAGGAAACTCTCATTACGAGGAAGATATAGGAGTGTAAGTTGTCTAATTAAAATTGAAACATGCGAGGGACGTTTTCTTAAATGGTAATTCTAGACCTGAGGCATACAACAAGTAGTTCTTATTTCGGGAGCCTTAATTGCACTGTGGTGGAGCGCTGGATTTGAGCTTTTTTAACTTGTTTAACAGATCAGAGTGCAGTAGCCCATAAAAGGCATTTCTACCAAGTGGGTTCAGAAGCCTAAATTATTTTTTCAAAGAAAAAGCATAACCCAACAGTGGTTATTAACATGACATTACTTCATGCCATTAATGACATAATGCAATTACCTGAGTACAACCATGCCATTAAGAAGGGATAGAGGCGGTTGTTGCCGTCAGTATTATTCAGTACTTCAGGAGAGCTGCGGTGCAGAGGAGTCAGTGGTCATCTGACCAATACACCCAGATCTCATCGAGAGTGTTGCTTTGTAGTAATACCAGCTCAGGAAAAAGCCAACTCAACCTAGAAACCAAAAGGACAGCTCACCTATGAACCCCTAGGAAAGCCTTGAGGTTTTCATAGCAGGAAAACAATTGAATAGGCAAAAAAAAGAGGCCAATCCATCTGCTGTCACGCATTAAAGCCCGAGTACAGGCGATCAGCTGAATGCTGAAATCTGTCCGAACCACTGGCTATAGCGCTTTTTCATAGCTGTTAGAGAGACCGTGATGCATCTCCTTTCCTGCACCAAGCAGTGCGACAAGCTACACATTAAGGAGCAGAAAGGCCCAAGGTGACATGTGAGTGACACTGCCACAGTCCGTCCCCATTCTAATTGGCTGAGAGGTGCGCACATCGAACGTTTCCATTAGGCCCACTGGAATTTTCCACTGCGGGTAATGGAGGGTGAAAAGTAGCCCCAACTGCAATGACAGGAGAAGATTTAAAAGAAGGTATCATTTAATTTGCATTTGACGTCGGGGGATTAAGGGCTCTTTCGTCGCACAAAGCAGAAACAATCCGACGTGGTATTTGGCGTAACCTTGTAGACAAACGCCCACGCCCACTGTGTCTGACTTCTAGTCAAAACATGTCCTTCTCTACCCAATTTTCGGAGGTTTCAACATGCATTTCGTTGGAGTGTCTGATTCTCTTTTTAGGAACACACCGTCTTGGGGCAGTAAGATTCTGCTGTCGTTTTTTATTTTTTTTTACAAATGTCATGGGATTTGATTCAATTAATCAAGTGGCCAAAGCCACAGCCATTTCGAGAGGGGAATTAAAGGCTTTGGAGCGTTGTTTATTTGAAGAGCACTGATTACTTTGTGGTTTGGGCACACTCTTTCTACCCATCACAAGACTGTTTAAGAAACACATGTCGGAGACCTCATGAGCTCAAGTGCAGACCGTTACAGAAGCCAGTGAAAGGTGACTAAATTGCATTAGTATTGTTGGAGCAGGAAAGTCGAGTTATGTTCCACTGATTCCCAATGACCTTAGTCAAGATCAAGCAGTGGTTCATTGGTATTCTCCTCTCCTCATGGGAGCCACAGTAAGAGTCTGTGTAGCAGTTGTTTTCACAGCCCCTTCCCGTCCTTGAACCCAGGGGTGGTGGGCAGGGGAGAGAGATGGAGAGAGAGAGAGAGAGAGAGAGAGAGAGAGAGAGAGAGAGAGAGAGAGAGAGAGAGAGAGAGAGAGAGAGAGAGAGAGAGAGAGAGAGAGAGAGAGACAAAGAGAGAGAGAGAGAGAGAGAGAGAGAGAGAGAGAGAGAGAGAGAGAGAGAGTGGGGCGGTTGGCTTTCTTACCGTTAGGCATCCCATCAGGCTTTGCTCGAAGGGGCGCTGGAAGGCGCGAGGGTCGCCACACCAGTCTAGCAGCTCCGTCGCTGCCGTTTGGAAATTTGCTGGGTTTTGTAAGTGCTGAGGAGAAATAAAACACAATAAGGTCAACACACAAAGGGCAAAAACAAATCATAAGTTGTGGCAGATGGCTTTATAGATTTTTTTTTTTTTTACTATGTTCTCAAGAGTCATGGTCTGGGGACAACAGGGGGTCAGTAGCTTGATGAATAATTAAAGGCCCTATGGGTGGGCAAATAAATAAACACTATTTTACGACCCAATATCATGGTGTCCCCTGCCAGGAAATAGAAGTGGAGAATGCACCCAGCACATCAAAGAGGGCTCTCTCAGCATGGGTTAACAGCATTAATGCAGTGGTGGACTGAAGGGTATGTCCCCATTACACACAGACACAATCAGACCCTTTTGCACAGCTCTCCCAGGCCTCTGTAGCGCCGCCCTCCCATTCAGTCTATAATAAATCTCCAGAGCTGCTCTGTGTGTGTGTGTGTGTGTGTGTCTGTGTGAGAGAGAGATTGGCCGCCGGTGGCCCTGAGCTGTGGTGTGACTTTATCTGACAGCCAGCTCCTTGACCTTCAGGTTGCCTTTATGGCCACCTGGATCCGGCAGCCCACACAATAACCCAGCAGTGTCTCTCTTAGTGCACATCAGGAAGGAGACACTGACAAACGAGGCGTGGGAGGAGGGTAATGCTACGGGGTTAGAATGGGAAGCCACACTAACCAGACGCTCAGTCCGCTTTTCCTTAAATAGCCGAGAGAAAAAAAGGCCAACATTTTTGCGGAGAGTAAATAAATACAAAACCCCGAATCAATCTTCACTTTAAAATGCTTTCATGGAGGCAGGAAAAATACATACCTGCTCCACTCAGAGGCACTCTGTTGCTTTCGCAGAAAAATTATGCACAAAAGCCTTGGAGCACTACTTGTACAAATCAGACACAAATGGCCGCCCACTCAGCATCAAAGGTAAATAGAGTGTCGTGTCATCCTAAAGTAAGCGGCTGCCTCCTTGACATGCCTGTGTGAGCTTTGAGTCCTCCGTCACAGGACAGGGAAGGGGAGAGGACAGACAGACGGACAGATGGACAGGAGAGATGCAGGCAGTGCACTTGGAAGGCTTTCCCTCTTCAGCTCTTTAGGGGGCAGCAGAGGTCAGCATTTGATTTGGCAGCTTTCATATCCATTTGCAAAGGCAGTGTTTGACGAGGGCCGGGCAAAACCAGTCCTGATTATGCCACGTGCGGTCACTCCTCGTCACGGTGGATATTCTTAGCGGGACAGTAGGAAAGGGCAGTAGGACAGTGGGGTGGGATTCTGCTGCAGGTTGAAGTCTATTTGAAGCGCTAACAATCAAGGTAACTAAATTTAGATGAGAGTCTGGGAGGCATGCACGCATGTAATCAGTGTACCAAGCATGGAGGGGGTCTGAAGAAAAAACAGGATGAGGAGGAGGTGGGCTGAAAAATATGTAAAAAAACAGAAAAAAACAACAACACACCACCACCACCACCACAACACCCGTGCAGGCTTGAAGTGATTACTGTTCTTTCCACTCTGAACAATTGGTCCCGCCAGTGTGGCTGTCACGCGGCGAGCTTGGCAGTGCCCGTGCCACAGATGTTCCCCTTTCTCCAGCCAAAACCCACCAATCAAACCCATAACTAGTGGCCAAGAGACACCCCCCATCCACTCCCCCCCCCCCCCCACACACACACACACACACACACACACTCCCATACTCCCCCTTCTAGAGAACCGTCCCCCGGCTGGGAATGATCCGTCAACGTTTACACTAAGCCCCACTCCAGTATGGCCCCCGTAAAAACAAAGACAGCCTGAATGGGATCACTCTGTGCAGAAGATGTAGCCGTAGACAGATGCAATCAATCACCGTAACTCAACTCTGGAAACAATCTTAATCTGCTCTGCTGGCTCGCTAGGAGAAATAGTACGTTTCTTTGTTAAACGGTTAAAAATGGCATAGTATATCAACCCAAAGGTTGCTTGTTATTTGAGCGGGTTTTCAGTGAATGAATATGAGGAGCAATATCGTAAAAAAGAGACAGATGTAGAGGGAAGCGTTACAGTGGTACTTCAGAGATCCTCCAGTTTATCTTGAAATATTGACATTTACAGTTTGAGGAAGTGCTCCCGCCGTGAGAGGACGGTTCATATTCACTGCCAAAGCCTGTGCACATCACCGACTGGAGAGTCTGACAGCGAGCTGGTTTCCCACAGAACGAAGGAAAATACCGGGGTCTGAAATAGGGAGCTGCAGTATCCGGCAGACCTGTCTTCAATGAGTGTTCATAACGGAGCAATTTTATGACTGGAGGAAAACAACATGGGTGAATGAAAACAAGGGGGCTGGCAAAAAGTGCCACTTTTGAGTTCAACTTTTTTTACGCACCGACGTTTCTTGTCATTCCGATGAACGTGATCCTTCCACAAGTCGGCTGATTTGAACGCGCCGCTGTAATGGTTGGGGATTTCAACTCTTCACCTCTGATGCGATCCCGCCAACCGATTCCAATTTCCCAACACTTTATTATCTGCCTCGTCAGTAATTCATCATTTGTGCAACAAAATCAATTTGTTCTCCTGTCCGCCGCACTGGCTGGGGCCTATTGAGACGGACGCGTCACGTCTCCAGAAAACAACACCACAATGGAAGACTCTTCATTTGTATGCCGCTCAGTCGCGATAATGCCTTCAAGATGCCAACATTTCAGCATGCGCACACTTTCAATTAAAGCAAACAGCTGGATTGGTTTACAATATTTCCTTAATTATTTTAATGACTTGGATATTCCGACAACGGCGGGCAGGACGGGGGGGGAGATAGTGACTTAATTGTTCTGATATCCCCCTGACGATCATCTTTGTGCGCGGGGAGGAGAATGGAGAATGCCGGCTGAATGGCCTCGCTGCTAGTCTAATTGGCAGGACATAAATGGTATTTATTATACGGCCTTCCAAACCCTGATTGTGTGCGGCACAAAGCTGCCTCTATTAGCAGGAGGCCGGCTCTCTGTGGCTGCTTGGAAATGACCTGTCGCTTAACCATTTATTAGATGAACTCTGTGGCGGCTTGAACGGCATGGATCTCCCTAATTGGCATGTTTACACATTTGCAGCCTCTCCGGCACTAACACTGGCTGATGTTTGTTTAAGTTTTTTTGCCACGGAGGTTAATACATTTGACCGGGACATGACAGTTGTTTACACTTCTGTGTTGGACCAATGCAAACCCCCCCTCCTTTATGTAAAACACTAATCCATCAACTGAGTATAAGCCATGTAACCATGCTGTATAATGACATAAATTGATCTTGATTCCTTTACAATTTCTGGACAACTAATGGCAGGTGTCGAGAGAGAGGTTACCGAGGCGACTATCTCCAACCTTAGTTTGTGGCGTAGCAGGCCTGCCTGAAGCTCTGGGACAGCATGAAGACGAGGCAGATTGAGACACGCACGCGAGGAAGAGAGACAGAGAGTGAGAGGGAGAGATGGGGAGATAGCGGGGGAAAGAGAGCATGTTTTGAGCTTGCGTGTTAGCTCTGACTCATACCCTCGCTGGAACATCAAAGCCTGCCTCGGCACTCAGGAACCCCACGGCTGGGGGACTTCCCTCGGCGCGCTCCCTCAACACCCACTCTCCCTCCCACCGACGAAAAGCCCTGGACCATTCCCTCCGCGGCCCACCTCACAGCAGGAGGAACTCCCTCTCTTCGGCCGGGAGACGTTTACCGATACTACAGTATATGTCTGAACACGCGCGCCCATACATTCAACCAGTACCTTCCCCCTTGTACTTTCAGGGCCTACACAAAGGAAAAAACAGCAACCCTGACACGGCGCGAAAACAAACGGAGTGTCCGTCAAGAGAGAGAGAGAGATCAAAGGCTGCCTATAGCCCGGGGTTATGCACGTAGTCCCCATTAATGTCTGTCAGGGATTCATCCTGTAATAAAAGGTGGTGAGGGCAGAACAAAGGGGCCGCGCTGGGAACAGGGGGGGCTGAGGAGGGCCAAAACCAACGTGGGGGGGCCGAGAGGGACTGGAGGCCTCCTCTTTGACCCCGCTCTGTAACCTGAGCCACCAGCAGACCTGATAAAAGGCCTGAACAGATGACCGTTCATAGCTGACAGCCTGACAGAGGGGAGGACACATGCTTCCACTCGGCTGCCCACGACGACGGGTGCGGCTTTTGGGTTTTGCACTGGACCCACCGAACGAAAAACAAACAAACAACTCACCTGTTTGATACATAGCAGACGGTCGTTGGTCTGCTGTATGTGTCTGTCCATCGACGGAATCGAGTTCATGTTGATTGTCCCTCTTTGGCCTCTACCTGCCAGCCATTAAACTGGAGCGATCTGCAGGAGAGACAAACACCTGGGTTAGAGCGCCGCTCGTCTCGGGGAAGCTGCCAGCCCTATCACCACCAGGATATTGCAGGTTAGGGTGGGGGGTTGTCAATGTGTGTGTGTGTGTGTGTGTGTGTTTCTGCGCGCTAGCAACCGGGCAGGGGAGAGATATTGATTTGGCAGGTGACAAGCAGCTCGGAGAGCTCAAAGAATGACATTCCTCTCAGCCCCAGTGACACCCATAACGAGGCCTGACGGTTGCCCCCAACACTGCCTCACAACAGGGGTGACATACCACTAAGACACTGCCTCACAACAGGGGTGACATACCACTAAGCTGAGGCCCCTGTCAAGCCTGACGAGGCAGTTTGACCATGTCTTAAAGGCCTTGGGGATAAAATGTTAGGATAGGGGTAAGGCTGATGGCTGCCATTACCGCACATACACGCTGTCAGAAAACAATCATTCAC
Organism: Galaxias olidus; assembly: GCA_026901105.3. Taxonomy (NCBI): domain Eukaryota; kingdom Metazoa; phylum Chordata; class Actinopteri; order Galaxiiformes; family Galaxiidae; genus Galaxias; species Galaxias olidus. The sequence continues at coordinate 270,856 of JAPMUY010006461.1, forward strand.
TCGCACACACGCTTACACACAGGCACGCATAGACACACACACACACACACACACACACACACACACACGAACACACTCTCTGAAACTCATACAAATATAAAACACACACGCAGTGCGTAAAATCTCCGTCGGGTCCGCCCACTAAGTCTGCGAGCTTTACCTCAGTCGGAGCTGAGAACAAGGGGTAAAAGACAGAAAAAAAGAGGGGAAAAAAGCGAGAGAGAGAGAGAGAGAGAGAGAGAGAGAGAGAGAGAGAGAGAGAGAGAGAGAGAGAGAGAGAGAGAGAAGAGAAAGAGAGAGACTTCCATCGTGCACGGTGAGAACATTCACTTGGCATGTGCTCCTCTGTTTACATTACTGTGCCATTATGTAATCTGTGGTTAACAATTATCTGTACCCTAGGCCCAGGCATGTTCCTCCCGCCCCCTACACAGAGCACAGGACAGAACAACTACTTTGACGCACACCCTCAGCTAGCCTAATTGATTTTTGGAGCCGCTTATGGAAAAACCTCTTTTTCTTTTTTTCAGGGGAATAACTCTTCAAGGAAAACAATACAGCCTGTGATTCCATGTCACATAACATTATCACAAGTTAAAAGTATTAGGCTGTGCCCTACATTAAAGGTTATCAATTTTGCCGGCGGGAGCTGATTTAATGTTGCATTCAACGTCAAATAAATATCACACTCGGTGCACTGGCTATAACTCACACTGACCTACTGCTTCAAGCCGAGGGCCAAGTGAATTAATAAGCACGTATCAGGGAGATGCCTTTCCATCTTCCTCTGTCTCTCTCTCTCTCGTTCTCTATATCAAGGTTTATCTCACCCCGTCTCCCTCTATCTGTTTCTCTTTCGCTATTACACAGTACATTCTCTCCCACAGTGCCCCATCCCTCACTGGAACACCCTCCGCATACCTCGCTACCTTCTTCACCCCCCCCCCCCCCGTCTCCCCCGTCCTCTCTCTCTCTTCTCGCTCTCACTCCATTACCACCATGCCACAGTAAAGGACTCCAGAACACAAAGTACCGGTGAGACCGGCCCGCTCTTCTGCAATGTGATGGAGAGACTGAGAAACGGAGGGGAAGAAGAAAGAGAGGCACAGAGAGAGAGAGAGAGAGAGAGAGAGAGAGAGAGAGAGAGAGAGAGAGAGAGAGAGAGAGAGAGAGAGAGAGAGAGTAATAGAGAATGGAGGAGAAGGAGAGAGGGAGCATGCTGCACCATACTGATAATGCTCACTTAGGGGTCTGTGGCAGGATTTAACGGCAGGCCAGTAATCTACTCCACTAGACAGCTAAAGAGCTTTTATGCTACCTTTTGGAGCTGCTCGTGCCTCTACTTGAGAAGGGGAGGAGGGCACCCCAGTGCATTCCTCTCCATAAATTAGAGAGCTCATATAAAAAATAAAAAAAAAGGAAAAAAAATAAATAAAAGAGATGTACACTGCACAGGTTTCTCCCCTATTTTCTTCACAGATGGAATGTATTTGTTTGTTAACTCCTTTGTGACCGGGGAAGATTCAGGAGGGAGGACGAGAGGGTCCACTGAAGCCACATTGAGTGCCTGAGCGTAGTCTGCATGATTTCAACGCTAAATAGTCCGTTTAAACCATCAAATAGACGACATTAGATAATTAATTATTTATAACCTGCAGCAGTAAAATCATAAGTACATAATTGCCAAAACTATTATCAAAAAGAGCACCATCACTCAAATGTACAATAACGCCTCCGGAAATGAATCGATAAAAGCAGCCTCAGCGATAGACACGTGGGTCCACAGATTTCAAGTGAGAAACACGTCCTCCTACCTTTCTCCACAGTGACATCCTCAAAGCCCACCAGCAGCTGCTAAACCCAGCCAGGCCCCTGGCCCCCCCCCCCCCGGCTCCTGACCCTCCCACTCCCACTCCCACTCCAGGAACCGGCAGTGCCACGGTGCCCTTCTGCAGCCAGCAGGTGTCTCCCTGCCCCTCCAAAGGAACGGCCAGTCGCACAAAGAGGCGGAGCGGTGTTGCTTTAAGCCTTTACAAGCTCTACAAATCCTCAGCTGCTGCCTCCTAACAGGGCCCACTCAGCCCAACACCGCCTGTCTGACCTTGTGGTTATTGATGAGCCAGTCGACCAGCTCACTCTCTCTTTCTATCTCCCTCTCTCTCTCTCTCTTTTCTTTCCTCCTCTCTCAGTCTCGATCTGGCTTTCTATCTCCCACTGCTGGGCACTCTCTCTCTCCCTTTCCTCTGTCATCCCTCTCACCTCCAGTGGAGAGACAAAAGGAGAGGAGAAAGACACAGTTGGCTCTTTACACACCCACACACCATTTCTCCTTTTGTCGTTTCCCCCGCCTTAACACACACGCATGCACGCACGCACGCACGCACGCACGCACGCGTCACTGTACTCGTTTAAAAGCGAACAAAAAAAACACAACAAAAAAACGACTGCCACTTGTGATTGAGATCACCAATTTCCACCGGGGTGGTGCATTGTTGTGAGTTTTCCCTCCAAAAAGAGCCAGACAACAGCGTTCGCTGGATAATTTAATTTCCCCTGTTATTCGCTGCCTATAATTAAACAGTATTCCTCAGTTCGGTCTTTAATGACTAACAAGAGCCAAATTAAAGATTAAAATCTGGATGCCGGGGAGATGTGACAACAGATGCAATTACCAGCCTTTCCCCCTATTCATTTTCAATCGTGTAGATGTTATCGGTGGTTATATTCTCTGCGTCATTAGCCTGTGTGAACTTGTTTGCCTTGACTCCGCGAGTTGCCATCAAAATCCTACCACATACGTAGCATTGGGTTCGACAGGAATCGGCGCGGGTGCGTGCGCTTCATTCTACCAGCTAAGTACCAGCCAGACATTACACCACAAGTTTAGGTGCTGCGGATGCGGGCGCGACAAAAAAAAACAAGAAAAAACAGGGACAGGGAGATGGGCAGTGGAAAAATATGAGTGGGAGCTGTAATAAAAAGGGAGGAGGAGGTGCCGGCTGGGAACAAATATGAAAGGCAGTGGAGGGTGGCGGTGAGGCGATGGAGCACCACCGGAGGATTGGATGAAATTATCTCTTTATAATCAGGGGCCTTCTGCATGGCTGCCTTCCCCATTGCCCGCTGACAGATGAGGCCTACCTCTTTAAAATGGGCTTTTTTTTTTCTTCTCAAAAGGGTGCCCTATCAGCCTACCTCTGGGGGTAAAACAATGTTTTCCCTTTCCCTTTCCCTCTGTGGAGCGGCTTTACAGGGGCGCCGCCACACGGCCCTCCCTGCCGTGCGGCGGCTCATTCCTGTCAGCTCAGGTCCACCGTCACCTCATTAGACCGTGGTGTGCGACAACGCCACCTTGACTAACACTTTGAGCGCGGGTCTCGTCGGAGGACTAAACCGCGCGGCAGCCGCACAGAGCGTGAAGCTTCGACTGCTAAACGTGGTCGAGCTACAAAACAACAACAACAACAACAACAACAACAACAACAACAAGAACAACCTGGCAGAGCCTTACCTGCGGTCTGAGGATTCCTCTGTGGCCTGGTGTAATCAGACCGGCTCCTCACGGAGGAACCTACAGGCCGCGGAGGAAGACCTTATTCAAGGCACCCGGCCATCCCTTTCCAAAAGAATCTTCAAAGAGATTGCCTCGCCTGTTGATATAATGTGGCGGAATCGCGCGCCTCCCCTCCGCGGGATGAAAACATTCCGAGGGGGAATGGCAGACAATGATTAGCTTTATCCCGCCATCGCGGCAGAACAAATGGATCACGGACCCTCGCAGCTTTAACACAGCCTCTCAGCCGAGCTGTCATGGCGGCGGCACAAGAGGTAAACAGATTTAATTTATTCCTACAAATGGCTCGTGTAGCAAAACAATCGTGTGTCCTCTGGGGAAAGAGGGGGGGGGGGGGGGGCGCCATCATTAAGGAGGACACGCTCCTTGCTCTGGGCCACGGAACCCTTGAGTAGAGGGGCATCTTTCCTCCCGAGGCTGGCTAAGGCCTGCCTGGCTGCTGCAGGGGGGCTCCAGCCGCCACGGCACGGCAAACCACGCCGAGGAAAGGGGGTTGGGGGGGGGGGGGGACGTATTGGCCACACTACCGACCACACGCACACACACACACTTTCTCACCTTCCCCAATGTGGCGAAGCCGCATCATGATACCACAACAACACCCTTCGCCACTCCTAATGTGCTCTATGACAACACGACAGGCAGGGTGTAACGCCTCCGCAGTGCCGTGTGAAGCACGCGTCCGCGCACACACACACACAGCCGGCCGTAGAACTACTGCTGACACCGTTAAAAGGAGCGGCGCGGTGGTCTGAGCAGGGGGAAACACAGCATCCGCTCTCGCACCTCGACAAGACACATCTCAACTGGGCCAGCTCAAGGTGATGGCGCCCCCCTGCAACGGCGGCTATTGTGGGAGAATCAGGTAAAAAAAGGACTAATCCGCGCCGCCATTGACTGAGTGCCGGCTATTTGCCACACTTTGGTTAAGGGCGATAAAGAGGAGGAGGAGGAGGAGGAGAAGGGACATGGGTCTGTTCTTTACAGATGATCATAACGAGGTTTGGGCTAGTGATATGTTTGTTTTCTTCTGGAAATGTGAGGCTGCCGTGCTAATTGGGGCCATGCTAGCAGGAAATGCTGTCGTTTCTGTCTGGGGGGGGGGGTGCTGGGGGCCTCCCAGGTGCCTAGTTGAGGAACGGTTGGTAAAGTGGCACCAACACCGGGGGCTGGGGGGGTGGTGGGGACAAAGCCCTGCTTGTTACGCGCTGGGGGGAAAGCCAGGACGATGGAAATGTGAACTCTGCTGCAATCCATTGTTGCCTTACAAAACGTGCCATAATCCCCTGCCGGCTCCATACTGCTCTGGCCCTCACTATACAGAGTACTGCATATATGACTGCTCCACCTCCTCCAAAGCTTCCTCCACCACTGGCTGGCTACCTCCCGCCCTCCCTCCCTCCCTCCCTCCTTCCCTCCCTCCCTCCCTCCCTCCCTCACCCTTCCCCCATTCCCTCTCTTCACGCTCACGCCCCCTCCTGCTGCCGCACGCGCGCACACACACGCACACAGGCACGCACGCACGCACGCACACACACACACACGCACACACGCACACGCACACACACACGCACACACACACGCAGCTCCCCACATGGCTCTTTAACAGGCTTGGGAATGGATTTCTTTTATTTAATGTGGTTTGGTCTGCAGCTCCAGTGGCAACCGTGAGCTGGGGGAGCCTCGCAGTCATGCCATGGCTACGCACACACACAACCACACAACCACACACACCAACACGCACACCCACACACACCCACAAACCAATCCAGGAGACCTGCTGCGTCGGTCGCTGTTCACTGATCTCTCCCTCTTCCCCTCTGTCTTTCTCCGTCTCCCTCTCCAACTCGCTCTGCTCGCCCCCTCCGCCCCTCCCTCCCTCCCTCCCTCCCTCCCTCCCTCCCTCCCTCCCTCCCTCCCTCCCTCCCTTTGCCCCCATCTCTCTCTCGCTCTCTCACGCAGACCCACATTCGCTCAGTCTTCTGTCCTTCCTCCTCCTCCTCATCCTCCTCTCTCCTTTCACTCCCTCCCTCCCTCTCACTTTTTTTTTCCATGACAGCTCACATAAGCAAGCCTCCTGGAGTCCTGTGGGAGCGCCCGGCGTTGGCTACACTGAGATTGTTCAGCCATCAGGCACATCTGCAGTGTGATCAGAAAGGCAAGGGGAGCATGGAGCCGAGGCGGGGGGGTGGGTCCGTTCTCGGCCCCCTTCAAAAGGAAGCGATGGGGTGAGGCAGGTTGTAGGGGAAGGGGAAACACACACAGAGGTTGGGGATCATGGAGGGGACTAAGCAATATCTCCTCTCTAACCAAGTGTAACGTTTCACCAAGTCTCAGAGGCCAGTCGCCGGCTGTGAAAGAGAGGGAGAGAAAAAAAAAAGGACAAAAGCAGATGGGGGCGGTCGCTACTCAGCAGGCCGCCACCCCCCCCCCCCCCCCCCCAACCCCCCCTCTCTTTCTGACCCGGCCAATCCCCCAACCCCCCAGCGCAAGGAAGACAGCAAGGAGAGCGAGAGAGAGGGGAGGAGGGGGTTAGCTGGAGCCATGTTCACTCTGAAGGCAAATACATGCTATCACTGAGCATGGGGGGGGGGGGGGGAGATTCGCTCCTTCTCTCTCTCTGTGACCTCCACTACTTACACCAAGCAGAGCTCTCTACTCTAACTCTGCTAATAGCAGGAATGGGGAGGGAGGGAGGGAGGGGAACGGTCACTCTCCCCCAGGCCCGGGGGCAACACGGACGAGCCACGTGACGGCTGGGTATATCTGCTGCTGCCGCCGCCTCCATTCCGGCCGGCCCCGTCACCGCCAAACCCACAGGCAGCACGGGGGCTCCTCGCTGCTCCAGTTTAAACTCTCACTAGGTCCCCCAGCCTGCCAGGAAACCCACCACTCCCTCCCTCCCTCCCTCCCCGGTCCCTTACCTACCAAATCAGCTGCAACTGCCAAAGCCACTCTCTGCTGGAGGGTGTTTGGGAGAGGGGAAGTGATGAAACCCAACAGAAAGCCCGGTAAACCTAGCCTTCGCTGGAGAGCTATTGTTATGGCGGCGCTCATTTTATGAGGCCTATTCACACTCGGGTGGCTACGTGCCAGCCCTCCTTGATGTGTCAAAACTTGGTAAACTGTTTTCAATTGAGACCAAAGCGAAAAGGCGAGACAAGAGTCCCCGCGTTTCCCTGCCGGTGAATGATATTGTTGGTGCCTGTTACCGACACTCCTTCAGATACCTCAGTGCAGCGAGTGAGTTGTCGTTTTTTTCTTCTTTTCTTTCCTTCATTCTCTCTCGCTCGCTCTCCCTCTCTCTCTCTCTCTCGCTCTCTCTCTCTCTCCCCCTCTGTCTCTCCCTCTCTCTCTCTCTCTCTCTCTCTCCCTCTCTCCCTCTCTCCCTCCCTCCCTCCCTCCTCCACTCCTCCACTCCTCCACTCCTGCCAGTCTCTTGGTTTATTATGCATTCAGCTCATGTGTCCTCCTGCGAGTGGCTGTTCATTTTCCACATACCGTGCTTAATCCCGCCAGCTAAAACTTTGAAATAGCGGGAGCCGCCACTGCTGCTGCCTCCAGCCAGCGTGAGCCATTATGAGGTCTGGGAGAGAGAGACTGATAGCGCTGGGAGGGGGGAGTGACAGGCGAGCAGCAAGAATACAGGGCAAGGAATTCAGAGGAGGGTGAGCAGGGGAGAACATGAGTGGGTAGCGGAGCAGGGGGCGGGGTGTGTGTGTGTGGGGTGGGGTTAGGCTTGTGTGTGTTTGTGAGCAACCAACTACGTAAGTGTGTATGGTCAGTGTCACAGTGTGTCTTGGGGAGTGGGGATTGTGTTTGTGTTTTTGATGTGTTGTGTGTGTGTGTTGGGGGGGGGGGGGGTTCTGCCTCAGCCGCTCTGCCCGCTATTGTGGGAGTGACCTTTGGTCCATTGTGACTCTGTCCTGCAGTCGAGGGAGAAGAAGAAAGAGAGAGAACGAACTAGAGAGGGAGAGAGAGAGAGCGTGAGGGGGAGCTTTTAAATAGTGCATGAGCTCAACCTGCCGAGAGAAAGGACAGCCGCCACATGATCTTCCTTCCGCTGGGGGGAAAGTGCGGACCAAATGGAGGCAGAGACGTGTAGAGTCTTCACATTCTTTTTTTTTTCTTCTTCCGCTACTCGGACTGCGGTATAATAGCAGGTTGTTTGATAAGTCAGGGGAGTGAGGTCTGATCCTCTGCTAGCCGTCTGCTAGCCGCAGCCATTGGCCATCTCCGGGGAGAGCCCCTCTCATTCCACAAAATGGGCTCAATTAAAAAGAGCAGAGGGCTGTGAGCCGGGGCTGTGAGGGGCCAACCCCCCCGCCCCTTTGATCTGGGCTCTCTAATTGGTCAATGACAACGCATTACCAGACGAGGGGACGCTTGATCCACGGAGAGGAGAATTTGGAGGGAAGAGGACCCCCTAGCCACCCACCCCCCTCCTCTTCCTCCTCCTCCTCCTCCCCCCTCGCTTTTGACTCCCCTTTCATGACCGGGGCCAAGAGAGGAAGGGAGGCATGGAAGGAGGGGGGCTGTGTGTGTGTGTGTGTGTGTGTGTGTGTGTGTGTGTGTGTGTGGGTGGGAGAGGGGCTATAAATCTGCTCCACAAATCTTCCTTATCGAGACATGGGGGGGGGGGGGGCACAGGCATGGGGTGAATCCTGACGGAACAGACGAGCCGCCACCTTCTTCCCCTCGCCTGGTAGACACCGCGCTCCACGCCGCCATCGGTCGCCACCGGCTGCCACGTTTGGATTGCCCTCTTCCGGGTGAGCCGGGAACTTCCTCATTGTGCCACGCGCACTTGCAAAGACCGCCAACGTGGTGGGAGCAAGACAGAAATAAAAAAAAAAGGAATCCACAAGAGGCCTCTTTAATTGAACATAATGCACACATTTATTCATCTCTTTTTTCTTATGTATGTTTTCTATCGAACACTTCCAAGTCTTTTGCATATATTAAAAGAAGATCCATTGTATCCTCTGTCTTATCCGCCCACTGAAGTTAATGTGTATTATAACGTGGTGTATTCAAAGCAGGTCGCTGCATCAAAGCAATCTCAGTAGTGTGGATCACATGTTTGTGAGACTGTTCGTCTCATTTCATAGAATCTTACTGGGGGGGCCTAAAAATAGCATCTGATGAATATTGTACACTAAGGACAGTGCAGGCAGTTTGCGAGCGTTACGTAAGCCGAGACGTCAGCTGTCAGAGGGAGCAATACTTCACACATGTATGTGCACACACACAGAGACATGCCCGTTCTCCGACTTCAGACAAGCGTGCATACATACACACCTAATCACATCCCATAATACCACAACAGGATTTGCTTTTCTTGTCGTCCTGTCATGAGGGGGATATGTGAACCTTGTTTTATTTCACATCGTATCTCATCTCGGCACTCGAGAGCTGATGTATCGGCTGTGAAACGCAGGAACAGGGGAGGGGTGCACAAACGTGTTTGCCTTCTACGAGCGTGCGAGTGCTTAATGTTGAAGGGTTTTTGCATAAACGGTTTACGCAAGCTGCACAAGCGACGCGCCAATAGAACATGTTCACTGGATTTGATGCCGATTGTTCCCATGGTTCCCCCTGCCAGATGTAAGTTTACCTAGGAGCACACACCCTGCCATGTTGGCACCAAGAGAGGGCTTGCTCATCCATCAAGGGGTGACGCGGTGGCTTGACAGGTGAACATAAACTGTGCTAGCGGTGAGGCTCCGCTCACATATTCAGGAGATCGCGTAGGTGTCTTTCACACACGCGCGCGCGCACACATGCAAACACACACACACCGCGGACACACGCACAGGAGAAAAGGCGGAAACCAGACCCAGGGGCAGACAGGAGAGGAGAGGGGAAATGGACTGCTGCTGGAAGCGGAAAAGCTGAGAAATTCCATGTCCTCCTGTTTCAGCCTGGGAAAACTGCTGAACCATCAGCAATTACGGGCTGGCTGGGTCATGAATCTCTCTCTGCAGTGGTCTGCCCTTCACTGTGATACTGCAGTGGCACACGGCCCCGGTCACCTGGCCAGCAACAAACACACCCACACACACAAACACACACACCCACACTCAAAAGGTTTACCCCAGAAGAAAAGCCCATTTGAACCAAGCTCAAACTACGGCCAATGTGTCTCTGGGTAAACCAGATGGATTCGTTGGCGATGGTATTTCTCCCCACACCCACACACAGGTGAGATCTCTCTGGCACCGACAGAGACAGGAGTCCTCACGCTGCCATGGTGATCCATGTCCTCCACGTGATAAAGGGGAGGCACACGTGCAATACGCTCTGACGGGAAAGTCCTGAGCAGCTAATTAGCGGCTTGACTAGAAAGCAGATATAGGCAGTCACTTAATTAAAATGATTCATTAAGAGCAATAAAAAGTTTTTTTCCCCCTTCTCAAAACTGCTGTCTATAATTACAAGCGACCCCCACTTCTCTCGTTGGCAGTTTTCAATGTGTTTGTGTGCGCGTGCGTTTGTGTGTCTGTGTCTGTGTCTCTGTGTGTGTGTGTGTGCGCGATCATTGTATCTGGAAGAGCAAAAGAGAAGGCAGTTTATCTGGCTCATTCAGCGTTAGGATCCTCTGCTAATGAGATTAGTCAATAATGGATTGAGCAAACACGCGCACACAGACACACACAGACACACAGACACACACAGACACACACACACACACACACACACACTGCATCCCCCCTCCAACACAATGGCCAAAGTGGCTGGCCCAGCCTGCCCTGTCAGCGACACGTCCTCCATGCGGTCGATACACAGACACACTAGAGGACCAAAGGGCCACAGCCAGCCCCTCACGCGGAGAGACACACACACACACGGCCAAACAAAAAGGGGCCACCCTCTTTACATACAAATTGCGTTACAATATTGAACAGGCTGGCTCCCAAAACAGCCGCGCCGCGCCCGGCCGAGCCGTCCGGCTGGCCGCGGATGATTCGGTCGGATTTAAATGTAAATCGGAGCCTATCTCGTCCTGATCTGCGGAGAGAAACGGATCTGGCGGACGTCACCATGGGAGCTCCCTCTCCCCTTTCATCAGCCTCCCATGAATCACACCTCGGAGGACAATGAGGGGAGGAAGCCGCGCGCGCCGTCCAGACTATCAAGTGTGTGTCGGAGCCTCTGTGGGTAAACACGCCGCCTTCAGAGGAAACAACAGATCTGCTCCGCTAACAAACGCGAGCCACCGGATAGCCGCCCGCTTTTCCCGGCGACGGCGGAGCATCTCGAGAGGGCCAAGCTAACGTGGCCAGGTCTTTTCAACGTGTGAGCAGGTTGGTTGTCAAAAAAAAAGAGAGAACTACACACGACTGTCACTCCTTACAGGTGCCTTTCAACACTCCATTAGCTTAGCATTAGTCTTCGGTCACCTAGCAACCAACGGTCCGTCCACATAGCAAGAGTGTCCACCCAGGCTCCCTGAACGCTGTGAGCAGAAGTGCCATTGAGGTGGCGTGCGTGCTATAGGAGGCCTGGGGGGGTCGTCGGGGTCAGAGAGTTGCGCACGGGAAGGTTAGCGCTCTGGTAATTTGGTTTGCCCCATCAGAGCCCAAAAACACGGGGACATTGTATCAGGTAAACCAATTACAATACGACACGATTCACCGGGAGCAGGCGGGTCCCACGCGTCCACTTCCTCTATTATTAGTGACGCGTCTGTTTCTCCGGGCGAAAGGCACCTTGTCCCCGATCCGCAGTCTGCTGCCGCGCAGGAGGAGGAGGCCTCGGCGTGTGTCGCGAGAGATTTAAAAGGCAATTTAACCTATATTTTAAACAAATTACACACGCGCACAACAAAACAAAAAGAAAGATTTACGTGCTGCTATTGACGTCCCTTAAAAAAATAAACAGACGTTCAAGAGAAGGAGCGCTGGCTGTTTAGTATTCGGCGCTAATTCTCCAGGGTGGACGCCACGCTGTGCAGGCAATTTCCGTTTTGTTATTTGGGTGTGCTGGAATATTCCGCAAGACACCTTAAAGTTGAAGACACAGACCCCCCCCCCCCACCCCGCACCACCACCATGGCCGTGTTACAAACCCACAGCTTTAATATTCAGTACGCAATGTATATTAATAACAGACGGCGCGCGATTTATCTTGTTTCATTACTCGGTGGCGGCTCTCACAGGCGGAAATGATACAAAACTAATGATTTGCCGCGTTGTTAGCTTGTTCCCCCAACATGGAAATGCCACCAGTTACCCTCTCAGTGAGCCATTTGTACAGTCCTCTCTCTATTAGGAGCTACTTTGTTCTCCTAGCCTCTCCTCCTCTGGCCTCAAACCAGGCTCCAGCCTCCAATGGCCGTCACCATGGCAACTGCCTTCATTCACCACTTGCAAATAATGAAGACAATGTGTTTTCCATTTAGATGAGTTTTTAGGGGCGAAGAGATATGGAGAGTCCATCTTGGCAGTTTTATTAAGGAGAAGGTAATGACATGATTCCTTGTGCGCGCGGATCCATTGTACAACCGGCAGGTCAGTCAGAGATCAGGTGAAGAACGACACAGCAATATTTGGAGGAGCAAAACGCAAAACTAAATTAATCAAAACATAATTCCATCAACCGGAATTCCTCATGGCTAACTAGTCACACACAAAAAATTATTTTGAATATTCCTCACACCTTAAAAACAAGCGAGGGGGTGGGGGGGTGTTGGAGGAGGAGGAAAGACAGACAATTGAATACATGTAATGGGCCCCCTTAACAGGATGTAACATCCTGTTTATAATATACAAACTGACCTGCTGAAGCCCTGTACATTTCCTTTCTGCCTTCTCAGTTCATAATTATCCCTCACACACTTGTGTCTAAATACCAGAATAGCATACGCTTACCAAAAATCCTTACAACATAAGAATAAAAGAGGGAAAGAAAGTATTTAACGCATGGAGAAGTCAAGAAGGGAAACAGTATCTCCAGTGGGAGTTACCGAGTCTTTTTTCCATGGTTTATAAAGAGCTGGACCAATATAAACTCCGTGAAAGGAGAGCCAGTTTTCCGAGTGTAAATGAATTCAAGGGACTTGAAGAAATCAGCAGACAGGAAGCATGGGGTTGTTCTCTCTTTCCGCCCCTACACTTCAGCCATGTAAACACTCCTGCTTTGTTGTGTTGCCTGCCTGGGAAAAATCCACAAAACACTGTGATAGTTGGAAGACGAGAGTTTCTTTCTGAACTAATATACAAATACAGTTCATACATCTTCCTGCTTGCAGTACAGCCCTTTTTGCCATGTTTACTACAAGCTTTGCATAAGAAAAGCATAGAAAAAATATTTACCTGTGTACAACAGTTGACAAAAGTCATAATATTCATCTTCTATCTTTGCAGTTTCTGCGTTTCCCTGAACTCCATAGTATAGGGACTGTGTTCTCCTATCAGAAACACTTCCCTGACAACACAAGAGTAACCTTTCAGAAAAAAACAACCAAGGGCACCACAATACCACTTCACAGTCAGGTTGTTGCGGCAACAAACAATGTAACGCGCTCCAGTGCTTGTGTTTGCAGTGGCACAATAAAGAGATTGATATACCGGAGATAAAGTGCTCTTTGACTTCTGAATCCTGCTTCAATCACACGCACGCACATGCACGCACACACACACACCGCACGCACACACACACGCACACACGCACACACACACACGGTGACGCATTCCACACATACCCTGGTACACAAGTGTGCCTTGCTGATAGAAAGGGGGCTGAGCCAGTCATTTTTCTACCTTCTCTATTACAACAGGCTCGTTCCTGAATGAATACAATACTACCGTGCAGTCTCATTGAGCCATAGGACTTGCATTACATTTGCAATATAAAAGCTGTATGGATAAGCGGCGTTGTTCCCACCCTGGAAAACAGAGTGGCGTACCTCCCGGAAAGCCGAAAGGGGTAGTAAATCTAATGTTGCCCACAGCCAGTCATTACAAGGCGTAGCAGCTAGGAGTTTCTATGGAGAGCAAGGCTAATTGGTATACTTCAGCTCAATACGCCACATATATTTTTAATGAGACGTGCCTTGAAAGAGGGAAGCACTGGCACGACCGATGACGCATCACATCTCAATTTTGCACTTGGGTCTCTTTCATCCTCCTGACTGATCACACACTGCCATTTTACGCCAACAATAACGGCTATCCAAAAGCCTACCCTAACCAAACCAATCTGCCTTACCTGGGAAATAATACTTCAGTTTAAGGGTTGACTCATTTTGCCGTGATTGTGGCAATAGCATTAGACATGCCCGTGAGCAGCCACGTCTAACATGGCCGTTTGGCTGAAGCCTCTTACAGGTGCCTCACTGGCTCTCTAAGATAACACACACACTCACACACACACACAGACACGCAAACACACAAACATAACCCCCCCCCTCAGAGTGTACGACACAAGAGGACATCACTCGGTCGTCACTGTGTGGCCAAAAGGTTAAAGAAAGCAAAGCAAAAATGGAGACTGCAGGAGAATTTAGATTAACGTCGCCACCGTGTAAGCGTGCGCCTAAACAACAGACAGAGACGGTCGTCAGAGAGAGAGAGCGTGAGAGAGAGAGAGAGAGAGAGAGAGAGAGAGGCAGGCTGCTGCTGCTGCAAGCTTCCGAGAGACCACCAGGTGAGACCTATTCATTATTTACCAACGGAGGCGGGCGGCACACGCCCGCACGCTGCGCACCGCCCTCCCTTTGTGGGAGAGACGTGTCAGGATCAGATGAGATAGGGCACCTTTGTGGACGGACATCTTCCTTCGCAGCCCGTCCGTCTGTCTCTCGGTCCGTCTGCCACGCGGCACGCTGGCAGGAACAGACAAGACGCCTCTTTCCATTTTTCCATCTTCAGTTTTTTTGTCCAGTGTCAAAAGTAAAGCGCACCTTTTCAAAGAGGACGGGCGAGGGGTAGTGCGGGGCGGAGAACGGACCCGTGTGTGATACTGGAGGGGCTCATGAGAAGAAGAGAGACGTATCTCCGAGCCAAGCACCAGGGAAGGGTCTGAGACTTCTATCAACACAGCAGATCACCAGGCCTGACATAGTAAATGCAGAACCCATCAGCTCCTGACTGATTATAGACTACACACTCTGAACAATAAGCAGACCATTAGGGAGCTTTTGCCCCTGTGTGAACCTCTCGAAAGGTCAATGACTTTTGAGAGTGTCACGAAATAATAACACATTTGATTGTCTTGACTTGTTGATATATGCCTAACGAGGCCAAAGCCAACATAACAGAAAACACAATGGAAACACATCTCTGACCACTCATGATTATTCCACAAGCCACGAGCTTGAACGGCTATCTTAACACTCATGTTAGACGCATCCAAACAGTAGCCAAGTTAACAGCTAAAAGGCAACGCATTGTCAGTCAGGCTTTGACTGTGCTGTGTTCCTCAACAGTTACTATAACCAGGAAATACCCTCAGGGTTAAAAGCCCCATCAGAGTAGGAAAACCTGGCACGGAGTCATGGGGACAGATGACAGACAAAAGGCTTTTAGAGGAATCGGTGTAGTCCAGTCCAGTCCAGCTAGTGAGTAGAGGGGGAGCTATGGCGTGCCGGAGTAAGGCTCCTTTTCATCTTGTAACACCCTAATGACTTTATTGTTTCATTCTTATCCAGCCTCCAGGAGCTATTACCATATAAACACCTGTGTTATCAAAGCACCGCAAACAATTTCCTGGACAATTTAACAAAGATGTGATCAGTGATTTGGTCTGAGGCTTTGAGCAGTGCAGTGCCTGCGAGTTTGAGGGCGTGTGCGCGCACTAGGGATGGGCATTTTAGGCCATATCACAGTATTCGAATATTCTATCCAAAATATTTTGGTTAATCGATTAACCGAAATAAAAAGATTATATGAAAAATATATATATATAATTATTTTTATTTTTATTTTTATTATTACTTTTTTTTTTTTTGCGCTATAGCGCTCTTGAAGTGTAGCCTGAAGGGCTTCCGATCTGGCCTTCGCTAAATAAACATATTCCTTTTCCAATTTTTTTACATTTCTTACTCCGACACATTTGGACAGATTTTCTTTGATCTCTGATCGGAGTGTCGGCGATATAAAGCGCATGAGTTTGTATCAGTGATCCAGCGCACAAGCATAGAGTCAGTTGGCGCGCTGCCTACAAGTTTAAACTACTTCATGTTATAAGCAGGGAACATGTATGCATTGAAATTATGCTTTTTCTTTCTATGCTTTTTACATATTTCAATGGCATTTGTGTACACGTTATAAACCGTATGTAATCAAAATCGCTAATGAATAATATTTAAATTAACTGTAGGGAAAAATATAAATAAATAACAGCAGCGATATTCGAACACCTACATCATTTCGAATTATCGAATATTCGAATAACCGTGCCCATCCCTAGCGCGCACGTGTGTTTTGTGCCGATTTGAACATATCTATTTCATGTGTTTGAACCTCCTGAAACCTGGCAAAGGCTGGCCACCGTTCAAACGTGGGCGAGCCATGTGGGTCACTAAATGGATTCCGTTCCAGCAGAGAGGGGACAGACTGAGTGCTCGGCATTACCATTATGCTCCATGCAATCCGTACGAAAACCCCGAGTGAGAATAACAAAAAGAGAACACTTGCGTAACAGCGAGAGCCTGACGTTATCCCGCCGAGCTGGACCACGGTCGCCCGCTTTCTATAACTGCCCTACTCTGGCAATCTCTCTTCTTTTTTTATCTCTCTTTCCAAGTCTAAATCTGTCTGTCTGGCTCTCGGTTTAACGCTCTCCCACTATAACCCCCCTGTCTCTTTTCTTTTTTTTTTTACTGAACCTAACAAATTCTTTTTAAAACAAAAAAAACTCCATTGGACTTTTTTTTTTCTTGCGCGCTGTCCTTCACCCAAGACTCCCCCTCCCCCCTCTTATCCCTCTTTGACTCCCCGCCCCCCCTTCCCTCCCTCCGACTCAGTCACAGCGGCTGGATTGTTCTGGTGAGCCTTGGCAGGGGCCGCGGATGGGAAAAGTGCAGGGGAGGCAGCGGCTAACACTTCCTGCCTCCCCGAATCAGGAGGTTAACCTTCAACACGGGCCACAATGGCCCCTCGTTAGCACGGCAGGCAGGCGGGCGACGCCGCGGACAAGCAGCCTGTCACCAGACGCCCTCCAGTCCACTGACCCCCCCCCCCCCCCCTCTTTGTCGTCCCCCCCTCCCACAACTCCCCACACCACAATCAACTGTCTGCTGACTTCACACACCACTGAAACGCACACTGTACACACAGCCAAACAAAAAAAAATACATGTTTACTTCATGCACACACACACACACACACACACACACACACACACACACACACACACACGCCGTAGTTCTCCAGTGCGTTCCCCCTAGCACGGTAGAATAGCACAGGGCAGTTCACCTCCTCCCTCGGCAGCCACACACCACCTTTAGTAATAAAACACGAGCATGACATCAGCCATCCGTCCTGTGTATGGGCTGTGGAGACCTGAATTCATACGGATGAATGTGACGGAGATAAGGATTGAAATCATCTGCTGTGTTATCCAGGGAGATTATGCGCAACAAGGACGTCTTTTGTCAAACTAAGTCTTCTAAGTCAATGGGGCGGGGGGCGGCGGGGCGGGGTGGGGGCGTATCATAGAGGGAAAGGGATTTGTTGTGTTTTTTCTTTTCCTTGAGCGTGCATCGACGAAAACAAGCATGAACAAGGGTAGCCTAGGAGAAAATAAAGCATTGATTTTGCACACTGCCCTCTCGCTAGCAGGGAAATCAGATCAATACTCTCGAGTAATACTCTGTGCAAGTTTAATGTTTGAGCTTTACATCAGAGGACGAGGCGAGTGCTTTGTCTGAAAAGGATTCCTTTCTTATTACACCAGCCCTGCCGTTTAGTAGAGAAACAGACACTACAACGCATTAAACTGCCCCCGCCAAAAACATGCATGCGCGCACGCACACACACACACACACACACACACACACGCGCTTATGACAGTCTAAGACGAGCTCTCGAGTTATCAAGGGGGATCAGAGTGAAAGGAGCATGCTGTGGTCAAGGGTCCAGCTGGATCAATGAAGGACGTTGAGAGTGCGCCATTCTGCGGGCTGACCAGCAGACCAGTGGGGGGGTCACACCAGCAGGCGTGTGTGTGTGTGTGTGTGGGGGGGGGGGGGGGGGGGGGGGGGTCACCTGTGCTCTCGTCTGTCAGTTGGGCTGAGCAATGACCTTCCGCTGAAACCCTGCTGGGACACACAACACAGAAACGCCCTCTGACACAGGCAACATAGATACAGTCCTCTACTGCCGCAGGGCCCATCGATCCCACTGACCGGCAGGGTCAGGTCACACCGCAGGACTCTATTGGAATCAAACCATTAAGGAGCCCCTATTGGCAACGGTGGGAAGAAGCAGCGGCGAAAGCGGGGCCGGTATTTGATGGCGAAGGTTACCCACTGGAGACACGCTAAGGGAGAAAAGAGGAAATCCCTGAGAGACACTGCTAATGAGGCAAAGAGTGAACATGTGTGGAGCCGGAAGAAAAGACACGGTCCTTCTCCTCTCCCCGCATTTAAAAAAAAACAAAACCTTAAGTTCCTGAGCGCGTACTTTTCCTTATTAGGTCCTTCAAATAGTCGAAAGAGAAAATCACAGCACCTGTAAAAAGTTAAAATGTATTGACCCAAAGTTCTGAACACTCATTAAGCTTTTAAACTCCAGAATTCACCAAAGATCCCCTCTCTCAGATGTTTCTCTCTGTGTCGACCAAATGGTATATCAAGTTCAGGAAATTAGCCAGTTCCTGTCGGGGGAAGAGGGAGAGCAGAGAGAGGCCCACACTAATACAGACCAGTTTAACTACCATACCGCTCTCTGTCTCAGCCCTCTGTCACATGCAGAACAAAGTAAAAAAAAAAAATGCATCCACCGCAGACCAAACTATTCACTCTTTGGGTTTTGCTCTTATGTGACAACTTCTTTTTCTTTACTGATCTCCCCCAATTTTTAGAATAGCATATGAAAACTATCATTTGTCAGGAATATTAACCCCGGGTTACGGAAAAAAAAAATTGGGGGGGGGGGGACGACATCTCAGAGAGCACATTGATGTTGAGCTACACATAACCAACCAGACAGCTTAACACCTCGCAAACAGATGAAGATTCCCTGGGTTAATCCCGTCTAAATAATATGGCCATTAGGTCATTTAATATCCTCTAGATAAATTGCTGTGAGCCCCAGGGACTGGCCTGCTGTCTGCACATCAGGAACCAATCAAAGCTACCTTCTCGTGCGCTGTTGAATCCGCTCGGCTCGGCCAGCAGCAAATGACCCCTGGGAAATAGAAAAGGCCAAATAATCAAAGACACTGCACCACTTCCTGCCCTTTATCAGTCAAGAGCATCTCTACCAGCCTGGTTTTAGACTCCGATAAGGTGAAAGCAGTTTTCCTTCCTTCAACCAAATCCGAACAGGGATAGATAAGGCGGCTTTTTTTTTTCTTCTCGCACCGGCAGAAAGACGGGGCCGGTTTGAATGAGGGACAGTGTGTGGACAGACGTCCCTCCCGGCCCGACTTTGGCATGCCACACAACTGTGACCCCTGTCGCTGTCATGGGCCCAACACACAGGGTGGCGGCCACAGGTTGAAACCTTAGCCTGGCTGTTTCCATTCCATTCTGTCCAAACACAGACAACTGGCCCTGCGGCATGTGTTCAAGAAAAAGAAACCCTCTAAGGGGAACAACTCACGGACACACACAAAGCACGCGTATACACCCGACTAACAAACGTTTGTTTTTTTAAAGTTCTGGTGCCAGATAGACGCTAGAAAAATACATAAAACAATTTCCAGAATCACGCCAAGTGTGCCGAATAAATCACAGAATTAGCGTAGACGTATTAACTAAGAAAAACTACTCCAGGGTTGTTGCTCTGGTGAACGTCTGTTCAATGTCTAGGACAACTCCCCTGACCGCCAGGCACTATAGCAGACCCTTGAACACTGCGAGGGAAATTATGTTAGGAGAAGTCATTTGTCTCTCGCCGAGAGAGAAAGGCTAAACAGGCCAGATTGAGCAGGAAAGCTGCAAAGGGGAAGCAGCACATGCAGGCCAACATCTGTGAAATTTCTTCACTTCATACTTGGGCCCCAACCCCCCTTGTCTCTGCTTAGCACATGCTAAGGTGGGGCTTAGAAAAAAAGCCGAGGGCAAGGAGAGTTTTTCGGTAGCACAGCCATGGTAAGACTTCTTCCCCTATGATGCTTTGAGAGTCATTTTAACATATGACACAAATATCTCTTCACGTTAGAATCAGAGACGAATACACAACCATTGAAAAAGGAGGCGGCGGTTACCTCACATATTGCTTTACATGAATTGATTACGACTAACCACTGACTTGGTGGCCATGTTGTTGTCGAGTCGCTGGTGAACGGCTCATTAGAGAAGCTAACAGGCTAGCGAGGTTGCTAGCAGCTCATCCCTCTCTGCCAGGGGAAAGACTCACTTCACTGGATAGGTTCATTATCCCAGTCAGCCGAGCCACCTCGGAGGCAACCACAAGCTGCCTTAGCCTGCCTGAACAGATACTTACCGCTCGCTGGGCTTTGCCCCCACATCACCTTTCCTTGCAGCGCACACACATTAGCCTACACAACCGCACGGAGCATCGGCGTGTTGTTCTTATTAAATCAATGGCTAATCGTGTTTCCTACAAAAGGAGCACCGACGAGAGGCAGCTTGGCTAGTGGAGCGTTAGCCGAGCACGCAGCCAGTTTTGCACTTGAGTGTGTGTATGCCTACAGGGGCTCCCTGGGGATGCGGCGGCCCATTTTCATTCCACGCTGCTTCGGGAAAGCCCCCCCACGTCCCCTCCCCCCTCCCATGGACATGCGGTGATGGTGGCCTGGTGAAAATAGCATTTTGCTACCACCTTGTCCTGGTGTCTGGAGACATTGTCTGTGTCCTGGCTCTGACGATGGAACCCTCTGCTCCAACAACACCAACCCCAGCTGCCCCCTCCCCCTAAACCCCCACCCGCGCCCCACCCCCACAGCAGGGTCCGCCCCATAGGGGGAATTTTAATAAAGGCTCTCTCTGCCACATGCTAAAAAGCTATGCAAATGGCACCGGTCCTTCTGTTTTTTTTTTTTTTTGTTGTTGTTTTTTTACGGGACGCGCTTCACTTCAGGTCAAAGCCAAGCTGGGGGGGAAAGAAACACAGAGGTGGAGAGAGAGAGAGAGAGAGAGAGAGAGAGAGAGAGAGAGAGAGAGAGTATGTGAGTGTTTGTGTTTTTGAGGAATGGATTATTTTGTTAGGACCGCTCCTGGGTATTTGATCTGAAAAGCTATTACGATGATTGCGATTAGAATTAATTACATTCACACAACCACTGTAACTGAGCAAGAGGTTCCTGATGTGCTTCATTGCATTCCAAATAATCATAAACATAAACAGTTACATTGTTACTAGACAATCTGTCACTTGTAATTGCCAGGCGACACAAACTTTTTGAACTCTAACCCTCTCGTAAATATCCTCCTTAAATGACAAATTGGACAAAGGCAGGAAAAAAAGTAACGACGACAAAAACATCAGTCCGGTCTTGCTGTGAAATCAAGAGTTTGCTCCTCCCAGACATCAGTGATCCTTATCTAACACAAAGGGCCTCGCCTCCGCACAGCTCCCATGATGACCCCTGTTCACGAGGAGGTGAGAGCTGATCATTTTGTTCCGATGTAGTGAGCCGTGACAGGCAGCAGCAAGGAGGGGAGGAGGGGTAGAGACAGGGAAGAGGAGGATGAGGAGGGGGGGGGGGGGGCGCGGAGGAGCCCACCAGAAGCAGCACGGAGGCCGGCCAGACTGGGGGACCAGCCCTCCCTGCTGCTTCCTTCCCCAGCTCTTGGCCAGCTGAGCAATCAGGTCACCTCTCTTTCCCGTGTCGCTTCTGGTCAATTGTTCTCGTCCTCCCTCCTCTCTCTCTCTCTCTCTCTCTCCTTCTCTCTCCTCTCTCCCTCTATCTCTATCTCGCTACCTCCCAATGCCGCAGCCTGCAGCTGTTGCAGTGATGTCATTTTTGATGCGATTTTGTCTGTGTGTTGGCTATTGCTTCTCGGTCCAAAAACAAATGCAAGCGCGGCGGTGGCTCTATTACCCAGAACCATATTGGAAACGTGTGGATCTCTCTGACGGGGTCTGTGGCAGAGAGCACCTTGCTACATGCTCACTTTTCTTTTTTTATATATATAGATGTATATATATATATATACATATATATACCATATATATATATATATATATATATATATATATATATATATATATATATCTATAATATATATCTTTCTCATGCAAACCAGAGATGATATGCAAACAGACAACCGAAATGGATCCGTCTTTTTGCCTGGTATCACCATGAGATGGTTCTCCCCGTCTCCATTACGATCCTAAAGGACACACCAGGGAATACTGAGACAACCGTAAACAGAGACTCGTGGAGGATATGTCTCCACTTTCCAAACACGAGTTCTCTATTCACAAAAAAGCCTGTTCCTCTTGTTCATTCTCAGAGCAGGGCCAGCCCAGACACAAGAGCTCAGGAAGTACACCAACATGCCCCCTTTGGCCCCGTTCAACCTCCAATCAGAAAGCAAGCCCCAGTGGCTCCGTCTAAACGCTAGCTCCCCAAGTTGCATCTGTGCTGAGCTGCGTTTCAAAAAACAAGATAGAGTCTCTCTTCTCCCTCCCCGAGGGGCTTCCAAGGCAAAGCAACTGGAGATGGAACAGCACCAGCTTTGACCCATCAGAAAAAGACAGAGTCGCCACGATGCGAGCTGACAGTTAATTCCAGCTTTGAGCGGAAGATTTACTCCAGCAATTGCAATGAAGCTAACTGCCATTTACATGTGTTCCAACGAGCACACAGCTTCTTGAGACCTCGTGTCAGAAGCGGATTAGATCATGTCTTGGCTTGCTCAAAGGCCATGAATATTTACATTATTGGTTCAAATGGCATTTCAGCGAGAGCATCAAGGCTTCGTCAAGGAATGTTTTTTCCCACACGACAGAGCGGGGCATGTCTGCAGATTGGAGCAGGCAAAGCACATCCTCGTTTGTTTAAAATGAGAGGCAAATATGACACTGCATCACGGCAAATGTTGCTTACAGGGCATGCTGAAAACATTTGCCTAATTTTCTAAAGGAGCACTGCAGATGTAAATACTCATGTGTAGAACTATTACCAAAGTTATAAAACCTGGATCTATGGTGATTACAACGCATACTTGTCATTGTCAATCAATATCGTAACCAGGCAGTGGACTTGACTCAAATAGCTGTTGACTTGTTGTCCTGACCTTGAACTAACTGCCACTTATAAAAAGCTGTTTTGGTATGAGAGAACGCCGATTATAGCCCATTTCTAGGCCAGCACATAATCACTGTCCAAGTTCCAAATCAATGACCTACTTCCAGCACACACACAGACACAGACACACACGCACACACACACTGCACAAACGCTGGAAGGCAAACTACCCTGTCTCTATCTCCATATCCTAACAGATTCATACTAAGATTTACGCTAATGAAATTAAGTGTACACTCTGTTTCATATTTGCAGCACTACAGAGGGTACTTAAGTGGGAAAACCTCCTGTCTTATCAGTATAACAGCCCTGGCCCTCAGTCAAGCTCCGTGCACTGTTCCAACACTGGCTCACAGTAAAGGGAGCACTGAGGTCAGGAGCGCCAGTGCTTTGCTAGTGAGAGTAGATCAGATTTGACCTGGATAAAGTGGAGGAACAGTCGGCGCTGACTTCCACAGGCTTTTGCCACTGAGTGGAAATGTGAGCGGGCGTCTCGGCCGGTGAGGTCAGGACTGCACTGAGCACAGCCTCGGCATTCCTGCTCTCCCTCCCTCAACGCAGAGTGGGCTATTTTGAGACACATCCCCCCACTCTCTCTCTCTCTCTCCCTCTCTCTCTCTCCCTCTCTCACTCTCTCCTCCCTCCCTCCCTCCTCCCCCCCCCTCCAGTGGAACCACCACACGGCTCGCTGTGCCATGCAATCACGCAGGCAGATGGAGGGGGACTTGTCGGTTTTCAAAGCGTGCCACGCGCTCCTTTAAATAATGAGAAAAAAAATACTCACCTCCTCAAAGACACAGGCTTGCTCCCAGAGAGACCAGCAACTAAAAGGCTATTCCACTGATCAGCCTAAATACTAGCGAGGCTGAATAGAGGGAGAGGGGGGCAAATGTGTTGTGCACACACACACACACACACACACACACACACACAAAAGACAGACAGACAGGTGCTGACTGCAGAGTGATGACAAAGGCAAGCAGGCAGACAGGAGGCATGATTTAATGAACGATAGACGCCGGCATACATTTCCTACACGTTTACATGCAGTCTCAGCTGCCTGACTTGAGGCTGACACATTTTTCAATGCGGCCCCTGTCTGTGGGTGGCGTTAGAGCCGGCGCTGTTCTCCGGGGACCATTGATCCAGCGTAATGACTTTTGTGGAAAGGGCTCCTTCCACAATGGACAGGCTGCCTCACGCCACACTTGTTATCGGGTTGAGACAGCATAGGACCGGAATATTAACATGCTACGGGACAGGGAATCCTCCATTGCCCCCTATGAGCTCAATCAGGCTTTGTCACCGAATTAGACAAAAAAACCTATTAGAGTATTGTGAAACGGTATATAAACAAATCAATTTTTCATGTTCATGCATGGTTCCACAAAACCCATTCCTTGTGCCCAGAAAATAGGGCATGAAATCTATTTGGCTGAATGACGCAGCTAGCATGCTAAGTGTGGTCTAGCCTGAGTGATGCTAACACTTAGTGGGTTGGTGGGGGGAGGGAGGAGGGGGGGGGTTCTTCAAAAAAGGGAGATACAGAGTTAACCATTTACCCAGGATTTACCCAGGCTTTATCAGCGGAGCCCAAATGAATCACTTCCTTCTCTGCGCACAGCAGGTCTCCACTAAGGTTAACTGGATACATCCTCCTGACCTTGTTTCCCCAGCGTAACCATAAATATGCCATGCGTCTTTCGTTCCGTACAGGGAAAGCAGCGCCAAAACACCAGCCATCGAATCCATAAAAGCACCGAATCCATCACTGATGTGGTCCATAATATTATGACAAAACAAACAAAGATTTAAGACGCAACCTAATAATGTTTCTGAAGAAAAAAAAAAAGAAGATTTTTAACACACAAATGCAATAGTGTGGCACCACAAAACAATGTAAAGACCTCATCTCAACCCCAAGGCACTGTGGCATGACAACAACCCCAGAGCTGTGTGTGCGTTTCTGGGGGGGAAAGCAGAACAAATGGGGATTACAATATTAGAGGAAATGAACTCTTTCATCTGACCTATATCCCTCAGCGAGACTCCAAATTATAATCCCAGCATATATATGTTTAGCTATTGAATTTTAGATTATGTGTTGACACCATGTGATTCTGTGAGAGGCCAAGTAAATGGGCAAATGAGATTACAAGGCGAAGTATCCCACTGCTAGTGCTATAAAAGTTTGACATTGTTCAGAGTGCAATTTCTGTATTTGTGTTATAGTGAGTGGACAACAATCCCACCTAGAGAGAATTGAATGGAAAGTGTAAAGGCACACCAAACTGCCAATCAAAGCAATGGACATGTTCATAATCATTCTTTGGCCTCTGAATTTTTTGCCCGCAGTATTTATTTATTTTAACAATCCCCTATTACACTCCAAATCAATTAGATTAACTACTCCGGAGCCGTTTCAACTGGTTTAATCAAGTGAAGATTTAATGCAAGGCCAGCCCAATAATCAAACTAATCTTCCTACATTCCCCTTCCCCAAAATCATTCTTTCATTTATCAAGAGTGCAGTTTTAAAAAAAAGGCCAACGATATGCAAAGGAGAGGGATTAAATTACATTTTGTCGGACTTTGAGAGATTTGTGTATTAGATGTACAGAGCAATCGCTCTTTCGTCAGTATTCAAACCAGATCAATTTCAGCACAGATTCAAATAATAGAAGAGGCCCAATGAAGGAAGCCCCTAAAGTCACACATCCTTCTGTTTGTTATTTTAGGTTAAGGCCGAACCACAAATCGGAAGCAGTGGCTTACACCCCTAACAGGAATCACCAGAAAGAGCCCCTCGTGCTTCAGTCACAAAGTCAACG
Source organism: Galaxias olidus (assembly GCA_026901105.3). NCBI lineage: Eukaryota > Metazoa > Chordata > Actinopteri > Galaxiiformes > Galaxiidae > Galaxias > Galaxias olidus. The sequence goes on from JAPMUY010006461.1 coordinate 296,653, forward strand.
TCCTACAGAGGGTCCAAAATAACTTCAAAAAAGTAAACGTTGAGCAAAATACCAATAACAAAGACAAAAATAAAGAGTTGTGCTTATCGTGGTGTACATGCCAGTTGTACTTGTATAAGTGTGTTTGTAATTCGGAATAAGTGTAGTGTTTAAATAAAATCTCCAGTGTGAGTGTGTGTGTGTATTTGTGTGTGTACTAAGCCTTAGGAAATACCAGGACAGAAACGCCGACTCATGCGCACAACCATGTGACTGCAAACACACAGTCCAGATTGTTTGCATGTTTGCTTAGGGCCCATGATAAGAACATTTGGTTATGTAAAATTGCCAAAATGAAAAAAATTAAAAATTGAATCTGATCCTTGCATTTAAAAAAAAATAAAAAACTGGTTATGTATTTGAATGATTCAGGTCATTTGCATTATGACTTATTTCTGTGTCCATTCGAGATCCAGCACTTACCTTTACTGCTGTAGCACTCCACTGGCTTTGTGCAATCATTACATTAGCATAATGCAGATGCAACTAAAATCACCCACCTTGGTGTTGCTCAGCACCATTTAGATGTGTGATTACACACACAAACACACACAACCCCCACCCCACATACACACACACACACACACACACACACACACACACACACAGCTACCCGTTTATTAGTTGTTTACCAACCTCCCTCAAGTCTCAGTATTCCCTTTTCCCTTCTAATAATGAACTATCGTGTGGACTGGACCGGTCTTTTCAATGTCGACCTGCTGCTATTCAAATCTGACAGTGAACACAGTGATAAAAAAAAACAACAGCCCTGGTCTAAGAAACAGGGCACTGCAGCAAACACATTCCATTTTAAGCTCACATTTCACATTTCATTCAATGCAGAACTGAGCCCTTGTCATATTGTATATACTGTATTACCAGACCTGACCTAATATCCCCTTTTTTTTAAAATGTATGAACTTCAGCGACCCAATTTTAATGACTGTATTTTTGCCACAGTATGTGCAATTTAAATATCATTACAAAATATCTCTCTTTAAGAAAGCCTGTGGAGCTGAAAGAGTGGGAGAGAGTAAACATTGTGAGGATAGACTCAAAGAGATATCACAGGGGTCTTAACTCACTGCTTACTCCAAGCCTGCGTAAATATTTAAATACATCTCATTATTATAGAGTTGTTCATTAGATGTGTCAATTTTGAAGTTAAGATGCCAAAAAATGTACCGGACTGCCACTTACAACAAATGGTAGGATATAAAGCCAAGGAATTTACGAGAAAAATAATTGGGAAAGAAAGAGAAATTGTCACAAGACAAATGACATGCTATTCCAAAGGCGGGTTCCAAAAAAGTGAGTGATTTCAACCAGACAAACCGTGTGAGGAGATGGCATCTATTCATTGTGTGAGAAGAGAAGATGATGCTCTTATCCAACTCCCATTGCATGTCTGTCGGACTCACGGAATGATAGCGAGCAGTTGGGCTGGACCGTGTGCAAGCCCGCTTTGATAGCCTTACATCAGGATTAATCTCGCCGAGATGCCATTATAGATGTTGTTAAATGTGGCGGCCGGCGGAACATGCAGGCAGCCTATCTGAATAATTAATACCGCTCGTTTGTGCAGCGGGGACTATTTCTCCTCGGAGCTCAGCCTGTAACACGCATTTGTTATGATTGGCAAAAGGAAGGTCAGCGTCTGAGGAGACCTTGCTCTAATATCCAGTAGCAATTAGCGGCTGCCACGAGGATCTAGTGTGTGTATTATGTGACAGGGGAGCGCGTGTGATCGCAGGTAGTGGTTTTAATGCCGTGTTTTTCAGCGGGCCTTCTACTTTGGCTGGCTGAACGAGGCCTTGAAGAACCCACGGACAACCGCAGACTCGCACATGATCTTATGGTTGAATAGCAACAATGGGCGGGAATTCCTGAGGCGGCCACTGTACACTTGAATTAGCTGGCGAACAGAGAGGCACAAAAGAACAACAAGCACCACCCAGGACAAGGCCCGATATGGCTCCATCATTTCAATTTTTTTTGTTTTTAGATTTTTTTTTGTTTTTACTGTATTAGCTTTCTGCATTTTCGCCTCATGGCAGTCAGTATAAGAAAATATTGAACTTAGCCACTGTCTCACATTCTGAAAGCGATAAACAAACACAAAAGTAAAGTTAACTGCAAGCCCATGTGCTGTAAGAATAGAAAGTAAAAAAGAAAAGGGCTGAGTAGGCTTCTCTGTCAGGCCAGAAAATAAAGAGATGCTTGAAAAGGCTTGGTGTTGACTTGCAGTGAGTGAATCCTTTGTGAGGCTCAGATGAATACACAAGGCCAGTATATCTCCTCCTCAGTTCCCAGTGAATCAGGGCAGTCAGCTGCCATCCACCACCTCATGGTCAAGGCACAATGCCAGTCTAGCGCAGGAGCCCAGATATGTGACCAGCTGTCTCCCACAACCAAAGTTACGGTGCCACCAACCAGTCAGCAGGATAGCAAGAAACATACTTTGTCATAAGTTAGACTACGGACACCTTTTGTTTTATTAATATTATGATCTAGAGCAATCGAATCCAACTAAATTCTTGTAATATGGACATTTATCTTAACTCATCAATGGCTTTGGCATTGTGCTTAAAGACCATTGTCTGCGAGGTTCTCGGACATCAATACACAGCGGGTGTTGTTTGTCTATGTGTCGTTTAGGCCTCGCTGACACTCAAATATCCTTCCAACCCAACTCCTTTACGACAGGGAGCGATACATGACACTACACATGCAGCTGTCTAAATATTGCTTCTCCCTTCTCCTCTTCTCTTCCTCTCGATCTTGTTCTCTCATCTCGCCCCTGCCTTTTTTCTGCCTCTCTGGGTGAGCTCGCATTCTTCCTTTTCGTTTCGTACCCAGTGAGCAGGGTCAGTTATGGAGCAGCAACTGTTCAACCGGAGCAAGTGGGCCTGTCCGCATTTGGTCCACTGTTGTGTCAACAGTCCAACCCAGAGGGGCTGAGCTCTGGGAATAACTTGCATTCTGTTGGCGCTCTGCTGGGAGAACTAGCTGCACTAGTACTATTATGGCCTGTAAGTCAAATGTGCATACATGTAGGCTATGCAATAAGCAAACAGTTATAGCATGCCACATGTATAATAATGATAACACAATTCTGAAATATATATGTTGCAATTTAGCAGGTAGTACTTTACGGAACATAAACATATTGCTTAATTGGGGCAATGGACATAAATCTGTCTTAATATTAATAAATTATTCAAAGGTTAACCAAGAATAAGTCATATCATTATGCGCTGTACATAGTACAACGCAAACTGTGTTATAATGTACTTAATGCAGTAAGCGAGCAATTATTACATGTTCTACACTCAAACCAGCCCCTGCTTAATCTTATAGAAAGCCTAAGAGCAGACTTTCCTTCATTATGGGCTCAGCTTGCCCTCCTTGTGCTAAGAGTCCCCAGGTGCATGAATGTTTCATGGCCGCGCTGCTGCCTGCCCGCCCGCCCGCCTCTTCCCCAGCTCCCCCAGCTCAGCCTGAGCACCTCTCCTCTCCAAAGAGACTCTGTTCCACTGTCAATTACACTCACTTAACACTCCGCCTTCGTCATCATCATCCTCCTCATCCTTCTCCTCATCATCATTATCATTAGATGGAAGAAACTCTTGTAACTTCACCCAAATTTACCCAATTGACACGCATGCCACCGCACCGTGTTCGCCATCTTACGGAGATCGAAAAGACACGTTTGAAACAACTGCAGTCGATTTGACACGTATTCATATTTCACTCTTGTGGTGCCAATCAATGGCTGTGCCAGAGAGAACCCACGATGTGTTTGAACTCAAACAGCGAGGCCCTGGGTGTTAATTTGCCCCACTAAATGTGTGCCATCTACGAGCTGGGACACTTGACCAGTGGTCAGATCAGCTGGCGGCTCATTCTGGCCCCCGGGTGTTACACTCTGCCATTAACTCATTCGCTTTAGAGAGCCCTCGCGCATAGTGCCTCTAACAGCAGCGTAGACTCGGTGGTGACGGCGGCCGGGGCAGACAGCGGAGCTGGGGCCGCACACTCTTTTCTTTCTCTTGAAAGAAACGACTTCTTAAGAATGTGGGCGCTGCGGCAGACAAAGAGGAGGGGTGGAGATATGCCCATGCTACTACGCCGAAAAAGGAGCTGTTAACGTAGCACCGTTTGACGGCGTGTAAATGAAACAGCATGGGGATAAACCCATTCATAAGCTAACTGTATCTCCATTCCAAGTGTTCTTAAGAGCCGTTAAGGAGAGCCATTCATTAATTTGTTGGCTTGCGAAGCATATCATATTCGATTTATTCATCACAGGAAGGAAAGTGACAAGTTATACAAGACTGGGTCACAAAGCTTTAATTTCACGTCAAAGGAAGTGAGTATTAGTTCATTTGTTCAATAAACCTTGTTCTCTTTGTTGGGTAGCCTTTATTCTATGCTACAGCCAGGCAGCTCGACGCAAGATTACGGACTTGGACGGGTCAAGATATAGGAGCACAGTTCAACGCCGGGTCAAGAGTTGGGAAGGGGGAGAACTTCCCTGTGGTCAAACCAAACTGTCAGACATCAGTGTGGAAAAAGCATCTGCCCTGACTCTAGACTCAAGGACAGTACTGATGCCCTGCTAGAGGCAATATGTCAATCAAACATGTCCACACATGTCACAGGCCATCACCCGGGGCACAGTCTTATTTGTCTCTACAAAGGCAGCGGACGGATGGTGCTAGCCCACCAGTCCTAGCTCACGGTGTGTGTGTGTGTGTGTGTGTGTGTGTGTGTGTGTGGGGGAGAGGGGGGGGGGGGGGGTTGGGTGTGAGATAGCCGAGAACTCGGGGACGTTGCCTGGGCTGTGTCTATTTTTAATCCAGAACACCGAGTCCTGTCTCTACGTTGTTCTGCCGCACTGTTCCGAGGGCAAGCATGCCGTCGGCCGGGTCAGCGGTGGAGACAGAAGAACCAGGGACAGCTCTGACCCCTCTCCCTGACCCCAGCCTCCCTCCTCTACATCGCGGGGAGGACGCTTACAAGATTCCTGGACGGCCATTAGAAGGCCTATCTGGAATAGAGCGAGGAGGCACTTTCTTGACGGATGCCATGTTCATTCACCACTCGCTGTGAGTAATGGGCCAATAATTCAAGTGTCGACCTGGAACGTTATCTCCTCTGCATTCCCATGGGACGCTGGCCGTCTCGGAATGCTTGCAGCGGAAGGCCCACCAGATTCCCAATTCTAAACTCACAGTCAGCCCAAATCTGAAGTACTGTAGTAGCTAGGAACGTGAGGGTAAGAATCTAAGAGAACTTCTGCGCTTGACATAATACACATCTCAAAATCATTTCAAGATCACATAATAGATTTGATGAATCCAATACAAAGTATGAAAAATGTACTGCAATCCCTAAATGACTGTCCAAGTGTCAGAGGACTGAAGCAAAAACAAATCTAATGCAATGAAGAGTAAACGCACAGCAGGCGGCTGAAGGCTGCGCAATGAGCTTCTTGTTCCATTTGTCCCACTAAATGGATGGCGACTCCTTTCAAGTCACTAGGCTGTGCAGTGTCCGTCGTTCTGGGGTTGAGTCAAGATGCCCCATAGCAGCTAGAGGAAACAGCCATATTCAGATGTCACAATGGTACTGTCAGGTTTATCAGCGGAGCAGCTTGTTATTCGGAGCCCCAAGGTGGTCAAGACAAACGACAAACCTTTCCCTGCTACCATGCACTCGGACGGCAAAGTACTTCCACTTGACACCACAATCAATTGAACAACCGAGTCGTGTTTACGTTAAGAGTTGTGTGTGTGTGTTGTGTGTGTGTGTGTGTGTGTGTATATATATATATATGTATATACTGTGTGTGTATATATATATATATCTATATATACATATATATATATGCTAGCCTATATGTTAGCTATGTTTGATCCAAAATATAAAAATTGACTTTGATAATGCAAATAATATTAATTGCTTTTGTGTAAGAGGTTTTTGAGATGGACATGTTCAAAAGAGCGCTAAAAGAAGCCCATTCTCCTTTCTGTTCAGCTATCGGAGGCCTCCTTACTTATCAGCTCCAGATCTCACAAAAGCACACAAACAGAGAAAGAGAGAGAAACTAAAAGATAGAGGAAGAGAGAGAGAGAGAGAGAGAGAGACTAAAAGAGAGCGCACAAGAGAGAAAGAGTTTTTTTTCGCTAGGTTAACTGAATGCGTGCCCGCACTCTGTCTTAAAGGAAAGCAATATCATCACATGCATTTGTCTAGTGGTAACAAAGAACAGCTCTACATTGTGCCACGCATTAGTTTGCTTTGACGGCGGTGAACATTCTGAATATCGCGTGTCAGAAATTGCAGCGGCTCACTTACGTCGGATTGTATTGGGTTTACAACCTCCAAGATTACAATTGTCTACAATTGTCAACACAGCCACAGTTGTTCTGGTCTTTTTTGTTGAACGACACCCTTCCATCAAGCCCTGCTGGCGCTCCGCTCCACAAAGGCAGCCCTCTATTGACAGTGAGGGGGAACTCTATCATCAATGTGATGGTAACCTGCTGTGAACCACTGTGTGCCACTCATGGTATATCCCCCAGTCCCTGGCTCGGCCTGTCTGCCTGGCCTGACATTTCCACACTAATCGCTTTGGTTTATCCCACTCAGCTGTGTGAGGGGCAGATGTTTGTCAAGCTCCCATATTTCTCCGCGTTCACACTGTTCTAATCAAGATTAACCACTCTTATAAAAAAATGTGAGGGCGTGTTGCATGTCCTAAATCCTAAGCTATGAAATAACTTTATTGTATAATACAGCGGAACAAATTACATTTGCCCTTATCTGACACAATTCCTAGTCGGAAGAGCCCAGTATGGGGATTTTTTAAGAACCTTCTTTTGAGACCAACACGCCGGTGAGCACAACGACAACCCACCGACATATCTGTGATATACACCGTGCTGAAATACATCAAACATATTTCATGTCTGACGCGTATGAGCAGAGCGGCCCGTTCTTTTGGGGGGATTTTTACAAAGCGGATGGGAGTCGTGACCTTCTGTGCAGGTGCCGTGTCTCTGGCTGAGCCCTGGGGTGGCCACTGAACCCAAAGCGGTGGACTGGCTCTGACTGCACTGGGGGGGGGGGGGGGGGGGGGGGGGGCACTGTAAACACCAACAGACGCATCGGCTCAGCAGCTTGTTATTCCCAGCCCCCGGGAGCGGCTCTTGATGAAATCAACATGGCCACGCTGGGCACGGTAGAAGAAGAAGAAGAAAAAAAAAAGGAAAAAGCTCCGAGCTCAGTCGCTGTCGCATAGCAATCCAACACGCACAAGGGAGAGAGAGGGGGGGAGGGGGGCTTGTCCAAGTCAACTCTGTCGCTGACAGTATTTAGAGCAGTACAGCGACAAGGGGAGCCTGATATCTATTTCTAGTGACATGCCTCATCTGTTGTCTTACTCCCCACCAGCGATTCGTGACATTTCGTCAGGAGGCCCAGAATCTTGTAGGGAATGAATTAAGTGGCGGGAAGTCGAAGGCGAGTAGTGAGAGCTGAACCCTCCTCCTCCTCCTCCTCCTCCTCCTCCTCCTCCTCCTCCTCCTCCTCCTCCTCGCCTTGTCATGCCAGTCAACTAGGACAACGGGGAAAACGCATGTCACCCACCTGTGTTGGCTTCAATGCTGGATTCTTGTCTGTCACGCAGGCTCCCCCCTGCCCATACACACCACAGGTAGAAGAACACCCCAGACTTGGCGCCTCACGTCTGATGCCCCTGGAGGAAACACAGCGGGGGGGGGGGAGAATGTTAGGACGGCTATCGAAGTTTTATTCCCAAAGGTGATGGGTGGCCAGCCAGCTTGTTTGCAATAGACAGGCCCAACTCTTAGTGCTAACTGTCGATTCATTAGAACGGCTAGTGGCTAGTTGGTTCACACTGAGCTTAATGTACTACGTTTCTACTCTGCATGGATAAGCCCCTTCACGCTCCCCTGGCCACGGAGGACAAATCTGTGGCGAGGGTTGATACTTCACATGATCAGTCGAGCACCGTGCACTTTCACACCGGAGCAAGTTCCCTGCCAGACCGCGTACTCAGGAGCTCACAGTTCACTCCAGATTGACGGGTAAGCCTATTAACAGAGGCGTACTCTATAGCTTAGCACGTTGGCCCACATTCAACACACGTCAGTTAATGACGGTTTTGTCAAGGTGATCAGCACCCTCACTTTACGTAGAGCAAGTCATTACCAAGGGAAAAGGAAAGGAAACCAACCAACAAACTATAAGGATATAAACAACAAAAACTGGTTTGTAGACTTTTTTGAATCTTTGCTAAAAGTATAACATTGCCAAATCCACTTTTAATGGAATAGTTCACACATAGCCAATTGTCATTAATTAATGAATTACTGAGTAGTTGTAATAGAGTTAATGGGCAACATATTGGGAAATGTCTCAACAATCTTTGCCTAAATCCTGGCGTCTCATCACATCGTCTGATTCATGCTGGCCTCTCTTGGCATCTAAGAGATAATAAGAAAAAAACTGAAAACACACAGCCATTCCGTTCCCTTGTGGAGAGTTGGAATTGTTGAGGAGTGCAACAACACCTGGTGAAATATTATGGCAGTGATAGAAAAAATAACATCACAGAAAGAAACCACCAGGTATTGTGTGTGTGTGTGTGTGTGTGTGTGTGTGTGTGTGTGTGTTTGTGTTTGTGTGTGTTTGTGTTTGTGTATTGTGCATGTGTCCTTTATCCCTCCACCATCAAACTGTGTCATGTTAGGAGTATCATTTTCGCCAGGCATCCTTCCACTGCCACACAGCGTGCTAGCTATTCCAATGACTGACCAGAGGGCTTCTAGGTAGGATTCTACTGCTGAGCCCATGCTCAGCACAGGGCTAATACCGCCTATAAAGGCTGTCGAACCACAAGGTATCATTTCACATTCGGTGGGAGACGGCAGTCCCTTGTGCCCTCCACTTTTTTAATCCTCTTTTTATCAGTGGTAGATTTTCAGCCTGCAACCCCCCCTCCCCCCCCCTCTCTCTCCCCCCTTGGAAGTGCTCTGAAAAGAAAAAGTGCAGCAGTGCTGGGGGGCTCAATGGGTTTGGAGGTGGGGGTAGGGGGGCACAGGGGTTGAGTTGATGCTGGGCGCCTCCTTTTTAAAACCCGATTTTCCCCAGATACCTCTGCGCTATTCATCAACTGCTTTTCCAGGGCTGTGGAAAAAAAATCAATGTGCTCTGCACTGCAAACAGTTCATAATGACGGAGATGGGGGGAAAAAAAAGCTCAACTGCAACAGAATTGATTTGTTTAAGTACAATAACACAGCTCTGCAGCACGGCAAGTCACGGCTCTGCCCGGCAGACAAAGACTGAGGGGCAGAATGAAACCACAAGTGGTAATTGATAAACTGCCGGCAAACTGCATAGAATACAATGGCCTGTTATCTAATTAAAGGATTTATTTTCTTATGATGGACAAATGCCTTTGGCTGTTCTACTGAAATCATAAAAAGCACCACGTTTTTTTCTTTACAAACTACTATGGAAACCCAGAGATGAATATGGCAATATTTACCTAGAAGCCCTTTCTGGTCAGTCATTGGACTAGCTAGAACACTGTGTGGCAGTGGAAGGATGCCTGGCGAAAATGATACTCCTAACATGACAGTTTGATGGTGGAGGGATGAAGAACACATGCATAATGCCTAACAACAAAAACATTGTTGCTTTTAGTCCTGATTTTAAAACATGTTTTAAACGGGTTTTTTATCACTCTAATGGTCAGATCAACACGCCAGGCTAGAACAATAAGCGTCCAGCAGTTTACTAACATTAAGCTGACGGGTCTTTTCTAGTCTGCCAATAGATTTTTCCAACCCCACACACACACGAGTAAACATTGATATCCGCACACCTCTAATCATGGGTGCACATCTCCCAAAAATAAAACACAATGTGTGCGTTTTTGGCAAGCACTACTTTTGGTTTTGAAGTTGCTGTGCGAAGCTAGCTCATCAGAACGATCATAAGATAAGAGCAGCTGCCCTGCAAAACCTTTATGAGGTGAAGCCTCAAAACCTCCTGATATTGCAAAAAAAAAGAGCCCCAGAGTAAATCGTGAAAAGACAGCCGGCGAAACAAAAAAACATGTCTCCGAGCCTCTTTCAAGTCGGCCATAGGAGTACATTTATCATTGTTATTATTCCTTCAGAGAGGGCCTCCCAGGTTTAATTGGGTCCTCATGGAATCAGCCCTCCTTACTGTCGCTGCAAATACAGGCTCTCTATTGGCCCCCTCTCCCCAGTCAGCACTGTGTTTCCCAGCATGACAAACGGCCGTCCTCCTCTGGAAAGTGGCCTTTCAGACAGCTTCCTGGCTGCTGGGTTTGAAGTGGGCGTCGTGAAGCCTTCTAGCATGCCTGCGGGCCAGGGCGCCACCCGCCGAGGCTGGACAACAGTCCCCAAGGACACCTGGAGCAAGGCCTTGCCTGGCTCTCACTCTCAGACCGGTTTTACGACCCCAAGCAGCCTGCTCCACTCAACTATTAGCACTGGCTACTACTCCCACAGGACTGAATTAGCATTTCATCTAGTAAATACAGTATGCTTGCTTTATATATAGGTGTATAACCACCATAGTACAAGCTGGGATTCTACAGGTGCTAACTATAATGTCTTTAGTGCACCTTTTTAGGGTGCATTCATAATGTACCGTAAACATACTAATGAAATGGCAATAGCCTTAGTAGAGAAAGCTGATCTCAATCTGAATTCAATTATGCTGTTGAATCACTTTAATAAACAATATGAACGTGGCATAGCCATTTACCATTTGAAGACAGCAGCGCATTGGTAAGATCACCCACTTAACTTTTTCAGGAAGAAATGGCCCATAGGGATAAGGTCAATGCGTCTCAGAAAGTAGCCAAATAAAGAAGAAAAAAACAGAACACAGGAAATAAAAAAAGGAGGTAGATATAATTCACATCATCATGCTCTTTGCGCTGTAGCTACACACACGGCAGTTCACACTGACCCTGCAATTACCCTGGCCAGTAGCGCTCCGTCTCCATTTGTCAGTAGCTTGGCACAGACACCACGGTGTCCTCCTTCACCAGGCTTCCTGTTGCCGATAGACTCTAAACCTCAGCGAGATGAGCCCCTGATACGCAGGCTTTCTTTCTCAGAGAGCCAATTCTCAAAGGAACCGCGACAAGCAGACAAACAGATTCTTGAAGAACTGAAAGAAGACTATAGCGGAAAGCAAGCCAAAGTGAGGAAGCGGCAATGGAAGTTTGTGAAGCTGTTTTTTTGTTATTTTTGAGGAGAGACGTCTGGGGCGGGTGGGGGGAGTGTAAAGGGGGCCCTAAATGAAAAGCGCCTTTGAGGTGGAGACGGTTCACTGCGAGAGAATGAAAAGATAACACAGAGTCGACGTGGGGAGGGTGAGTCTCAGCACACAACGAGCTCCCGCGGAGACACTAGCACTCCGCTGCCCGTACCCAGGCCTCACCCAAAAGCCATCTGGACCAAGAGGAAGTTCCTCCTAAACATCGCCAGTGTGTTTCATCCCCAGTGCATATCCTTGCCATTAACATCCGCCAGTGCATTATGTCAGTGTATTAGAGCTCGTTACGTGCTCATCTGCATTCCCTGTGATTATATGCAGGGGTAACGATTAAAGCGGGATACATTAGAGGATGTGAGGCGCTGCCTCAGCCGACTCTCCCTGGCTCACTGTTTATTGATTCCCATGGATGTTAGCTACCACTACTGTAATTAGCTAGAGCATCTTGTGCTCACACCCCCACTAACAAAACGCACACACACGCAGCCGCACACCGACACACAAATCTCAACAGTGTAACACGCCACGATGGATGAATGAGGTGTCTTCCTAGAGCAAATGAAAATAATTGCAGGTGTTTGTGTTCAAGTGAAATGCATTGCCACCTGAACAGGAGGTTGAGCAGATCAAATACTTGTGAAAAGTTCAAACCATTAACCTCATGGAATCCAATAGAAACAGATGATTCTGTATGAACTAGGTCTGCCTGTTGTTCTCGGCTTCCTCTTTGTTTTACGACGTGATGTCACGTCTCTTCACTCTTCGTCTATCTACAAACACCAGCAGATTAGAGGTCTCCTGTGTTACTCTGCCTTTGTCTCCACTGCCTCTATCAAGAGTTACAGAGGTGAGGGCGACTCCCAAGAGCCAGATAGTGTGAGAGGTGTGGGCTCCTGGCAGACAGCTGAAACAAAGCCAAGACACGCTGGAGTGAATGGCCACGGACATGAAATGCTGCCTCCCCCTGTCCCATTTCATCTGCAAAGCAAATGACGCTCCTGTGGCCAGAGCTGCTTCGTTGCACACCTGGCTATTCTCATGGCTTTACTGAAACCAGGGGGAGGGCGCCGGGTTTATGTGGGGGGGGTTCACAGAGGCAACGGCTGAGAGGAAGACAGAGGGAAGAGAAAGGGTGAGAGAGAGAGAGAGAGAGGGAGAGAGAGAGATCATCCTGAGCCAATTACAATGGAGAGGTGGATGTAATGAGGCTTGATCTGTCACAGGGAAGAGCTAAGGACCCGTATTTGCATTTTCTACCCCTTTCTTTATCTCCGTCCCTTGTCTTCTTCTTCTCCCGGCTCATAATAAGAAAAGAGAAATGTGGGGGGGGGAATATGGGAGGGACGGAAAGATACACAAAGGAATGAGGAGAGGAAAGAGAGAACATTACTATGGGGGGGGATGAATACAATCTCCTGGTTTCCAGGGGACAGAAAATGTGATTTTCTGCAGCCCATACGCAGAACCTGTCTCTCTCTTTCCTATTCAGCAGTGTCCTTCCTGACAGGGGAATATTGCAAATCGTAACCCAGTGACTGTCCTGCAGCCTGTGTGAGCATCATGTCTCACGCGAGCCCATCCGGTTATTGGAGTGTGCTCTGCAAGTGTTGCACGTATCGCCGTGCCACGTGTTCACCGCCCCGGTGGAACACAACCAAGTGACTGCATAAAAAAACCTGCAGCGTTCTTTTTCGGAAAGTTCTGTGCGCTAGATACGCCAGGATTATACCAGTGTCAATCAGGACTCAACGTGGGGGGGGGGGGGGGGGGGGGTGGAAGGGGGGGGGGGGGCGCTTCCGATAATACAGCGCAAGGAGACCATGAGAAAACAAAAAGGCGCTCATAACGAATGAGCAAAGAGGCAGAGCGTCTCATCGCTGGAACGCTAACGACAATCAATTAGCAATTGCTCGTGATCTTGGGTGCGGCGGAGTATAAGGTGTTTTAATGAGTCCCATTTCCATTAGCTCCTCGTCCTTGGCTCGAGAGCCATGAGGAGGGCTCCGTCCCTGCTTCACCAGCCCCTCAATCTCAATGCCTAATGACTCTGAGAGTGGATTACTCCATCAATTCCATGCTTCTCTTTGTTTATCCCCGGCGTAAATAATAGTCAACCATTACAATGCATTAAGCAGGCCACTCTAAGTAGAGAGAGGGAGTGCGAAGGGAGTGGAAGGGGAAACACGAGTACTCCTAAAGCATCCTCCAGTGATCTCCAGGAAATCGGCTAATGCCGGCCATGTGGTGGGAGAGCCGCTTCGGATGCTCTCCAAATATCTGGCTCTTTTTAAAAGGAGAGAAGGGAACGCCTGTTCTCAGAGAGAGAGAGAGAGAGAGAGAGAGAGAGAGAGAGAGAGAGAGAGAGAGAGAGAAAGAGAGAGAGAGAGAGAGAAGGAAAAAAATACAAGAAAGGAAAAGAAGAAGGGGGGGGGGGAGAAAGGGAGACCAGAGACAATGAAAGATGGGCTCAATCTACTTGCCATTGATTGTTGATTTGAAAAGCCATTTGGGGGCAAAAGGCGTTATGCAATCAGCGATACACAGTGCAATTAAGTTAAGCCTGTTCATACCGTTTATGTCATCCCCCAGAATAATTCCCTTCTGTTGTGCCAGACTGGGTCTAGCAGTTTAGGTCAATGCTACTTTCAACCTAGCCGGTGTCTGTCAATATTCCGGCCAATCGTCTCCCCGGCTCCCGTTCCTCCCATCTCCCCGGCTTCTGTTCCTCCCCACCTCTCAGTTTGCCTTTACGGTCCCTGGTTCACCTCAAAGCGCTGCGCGACTGGACGGGATGAGAAACTAAACGCATCAGCAGAAAAACACACAGGTGGAAACGATGTCGCTGCTTCCGGCCGCTCGGGTCATGAATTCAGCTAACAGTGCCCATCAACGCCTGCTGCCATTAGCCTTAGTAGCCACGACGACGGCCCGCCTTGATGGAGGACGGGTCGCGGAACAGACAGGTGACTCTCAGCCAAGGCCAGGCCGCGTGTCACAGCAAACCAACACGGCAGGAAAATGTCTAGCAGCTTAGTGAAGCAAAGCTCATGAACCGAGAGGCCATTAAAAGGCACCCGAGCCATATGTTCTTACCCAGCCAGCATTAATCAAGGGCAAATTAAGGATTCAATTAATTGCAGATGATTGCCTTTAAAGTGTGATGTGGCAGTAGCTTGAATAATGGGGATGTGCCCACTTGAAAGACGGGGCTAATAATAGTTGTAATGTTGCTAGCAGGTACTGAAAGAATAAATAAATGCCACGCATTGATTATCCTCCACCACACAGGCACTATTTTCTTCATGTCTCAGCATGTGCAGAGTGTAGTGGCAAATAAGCTATGCACAATAATCCAGAGAATGAATTCAGAAGTAATCATTCCGGAAACTGGACGCAAGGCATTAAATGATTAGAGTACAAGGCTACCACAGCTAGGGCAAAGCAGCGTGTTCAGGGAGTTTAAGTGAAACTAAAGGTTACTTTTACTCCAAACTAAAGGTTGCTAACTGATGCCCACTGTGTGGTCGTGCCGAGTGGCCATTGAGCCAGGCACACATTACAGCACTGTATTCAGTCGGGGAAGGTTAAGTTATAGGAACCCCAGGACAGTGAGGACACTTAACAGTGCAAGAGCCGATTAAAGCAGTCTGGATGCTCAACCTGTATTAACTTCCTCGGCGTTCACCTCCAAGGCTAACGAACATCAAAAAAACTCCACTCGACCAAGGCCCTCAGCAGCCTCTAACACGAACAAAACAAACAATGTTCTCAAAACAAATGTGTGGACGTTTTGATTTTCTTGGTGCAGACCGCTCATCCCCCACGAGAAGGAGTAATCTTTCATGAGTTCTCCTCAACAAAGAACTGTGACTACGTTCATGTCAACATGTTGCTCTGTTTAGGCAGGCCAGACCAGGCCAGAATCTCTTTGATCCACTCTGAGGTATGTCTTCCTCTATTGGGCCTAGTCCTCACAACATGACGCCGGGGCACTGGGCATACATCAACTCCGCAGCCTAGCCGGGGCTAATTTGCGACAATAGATCTTCGATCCTGCCGTGAGATGAAAGCCTAAACTAATTATGCCATGTTTTTGGTTTTCATTGTCATCGTAAATTCCAAACCACAATGGGATGTCGTAGGGTTGTGGAACGCCGGGGGAGCTCCGGAGGGGACGGACTGAGCGGGAGAATGCATGGCAACGTCTTATCGGAGCAGTCACCTGCTGACGGATGACACCGAGTGACACTCAATTTTGCAAACTTGACAAAGTCTAGAGATTTTGGACAGAACATGTCCGGGCAGAGGATCTGGGTGTAGAACAATGGCTGCCTGGGTTGATTTCTGGCCAACACAATGGCAGGATGACATGAGCCCAGACAGCCAACTGCAACAACTGGAGAACTGGGGTTTCACAGAACAAAAATAGGGCCTGAAAATCTCTTTCTCCTCCTTTTTCCGTTTCCTCCCATCTTTTATGTGTTTTGGCACCTCTGCCATCTATGACTCAAGGGTGAACAGTAAAACATTGAGAAGTCACACGAACACACCCTTTGTGATGTAATGAAAGAAGCCAACATGCAGGGCTTACGAGGAATTAGGCTGAAGATCTGTAAAGTACCATTTAGTAAACAGTTCTAAAACATGTATTACACAACTCCAATGTATATAAAAAATAAAAAGGGATTGCCAGGCTAACTTGCCAATATTGGGAAACAATTGATAAGACACTAGTCATTCAGATTTTGAACATAACAATATTGAATATTAATCGTCCAAATTAAGAGACATCTTCAATTTCTCTGCTGCACATTAAAAGTTCAGGAGGTGAGGCTCTTGTCTCCATACACCACTCTAACACTAAAACCACTGTTTATTATTGATGACTTCAGAGCAGAACATAAAGAAGCTTAGCCGCTTTTATCAATCATTCATGTTGATTCCATTGAAAACACTCCAATACTCCAGTTTCAAGTAACACTTGAAGTGGACGGGGGAGAAAAGATACAAAAATGTCCCCTTATTTGACGTTTATGCTTCAAACGTGTTATCTCAAAATGATTTAAAGTTTAAACCGATATGCAATGTATTATTATTAGTAAACCTTTACACAACCAGGTAGTCACATTGAGACGAGAGACCGGGCCAAGAGGGCAGCCGATGAGCAAAACCATTCACAAAGCATTCACAGTTAACAATCAATATTTCTTCTAGTCCTCTTAGAATTTCCATGATTTTTTCCAGAGAAACCCGATCTTGCAGTCTAAGATTGTGTAGGTGGGAATTTCAAACAATCCCATGCCGACAATTCAATAATTCACATTCTGCCGGACACATTGGCCTTTTCAAGAACAATTGACTCAGGCATCCCTGTTATGACACGACAACAAAAGAAATTAAAATGGTTGAAACAATACAACATTTCATTACAGTTGCTTAACACACCACATGATGACACTTTTTAGAGCAAATAAGTGAGCACAAACAAAAACCACTGCCTTTTCCCTTGCTCCATGTCTGAGCAGGCCTCCATTTCATTACACTACAGTAGGCCCTCAACACACAGCAAACATAATCAAACGTTGTGGTCTCTCTCTCCGGAGTGGAATTGAAAGCATTCCGTGCAGAGTCCTTCGGTGGCAATCTCCAATTACCTTCTGCGTGCGAGTGTTCACTGCACTGGAACTTTTCCATTTCATCATTACACTCAGGCTGCCCCTGTGGAAAGCCAACCGGCAGCTACACAGCGGACCGTGTCATCCGTGCACCACGGGGGGCCTTCCGAGGCTACAGCAAATTCCTGGATTTGTCTGGGAAAAGATCCATTTCTATACAAACCACAGGTGCAAGGAGTTTTTGTTTTTTTACCACTCCAGTCAATGGGGGGAAAGTCTCCCTCTCCACTCTAGCCCATCCCCCGCTGGCTCCCGCTGGATGAGTTGGTAACAATTACTTGGTAGGTCAACTTTCCCCACATCTTATAAAGAGGTAAGACACAGAGGCGAGAAAACCTCTTTCTGTGTGACCGCTGCAGGAAATGTTACAGCATGCCGTGGTGTACGCGCGCAGCGCCAAAGCCTCTGATATCGTCGTCCCGCCCGATCCTGCACAATAGATTTGGGAGGGGATTATTTGATCTAGCTTCCATTCAAGTGGCCAATTCACCCACCAATCAATACTAATCAACGACTTGGCACCTCCCGAGATATCGGCAGGGCCTGAAATCCCCTTGGCTGAAACACCGGACTCAGGCTTCCTCTCCTCTTTTTCTGTCTGTCTCTTTTCCTTGCTCTCCTCTTTTCCATCTCCGTCTTTTCCTTTCTCTCCTCACAGCACAGATGTCAACGCAACCCCCTGCAAATAATCAACCTGCAGCATTAGAGACGCTGAAAGCATCACGCAGTGAGAAAAAAACCCTGCAGGGGAATCTCTTTCCTTTTAGCGTCCCCCCCCCCCCCCCCCCCAGTATAACATACATGAACTTTTCATGTCGCCTTTTACAGAGGAAACGTTACATTTCATGAGACGGCCGCTGCCATTGCTGCTGCAGTGCTAAGTGAGTTTAGGCCCACACCACAGTACGGTGCTGCCAAACAACAGTCACGCCAGTCTAGACATGGCCAAGCGGCGATGGGGCCTCCCGAAAGCTCTTGTAATGCACAAGGAATTCGGTGCGGTTCCCTCGGAGGGAATGGAAACGCATGAGTGAGAGCGAGAGGGGAGCACTATCCCTGTGGAGGTCAGAGCATGTCCCGGAGGTGTCAGGGGGAGTAAATGGGCATGACTGCAGAACACCCTCCTCCTCCTGCTCCTCCTCCTCCTTCTCCTCATGGGTGCCTTTTCTTTGAGCCTCCAAGTGAAAACTGCCTGACTCCTTGGGCATGCCACGCAAATCAGAACAGGAAACTATTCAGGGAAATCACCACTTGGAAGTTCAACTGAGAAGCAAATAGGAATCCTCCATACAAGGAGGGCCCTTGGAAGGAGGTGAACTTTGAAACCGTTTTTATGCAAAAGGAAAGGTAGGTGGAGGGAGTTGCGTGCGAGAAATCAGCGTCCACCCCGCTTTCTGTAGCGGCTGCCATTGGTTTGCACGGCTGGCTGAAGGCTGACACCGGTAAGAGAGGGAGATCAGGGGCCATGAATATTCAGCGGCCAAGTAAATGAGGCAGATAGCACTTGACATGTTTAACATCCACCTTTGGCACCCTCTGCTTCCAAAGTCAACAAGGTGAAGAAGCAGAACAAATATGTCAGTTGTTTGTGGGCAGCAAGCGATCCTTCTTCACTTAGTTGTCCAATATAAAAAGTAGAATTTTGAGACTGAGAACAAAATTAGAAAAACGCACCTAATGTGGAGCATTAGCACGATTAAAAAAAAAGAAGAGAAAAATTACAACATTTTTAAAGAAAATAATGATGATGATATGCTGACACATACATTCTTAGAAAAACACATTTCACTGATGTTACGTTAATCCAGCTGCTGGTATCAAAATGTTTGCTCTCTAAATATGTACCCACCCATGGAGTCACATCTCGTGTCTTACACCAGCACCTTGAGACTTTCTTTTGACTGTTGTGTCCCAAAGGAAATGCAGCAAAAGCAGTACAGACTACCTTACAACTGTGTAAACTCCCTCTGTATGCTGAGCCTTCAACCCACACATAAAATCCCACCTCAGCTACGAATGAAAAAAAAAAAACTCAACAAACCACACCGACAGCGCTACTTCAAATCACTGTTTCTTCTAGTCAATAGGAATGACACAAAAACATTTTCCTTGTGCTTAAGATAACTTGTCACGAAAGTGCAACAGCTCTGAATCACCAGAGGAGAATGCATTACAGTGATGGGAGGGGGACTGTCAATATTGACACTGTGATATCCATCGTCTTCAAAGTGACCTGACCAGGTGAGGCCAGTAAACATCTGCCCAATGACGCTGCAACCAAAGGACTAATGGGGTGGGTTGTGAAAACACACCCACACACAGAGAGAGAGTGAGAGAGAGAGAGAAAGAGACCTGACTCGACAATGAGCACAAAAGGGCCAGGGCAGGCGGAGAGTAGGCCTAACCCAGCTGCAGCTCCCCGGTTCCCAGAGGGGCTCCTGTTTGACGGGAACCACACAACCCTCCCCCAGCGACCGATCGCCTGGCTGCCCAATGAATTGAGGGGTTGTGTGCCACCACTACCAATCACGAACACCCAGGCGAAGCCACACGCACAGCCAGACACACACACTGGCCTCCTCCACCTTCCGCCCACCCCCTCTGGCTGGCTCGCTGCACTCCCGATAAGCTGCTCTACCAGGCTTGCCAGCAGTGCTGATGGCTGCGTTTGCACAAGAGCTGCATTGTTGCCTTTCCTTGCCGAGTGGACAATTGCACTTTGAACCTTTCGTGGGGGAAGTATTTTATTGTGTTTCCCTTAAGGGCAATTACTGTGGTGTATAGAAGAAACTGAACGGCAGGAGAAATAATCGAATGGAGATGGTATATGCCTGAACATCTTCCATGAGATGAATATCGTGCTCATCATATAGTTCAGATGTCCCGTATGGCTCACTGATTTGCCTGAGCCGACAAACTCTCTCAGAATTATAAAAAGACCCCCGGAATTATCTTGGTGCTCGCTGAGAATCTGGGACTAAATCAATCGCTGGCTGACCTTTTCCTCAAAGCAATATTGAGCATGAGATCCAGGTTAAGTTAAGTGATTGAATTGTATTGAACTCAATTCAGTAGCCGGATGACAAATGGCTAGATCTGGAAAGTGACGCACAGCTTACTTAGCAGGCATTTCTAATGATTAGTACAAATAGGCTCTATTGAAAAAAGTAATGGATACAATAGGCTATCCCAGGAGGGCGGGACACTGCATGACATACCACCAAAGCATTTTAAAATTGTGTGACACCTAAAAAAAAGGAGTGACAAAACACACACCTTCACAGTAAGCTAATCATAGTGCAATCAATCGGAGTAGAAACCAGAATCGGTATCTGAGGTAAAAACATAATGTCAAAATTCCTCCCTGTTTTGGTTAAAACTCCATTAGCTAAAATTGATGCTTATTGAATTGATGTTGCAGCTCAAAATCTGGTCAATTTGCCAAACGGATTAAGTGTATCAAATCCATTTTGCTGAGTGCATTGAGGAAGTGTCAAAATGAAACATTTTCAATTCAGCCTTGCACGTCCAAGACTTCTTCCAACTGGTGTAGTACACACTGCTTACCCTGCAAAAAAACAGGCTTGAACACGTACCTTACGTGGCCAAAGCATTAAATTAGTCTGACACAACTCACGCATTTGATTCATCGTTTGGCCAGGGCAGAGAATCGAGATTTTTTAAGGCCCTTTCTCTGGCGATAAAGAAACAATGTGGGCCATTCTGCACACTCCCCACGACTTTACTCTCGACTTGGCCACATCCTTCTGGATTTTATGACGCTGGTTAAAATGCAACCATTAAATATTCATGTGAAAGGGCTTTCACCCGTGAAGCTGTTCTGCTGCTCTTCTCCCATGCTTTAAGGAAAGTGAGAAACTTTTTTAGATTTTAACTGACAGGAGCTAAATATTAACAGAGGGGCTGGAGGAGTTCACCATGGTGTAGACTTAAACATTCTCATTATACATTTTTTTTCCCTCCTCTCTCTAATTATTGATGTGTTATCATGCGATCCATGTAACGTTGAGAGTTAGGGGGATTTATCGTGCGGGCTCTTAGATGGTGAATGAACCCTCGCAGAGAGATTGAATTGGGCTTAAAATGAGGAGACACCAAAATTGGCCAAATGCATTTCAAAGAGTAAAGTAATATGCACCATACCAGAATCTCTTTTGTCTTTGACAATAAAAAACGAATGCAGTGAGCTAGTAATATCTTTGATAAATCTGATCATTACTTTTTTTAATCTGTTGACTCTAGGGTATAGTTGTTTGTTGTGGATAACTTTTAAATCAGCGACGATAGAACTACACTTCTCATTTAAATGTATTTATTTTAAAAAAAAACCTTGGCGTGCTATACTCATAAAATGAATTCAGATGGCTATAAAAGATTAAAGAGCAAGCAATGTCTCTAGCTATCTAAGCAAGGCCAAATTGCATTTTTTACACAGTAAAGATGAAAGACACCAGTTGACACTATATTTTGATAGGTTTGTATGCAATAGAACTCTTGGCACTTTAAGAAAAATTTATTTCTCATTTAAATCCAATTTACCTCAGAGTGTATGACAAACAATTTAAGTTGTAATGTTTCAAACATGGGCTGTTCTGGTTGTCAGAAAAACAGGGATGCATTCATAACAAGCTTTGATCCCAGAACAATAAAGCAATGCGAAGTACAGAAGACCCTAAAGTGAAACACGTAGCTGACAGCATTCTTACATTCTTGGATGGTTGCCCACTCCTTTGAAGGCAAACTCTAATAACATCAGCCATTCCCTTCCAATTAATATTTGTACCAAAAACAAAACACCCGGGGAATATGGACGGCTAATATCTTCACATAAATTTGGTCAAAAACAAACAAACACAGTGATCATGGTGACAAAAGTGGCCCCACCCAGCTCCTTTGAGCATGTAACAAGGCTTTAATCCTCTGCAATGATTTACAACGTGACAAGTCAAACAAATCTACTGTGACAGATTGAAAGGAACCTAACATTAATATAATTAGCCCACGGCACACGTGGTCTCCTTCCATCCACCTCCGTTCATGCCTGCCAATCACAAAGTACTGTATACTACTACCCTGCATTATTGAGTAATACCCTGTTTTACATTCACTCCTTAGCATCAGCTGCGTTTAAAGGACTTCGGTAAGAATCGTTCGTGGTATTATTAGCCCACCCTGCTTGAACTAGGATGATTTATTATAGCTGTGAGTGTGTACCAAAACCCAGTCTTGCTGTTGAACATCCCAGCTGATGAACCGTAACCACAGGGCAGCGGTGGGTGGTAAAAAAAAAAAAACAGCAGCCTCTAACTAGTCCATCAACAGAGACACTTTCTGAGCACAGACTATAAAGTAAATATGCTGAGAGAGAATGTTGGAAAATGTATCTCTCAATATGTGGCAAATAGATCTAAAATCAAATTTTTATACAAATCGAGTAGGAATGACGACTATACAAATAGTGGCATACAACTTCTATAAAGAGTTCTAGAAGAGAACTCCCAACTCAGATATTGAACTGCAAAAACCTCGGGAGAGTAGCTACACATGAGAGCAGTTCTTTTAAGGAGAAACCACAGTGCCCAACCCCCCCAGCCAACACAGATTAGGTTTCACATTCCTATTTCGAAAATATAACAAAACAAAAAACACAGAGGAGTTGAAAAGTAGGGTGAAAGACACACTCTTTTGGTGGAGAAACCCTTTGAACTACTAACTGGCTATCTATATAACTGGCTATATAACTATCTAGCTGAAGATGTTTATCCCACGCATCCATGGCCAGTAGATGGTCTCCCTTATCCCCACGTGAGCTATGCGGACAATCCCCCTCATGATGTAAACATAAGCGACGTGAGGTTGAATGTGAGGCAAAAAAAAAAACGCAACATGTCTCTCTATGGCTGGTGTGGGCATGTTACAAAGTTATTGGACGATGTCGGTACCCTCCGGGGCCTACCCTCAGAGGAGCTCTTCCCCAAACGGCGCATGCCAAGCACATCCCGGTGAGCGCCGTCCTACACCGCGCTGCCTGTGACTCACATGCCCTCCTTTTAGAGCAGATGGTCAAAAATAGCACTTGCAGTCAACATTTTCGTAAGCTGTGGGCTGTGTTTGGCCACAGACATCGTTTGCCAAGAATGAGTGGAGGTGCTATGCATGCAAGTATTTTTTAGCATACAGTGTGTGTGTGCGCATGTGTGTCATAAAGGAGTAAAAATAAATCTGGTCAGTTACAGCTTGTCTCTGTATGATACTGACTAAGTGAGAAGACCTAGTTGTCAGAGAAAACAGGCTTACGCAATATGTGTCTATAAATAGGTGTGCGTTTGTATGCCAATGCCTGTATGTGTGTGTATGTGTGTGTGTGTGTGTCCATGTTGATTTGCAACCACACAATGACCATTTACCAGCCACAGAGGCGAAATTCTACCTTTGATAGCCCTTGCCGGCAGTAAACCTTGAACTCCTACCAGTTCATTTTTACATATCTTGGCGTGGAGGGAAGCCAGCCTCCCCGGATCGACTCCATGAAGAAATGGACAGGACCTGTTTACACAGGGGTTATTTTAAGCCTATATTGGAACATCCCCAGCCTAGCACAGAGATTCATGTGGCTCCATGCCAATTCTCTATTCACCACGTACGTCCTCTGACCCGTGGGGCAACTGGACACGAACGGCAACATGCTGAGATCTATGCCGTGGTGTTCTTGATGCATTCCACTCCATCTCGCTCTGACACACCTATAAACCGTCCTCCTCTCTGCTCCACAGTTGCCTGTCACCTCAGTCTATCACCACTGCTCTTTGAATCCCGCTCTGCACCTGAGCTACTCACAGAGGAACTATTGCACAGGCGACACCCTGTGAAAAGAGGAAAATTGGCTCGCTAACAGCAGGTTACAGACACAAACTAACAATATGGAAATATAAATAATTACAACCGTTTAATAATCCATTTTAGAAATGGTTTGTATGCCATTTCCATAATCAATTCCATTCTCAGTTCCGCTTGCTATTCAACCATCCACCCCTGCATTCATTAGCCTAGTGAATTCATTAATCTAACAATAAACAAACATCGTTAAAAAACGAAAATGAACTTTTCTGCTCCCTTCCCTTGACAAAACTATTGCAAATGTTTGCTAACCACACGGTTTACATTCAAAAGAAGTCCATTCTGTCAGGGATCATAACTAGCAATACGCCCTACAGACTATGCAAAAGGAAACATGTGACATGCAAACAGATATTATAATAGCGTCGTTGTTGTGACAGAATATTGTAATAGACAAATGATGATACAGTGTGACAAAGGGTCAGGCATTTGATATTGAGTCTATCTATTGTGAAATCAAACCCAAAACATCATGACAACATTGGACAAAACACTTTCCCTTTGCTTATAGAGGAGGGCTGATGTTGCTGGGGAAACAGAATTCCCTCAGTGAGACACAGAGAGGAAGGAGAGCGAGAGAGCGAGCGAGAGAACGCGATAGTGAGAGTGATCGTTTGTGTGTGGGGGGAGGTTAAAGACATTCCCTGTGTATTAGTAAATCCCAGTTAATTTGCCATGTCAGGGAACAATGAGATATGGCCCCCCGCGGCTCTGTTGAATGTAATTCCACCACTTCCACAAAATCACCTTCATTACTCACCTGAGATATCTCGCACCTAAAAAACTCCCCGCCCACACTGCCAGACGCGCCGGCAACCGACGACGGTGCTCCCAAGACCCCGCGGCGGTCACCCCACTGCTCTTCATTACGTTGATGGCAAGATTACACCTCTTGGTCTTGTCTTATGGTTCAAGTGTGAAAGGTAGCGCTGTTTCCTGACTCGTGTGTCCCTCTTTCTGAAGGCCTCTGCGCTTCGAACCGCCATCACTTCTTCACAGGGTATGAACTAGCGTCGCAGCATAACACTAAAGAAATCTGGAAGTGATATGATGCGTTTCTATATCAATGCGACATTTCCCAACCACTCCACTTTCTCTGCCACATTCAGTCTGGCTATTCAGATTCACTTGTGTTCGTATTAAAACACGTCAAGACTTCGAAAATGTTGGATGCTATTCATGATTCAAAGCCTTTCCCTTGCACTGAGCAATGGGACACTGCATTTTGACATCCTCTGAGTCTGTTTTTCACGGGGTGTCAAATCAAACATGCATGAGTTTATGACTGCCAGGGGTCTTAAAGAAAATCTCTCTGCGGGATAGGCACTTAGAGCGCAACAAAGACATAGACAACCCTGTTTTTCATCCAGCACTGCCTACCCCCAACTGACTGTCTCCTGAAGGTTTGCGTGCCAAAGGCCTGACTAGCATGCTACCCATGTACTGGATAGGAGCAGGTGAGAAAGTCTGAAAGGTAGCACACTTGCCTGCCTCTCGAGAGGCCCGTTTGTGAGGCTCCAAAAGTGCAGCAGGCACAGAATGGAAGACAGCAACCCAACCCTGGTTTTCTCGCTCGCATAAAACATTTAAAATAGCACGTACAATCATTTTACCACTCAACACGAAACACAGAACAATCAGCAAAACACCAAAACAAGTGGTAGCCCAATGTTTATCCTCACTCCCACCCCCAAAAAAAACTTGACAGATTTCAGCTTCACGCACTATTACACTATTATGTAGGCTTTGTTAAACTTAGAAAGTCTAAAAACAAATAATGCCCCTCAGAGACTAAAGGCGTTTATTTCCAAACAAATATAAACCGTTCATGGCGTCAGGCCAAGCGCCAGAAACATTGAGACCTTTTAATGAAGTGAGCTGTGGGTCTGTGCTGCTACCACCTTCCCGACCACCCCCAACAGCGTAGCTCCAGCTGTATGAGAGGCCAGTCCCATTGTTCCGACTAACGAGGGCTGTCCAGAGGTCACCCACATTTTCACAAGAGCTTTTGCCAGAGGGGACGGGGAGGCAACCCACCACCACCAGCAACACCGTTTGCTGTGGATTTACACTAAAGCTGTTCCATAAAGTCACATCGTTCACAGTCTATTAGAAAGGGATAGATTAGATTAAGTGAGATTACGCCGACAGGAGCTCCCAAAATGTGCTAAAATAACAACGCACTCTATATTTCGGAAGCCGAGTCAACAGCCGGATTAGGACAAAAAGACGTGTTCAAAAGCCAACACTAACACACATTGATCATCCCTCCACAAGCTTCACTGTTTTAAAAGGGCTTTGTTGTGAAGTTGATTTTTTTTTAACAGCCCAAAGTAAGTGATGTACTCAAAAGTATTTTCTTTATCGTACGCTGCCTATAAGAAAGTCAAGAGTAACAGCTAAATAAATCTACAGTTCTAGGAAATGTAAAAACCAATAGCCAGGATATTTCCCTCCCTCAAACTGACGTCCCCACATTGCCTTCCTGCCTGGCTGTCTGTCTGCGTGCCCTCAGTCTGTGCAATAACAACTCACATCACCACTGCACCCAGATATGCACACAGAGTGGTTGCACACTCTAATATGATTAAATGTTCTGTGGTCTGGCGCCACTCCCAGCCACCTCTCCCATCCCTCTGCTCTCTATATCTCCCTGTCGCACAAACAGAGAGACACACACAGATTCCCTCTCCTCGTTTTGAAAATAGAACCTCCATATTAACAGTCAACAGTCGACTTGACAGGTATGACCGTTCTGTCTATCTATACGCGGCTCTGTGGGTATCAGTTGTCTCCACATGTCACCGTCCCCCCCCCCTTGTGTCACCCAGGTGGAGGATTACAAATCTCGCAAACACACTCATGGGGAATGTGGAATTGTGACCCTATCTAGACTAACTACACATGCGAGAGTAATATGGTGTTGAAGACCTAAAGCCAGTCGCTGGCTGGCTTTGAAAGAACACCCAGGGATTCAGTTATGAAGCTGTAACATTGAGCATTACCAGAATTAACCATCTGTCAATAAAATAGTTTGTTCCATTACTAATGTCCGTTGGAACATTAGGTATTAGCTAAGGACCAGTAGCCTTGTTCTTGTTTTCCTTTTCTTTATTTTTTATTGCAAGTTCTGTCCTGCGTTCTTCTTAGTCACTGAAAACCGCCATACCAACTCAGTGATTTATCCTACGAGTTAACTGTTGTGGGCAAAATCAACAACAAAAAGAACCTTGTCCGCAACCTGCGCAACCTAAATCCCCCCCCCCCCCCCCCACACACACACACACACACACACACACACACACACACACACACACACACACACACCGCACAGGCTCTGGCCACCAAAAACAGAGGCACCCGGCACTTGTCTGGTTGTTGTTCTTTTCAGTGTTAGGATCCTTTTTACACATTCCCTAGGGCAAAGGGCACGGAGGGAATATCCAAGTCAAATCAAAGTCTGCGCCGACATTACTCCCCTTTTAACAAGACTGAGTGTTTACCACCACTTAAAAACACATCATGGATTAATAAATGTCTAGGAAACTATGATAGTTTTTTAATACATCTTTAGGGAGAGGCGCACGCAATCGGACAGTTTCAGTAACAAACAGCTACTTTGGGTTTTGGTCTCAACTAGCTTCAGGTCAATCGTCTATAGGGATGCAGTGGCAGTAAATAATCCAAAGAAGAACATTTCTTGAAGGCAGCCGAATAATAACACAGTAACAATATGTTCGGTGTGAGACGGTGTCCAGCCAAGAAACACGGCTCTTGGTCTCCACACAGCCTAGTAGCGCTACAGGCTAGAGCGTTGAGGTAATGAGGCCTCTTGTGTGTCCTCTCTGATCTCAGTTTTGAATAATTTCCCATGTGGCACAGCCATTTCCAGCTTCCGCCCATGCTCTTACCTCCCGGTATGGGTGGAGAAGCAAGAGAAGCTCTCCAGCTTGTTCACAGACACCGTGCTCCCGTTGTCAGTCCACATGCAGACCTCGACACCCTGTGATTCATGAGGTCTGGAGTTCACTTTCTTTCCCACTGGTCCATAGTTTGATAAATGAAACCAATAAAGCTAGTTTCCATTTTGCTTCATATTCATATCTAATACTGTTTAGAACTATTGTTTAAAGCATTTATTGTTATGAGCATTTAAATCTGGCTAACATCAGGTTCCTGTAAAAGTTGTATTCCTCTATGCTATACCAACGCCTCTCATTGGTGAGTGGTTAGCAGCAGAGTTCATAAATACTCTACTTCAGCACCCAGACGCACGTGCTGGGCTGCAGATCTCCGTTTCAATGTGTCTTTTGTTTGACTACTGGTGTTTCAACATCCTCGTCTTGAATAGAGGAAGGTCAGCGTGGTGGGCTCTGGCCCATGGTAATTCAGGAGCTCAACCTGGGGCCCCGAAAGAGGTGGGATAAGCCAGAGCAAGGGAGGGTCAGTGGAAGAAAAGAAGCTGTCAGGACACTATTGTGAATCCAGATTCTAATCAACTAACTGATTAGGTTTTACTTCCTAAAATGAGGGTTGTATTCTTCAACACTCTGTATCGCTAGATAATGCCACTACAAATATTTACACAATTTTAAAAAAATTCTAATTGGCTTTAATTGCATTTATTGGGGGGGGGGGGGGGGGACCAGTTTCACTAACATGACGAAAGTGTACTAAATGTCATGCAAGACAAAAAATGTCATGATAAAGGCTGAACAACTAGCCAATAATACCTAATAGGCTAGCTAGTGAAGTGAAGACTTAATAGTTTGCTTCAACTGCACACGTGGTTCGAGCTACCCAAACAGTCCTTCAAATGGACAAAACAGCTTCCTCTCTGATGCTGCTAAAAACCTTTGGACCTCTCAGCACAAATATACATCCATTTACACTTGTTTTTTGTGTTCCTTGTTTGTACCTAATGAGTGTTTTTAGACTTATACTTTGAAAACGGATTATTTACACTAAATAATAAAAAGCATTGATCTGACTTTCTTAAAGAGTGCCTCTCTCTCCCTTTCACCCTCCCAGTCTCTTTCTCACTGACAATGGTAAGAGAACAGGGTGCCTGGTCTAGCTTATTTTTTTCCACTTGGCTGTTCTTTTGCTTCCTGGACAGATGTACAGCAATGAAAGGGAACCTAGTTCTATATGAGGGGCCCATGTCCCAACTGGATACATATCCAGACACCAGGAATTTGGGAGTCAACTTGTTAAACCCATATAAAGAAGCAATATCATATAAAGCCTTGTTAAGACTTAATCATGCAAGTAATTGTCATAAACAACATATTATGTTAAATCAATCCATGCATGTTACTCGTAATAGTTGGAATAAATAAATGTCACTACTGAATATGCACACATAAGAATTTTCAATCACAGCGACTGTTACTACTAGTTCAGGCTACAGTAAAAGCCTATTTAATCAATGGAATGTCAAATGACAACAAAGACACATTCTTGAATAATACCATAGAGTCAAATCAGGTATTTTGCATGTATTGGTGAAATAACGTTATCCATAAGTGATCACGACCCACCTCTAAACCTTGCACCTTTCACACTAATCGCGTCTTGTTTCATCCTACACCCAAAGGCTATAGCCTAGCTTGTGCTACATTTCAGACCCGATGCGTAAAGATCAACGCGGCATCTGTTCCTAGCGAAATGCACAACCTGCCAAAGACCAGAAAATGTGCCCCAAACAAAAAGGGGACAAAATGATGACCAGAAGCTGTGTCATACGACATGCTCCCCAATGATTTTTCAAGTGGTCACTCCATTGTTGAGAAACAATCTCAACCAAGTGGAAACAAAACCTTCAAAACCGGAGCGTAACGCGACACAAGAACAATCACGTAAGTTTACTTACCAGATTAAAAGCTAGTGTGAAGTCCTCAATAATTTCAGGTCTTGATTTTTAAAATCTTCCTCTCTCGTCACAACCACTAAGAATCGGCTCAACGTCAGCGAGTGAGTAACTGAATCAACAAGGAGAGAGCACAGTAAGTTGAAGTGTCAAATTACATTGGCTATTCTATTACCAAAGGGCCATGCTTGTTGGTTACCATCAAAATGTGTGGTGGATTTATAGTGAACAGCTCATTAGAGTGCACGGGACTGGATTGAGTGTTGCCCTCGAAGATCCGATCGTTTTTTTTTTCATGTGGCGCGCCTTGTATAATTGCACAGACAGTAAGTAGCCCGTTGAAACGCAAAATAATAAAAAGCTTTGTAATTTGGTTTAAACCACATCTGATAACGAAAAGTGTGTGAAGGATTAAATGCTAGGTTATTACACGATTGATACAATACAAAATTAATAATGATCACAGATTAAAACGTCCAAATATACTACATCTATTTCACAAGTTATTTTAAATGAAAACGTGATTAAAGTTTGTATATTTTGATGACCATTATTATTGTAAAAAAAAAAATTTGATAACGCGTTAGCTTTTTTTATGTGTCTGAGTTGATGCCATTTTCCATGTTTTGCGGTTATCCCGGCTCCGTTGGAAAGCTCTGAATAACAAAGACATGTTTGAGAGCAGCGGCGGCGGCATCAGCAGCAGGCTTGGCTGAGTGGTGACGTCAAGGAACTATGACTGTGCCAAGCAGCATCTAGACTCAACTTTACACTGGGTCTTGCCTATTACTACCACTATGACCAGGTTGAGAGTTGGTGATGTTCATCAAGAGTTATTAAAGTTAGTAAAGCCATTATAAATACTATAAATAAAAGTGAAAACAGGTTTGGTTGGTTTTAACTGGCCAAAACTGGCTTTTTGTTTGTGTATGGAAATTGATATAATTTGTTCTGCACTTTTTGACATGATGATTAATTGCACTCTTGATTAGGCTGAACTCCAGAAGAGCACCTATTGGCCTTAGTGTACCCCTCCAACCCCTTGTCTGGGCATCTACCCCAGCTGCCCAAGAGGGGCGGGGGTTTGTGCTGGAACAATAGACACAATTTGTCCTGCTAAAAAAGTGACAGGCAGCATTGATTTTAGTTTGTCCCAGACAAATAAGATCATCTTTAATTTGCTTATTTTAACATTTCACATGAACGTAATAGACCCACATTGTTTTTATTTTATTGAAAGTAACACGCACGCATAGAGTTTTTTTTAATAAATAATCATTTGTTTATTTTTACTTTTTTTATCAATATTTGTCATTTATGTAAAATATCTATAACTAACAATGCATACAAAGATGTCTTAGGTATAGAAAATGTATTGCATTTAAAGATTTCTATTTTGTACTGTTACACTTTACACCACACGTTAATTATGAACGAGCTAGTAGGTCATTCATAAGCAGGGGTACACCAATGCTCCTCTGTTACCATCAGTTTACATTTACATGGCATCCCCCTCTCCTTAACACAAAGTCCTATGGCCAGATGGCTGCCATGAAGATGGATGGACTGTGTAGGGTAGCAACTTCAGCTCCTCCAGATTATACACAATGTTTGATGGCAAAAACAGGTGCATGAAATAGATCCTTAGTTGAAAAGTAAGCAATACAGTGCCAGTAGTGCTTTGTTGATCTTTTATGGGTTTTTTTACTAGATAACTTTCCATACAAACCTCAAAATAATTTCCACCCACCAAAAAGCATAAATTATCATTTCAAATCCTTAGACAGATTAATCAAGTCAAAATGTGTTATAAAATAGTAGTCCTAACTTCTATCCTTTAATTCTACTTCAATTGCAGTATTCAAGTACAATGTGAGTTTTCATGTACAGTTCCCACCTGGTTTATGAATGAACAACCACAAGCTCCAGAGACCAGCCCACATCCTCCACAACCAACCACTGGCTGCCTTCCAGTCCAAATGTTCAGTGCACACACTTACTGCTGCTGTGGGTGGTGTCTGTGCAGGGCAGTCGGTGCAAAGGTCCCAAAAAGAGCGAGGGGAGAGAGAGAGAGAGAGAGAGAGAGAGAGAGAGATGGTGTCGAATGCAAACATCCCCAGTGGCCATTTTCTAAATGATACAGCATGATGTTATTAGCATATTTCCCGACATTTTATCAAGCTGATGTTTCAGGAAACTAATTAAGACGTGACAATGAGGGGATTTTCTTTTGATGACCATCAGCTATATACGTTTGTGCTTTTATGCTAAGGAACCTTTCACGTTTCTATTCAAAAGGATAGGTCACGACATTTTCTCTTTCCCAACACAATTTGTTGCTGTGACAGTGAATCTTGGTACAGTGTTTTGTTGTACACCTCGCACTCGTTATCACCTGGTGACGTCATGGTGGACTGAGGTGTTGCAAACTGCTGCACTGTATTGTGAAGAATAGAGACAGTCAGTGGGGCACCAACGAGGCGGAGTGGGATCAGCAAACCGCAGAGAAGAGCAGTGCTGTAGTGAACCATTTGACAAGAAGACATGAGGGAAATCAATTAAAGCACCATTGATTCTCATTAGAGCAAGGCGAGAAAAAGAAGGAATGGGAGAAGGGGGGGAGGGAAAGAGTTACACACACACACACACACACACACAGACACACACACACACACAGAAAAATATATTGAGTGAGTACAGAAGATGTATGAAGTCCACCATGGGACAGCTTCTGCAAGTGTTGTGTGCCAGTCCCTCGATTATTTCCTTCCCTTGTTTTTTCCCTCCTTTTTCATCTCAACAAGCGAGGGTGAGCAATACCAGCAAAAACAGGCTGCCTGCACCCCATGCTGCTCTGCTTTGGCGAGTGGCGAGGCAATCAATGTGTGCTCACAAAGGGAGAAGAGCATTCAGAAAGCCAACTGTTCCCTTAGGCCATGGGGAATGAAAAGGGGAAGACTGCGAGAGTACATAGAAAGAGAGAGAGGACCGACAACGAGATCACATCGTGTTTGTTTTTTTCCCCCAACTGTTTACTGAGTATAGGAATAATGTCACCAGTACAACCTGAATCAGGGTAACATTGACATATGAGTGAGTGCAGCAATTGAGTAAATATAGGATTCTCTGCAAGTATCCACTGTGGAAATGAGCCGTGCACTTTTTAATCGTGCGAAAAGGCAGAAACCTAACTGTCATCATTATTAATATGTCACCACATTGTCATGCTCTGCAATTTTGAATTGTTTCAAAGTCAACGGAAATGGATAAATCAAGCTTTTTTTTAGACATTATTCCCCATGGGTTCTGCTCATTTCGTTATTCACTTCATGAAACAACTACATATTATTGAGTTTTATCTGTGTGGATTGCAAATGGTATGTGGCATGTGCATTATGCTTAAAACAATGCCTGTCTAGCAGATTGAGTTCACAGTAGGGGTTCCAAATAATATATATTCTTTACTCTAGCAATTCACACCTTGACGTGACTTTCTGCCTCTCAAAGCAAAGGCTTGGTATATTTCATTAAGGCTTTTGTGTTTTCCTCTTAGGAATTACCTGAGGTTAACTAGCTTTGTTCCAGCTCTATTATATTCCCACAACTCTAGGGCAGTTTGGAAAGTCAATTACAGTGAAAAAATGATGTAACATTTGTCCCAATCCCAGTCTATCCAAAACACACTAGTTGAACAATATAAAAGTATTAACAGGGCCTCATTAGCCTTATAGTTTTTCCATTAAATGACAAAAATGTACGGCATCACGCCTGCAACTCCTCTACAATATCAGAGGTAGAGCATTCTGTCAAACAGTGTGACATTTAAATAAGCTACTCTCCTTATCTTTAAGGATGGGTTTCAGCTCCTCAAAGGGTAAATGTCACATGTGTATTAAGGTCAGAATGAATCCCCTGGGATATTTTATCATCAAAGGAGTTAAGTTGATTCCCTCAATATGCTAATCTGGCCTTGCTTGCCTTTTAAAGGTATTGCTGCTATGTCTGCTCAGGGTTTAGATCAACAAAACAGTCCACAGGAGCTCAAACGTACTGAGTGCCCAAAAAACAATATCCATCATTACAATAACCTCATGTGCCCTTGTATTAACATTCGACTGATCAGTAGCAAAATAATCACATAGCAAAAGCATGACTGGGTAAAATAGAAGCATTTTCTCCTTTCTTTCCTGAAAGGAGGTTAGAAGTGAAAACGGGGTGAGGTGCAACAGCTTGTCAAGCCCCATGGAGGGCAGCAGTAGTCCCTGTTTGCAGACACAAACAGACACACAGACCTCCACACCACCATCTTCTAGTGCTGCTTCACAGCTTTCCTCGTCAAACAGTCTGTTTGGCAGGGGTTGCCCAGCAACAGGCTGCACAACACGGCACCTGACATGTCGAAAGGGAAACCAGGAGC
Organism: Galaxias olidus; assembly: GCA_026901105.3. Lineage (NCBI taxonomy): Eukaryota > Metazoa > Chordata > Actinopteri > Galaxiiformes > Galaxiidae > Galaxias > Galaxias olidus. Next base: position 330,928 of record JAPMUY010006461.1, read on the forward strand.
GCTCTGGAGTACTTGTCTGCATTGCTCCATAGACACCGTGTAACACCCACTTACAGGTCGTGCATAAATAAATCAAATTTTATTCAGTACGGTGCGTGTAATTCAAAAGGTCCTTAGACATAAGATGATGAAACATCTCTTCTGCTTTTTAATAAGATTTGGTAAACTTCCTTTTAACTAATGGAAAATGCGTTGGGCTCTCAGAGTTCTTTGGCATTTGAGATAAAAGAATGTTGTCTCTTGAAGTTTTGTTTAATGCTTGCTTGAACAGACAGGCTCTATCATGTACCAAAGTCTTAATTTGATTACATTTGCAGAACAAGGACACATAAACAGGGAATTTAGAATAAAAGATCTTATGATTGGCACAACAAATTCCCAGATTTCCCCTGAGCTTGAGCTCTTCTTCAAATTGCTTGAATCTTTGTGAAATACTGTAAGATAGTATGTTGCTCTATATTGGTCCATGACCTCATAGAATGCAGAGAATATGTTGTCAGAGCATACTCTACACTGGTGTTATCAGTCTCATCTTTGGAGGGTTACTGTAGTCAGTTCAACAGATGCTTCCTCATTGATTTGCCCCCTCCATCCCCTGCATCCCTCCCTCACACTCAAACTCACACACAATAGGCAGAGTTCAGAAACAAGATGGATTTCATATCTATTATCTGATTGGACTCCTCCTCTTTAAGAGGATATAGATTTTCTGCCAGAGATTTGTGGAGCGAGGTGGGGCTGAGGAGCTCCTGCTGGGAAAGGTTGCACCCAGTGGATAGTCCCAGATAGTTAGGCTATTGCACTAAAAGGTTGCCATGTAAACCCAGACTAGCATTTGAAGTGGCTGCTCTTCCTGTTTTGAAAGGCCTTTGTACTGGCCTATATGTGTAAACAAAATGTCACCGTTTTCATATTTATGATGCTGGGATTTATGTGACCTATCATTTGAAATGTTCACCTTAAGATTTGTGTCATATACCCTTTTCTCGGCCTAGTACCTTCACCTCGCTTCCAATTTTCAAAGTGGCCGTAACGCATTGATGTAGACGTGCCTTACTCATTTTCTACAATGGCGTGTAAAGCTACAATGCAAGCAGCATGCAAGGCATTAGCTCACTTGCCTGTCAACAAATCCTCTCATTGGTACCTCCATCCGATTTTCTGCATTGGCTAGTGCTGATAAAGCCTGGTGAAATGACCAGGGGGTCGCCATTTTCCAACCGAAGTTAAAGGCAGAGATAGACCGTTGTGCCCATCAAAGTGTAACTTCAGGCTGTCTCCCCAGTGTTGTCATTTCCCAGACAGTGGGACACTTTGAATTAATCTGGAAACGTGGAGTGAGAGATAGCTGGCGCGACTCTGAGTCCCTGGCCTCCATCTCCAGCAAGCTGTCAGAAACATCCACAAGGAAGGAATCTGACTAGAAATGTGTTCATATCTATACAAAAAAAAACTTAGAATGTGTCTTTAAAACAGACAATCAGGATTTGACAGAATGTGTGATGAATGTTGTCATATTCTGATGATTCACCATCAAAATGATACATGTCAAACAAATGAAAGAAAACAAAATGTTACAGTATCTTTGCCCATTGGAACAATTTATCAAGTGCAATCATAGGCAATTGCTGAAATGTAATTGTTGAAAATGCATGATCTTCTTCTTGTATTTTTATAACACAAGCCACTGTTTAATGCTATTTGGTCAGGAATACATGTATTTTTCTATGTGTTGTGGTACTCAGCGTCATCATAGGGGATAATTATATTATACTTTAACATGTGGCGCAGTCTCTTTTAAGTACCTTTAATCACAATCTTCTGAAATGGGATTATAATGTATATATCTGTCACGTAATGCCTTTGGAGATCATTTGTCATCGTTTTTCCCTGTTGTTATAAAACACAAAGAGCTTCATTATGTATATTTGCTTGAGATGTCCTCACACATTATCTACGGCAAGACATCATATGTCAACAAGTTTGCTATCACCATATTGAAGTGTGCTTAATTTACCCAAACTGAACTCAAATAAATCAGATACATTAAATGATGTCACTGGATCAATCTTTTATAAAAAAATATTATTTATATATGCACGTTATATAATGTTTTACTTCATTATATTGTGTGTATTGTTTCCACTTGATAATTCAAACGGTTCATCATATGAGTACCATCACTGCAGTTTAATTCTTTAAATTCAGTTCTGCTGTTTTATTCAAACTAAATCCTTAAAGTATAAGTCAATAGCCTTTTGACAAGTCCTTTCAAACTGTATGAAATGAATGGATTATTGAGACAAATAATCAATTAGCCTGACCTTTTGTTTGCACATTACTTTTACAAGAGCTGGAACAAAAATAATACGATTAACAGTCAGCTACACACAGTAACAGGAAAATACACCTGCCCCAATAACATGAAACTACTAATGTTGACTTAACAGGATTTCTTGTTCCGCTTCCTTGTTCTTCAGTCATCCCGAGTCACAAACTAGTGCCGAAGTTCACAGAAAGTATCACAGTATTCCTAGAATTATTCAACGTCACGAATGAATGCAGGATACAGTAAAGCCGTTGTTTTACTCAATTAAAGGAGCGCATTGAATTAAGTTTATGTTCAGAGAATCCTCTGCACATTAGTGAATTACCGTCAGCAGGCACAATTAGGAGCTTTAAATAATCACGGAGCGCAGCAGAAAAGCAGGTCATTCTACAGAGGTGTATGGCAGGCCACTTGACACAGTGCAAGGACATCCTAAGGGCACTGCGACAGCCGGAGCATGCTCACACACACACACACACACACACACACACACACACACACACACACACACACACACACACACACACACACACACACACAGACGCATGCACATATACACAAACATCCACACACACAGATGCTGTGAACCAGGAGACCTTGGAAAAGCTAAAGCCCTCTCATCTGAGCATTACATCCGAGCCAAACTGTCAGAGGTGCTGCTTGTTGTTCTATATAATGATGATCAAACACTCCACTGTGTGGTTCCTTTTCTTTTTTTTCCGACCGGGATGCCAGTTTGCCAAGCCATAAAAGGTTTTTTATGATCCTACTTTTCTCTCTCTATACCTATTGTTGGACATATGTTGTCTCCCATATTTCCCCGACCTCTCCTTGAACCTAGCACATCCATTTAAGTGCATTGGATAAACGGTGGAGTGCTGGACCTCTGGCACTCTGTGCCGTGCTGAAAGATCACTTATCCCTGCTCACCCACATCAACTTCATCTTCTGGCATCGATGCAGGCTGATACGCCATGGCCAGACCATGTGAAGTCAAGGCAAACTGTCAATGAGGTGTGCCGTGAAACAAGTACAAACATATATGATGAATGCGCAAAATGCCTGTTCATCTCCTTAGCAATCACCTCACTTCCTCCCTTCTCAGCAGCACAGTCATTTGAGTGGTAACAGCTACAAACCCCCTGAACAGCAATTACCATGACAACAGCAGGATTTTGAACTGGAGTAATTAGGGTGGTTTAAAAGAGAGGGAATCATGCATCTTTCTATGTGGATTGATATGACACTTATGGCGGTAAAATGAGTAGCCGCGGGTACCAACCTTTGGGTATCAACAGAAAACAAGCAGCAAAATGGAGCGTAGAGGGGATGCACTTGCAGCCAGAATGCAAAGAGAAAAGGATAAGCGTGTCTGTGTTAGGTAAACCACAACATTTAGCCCACCGGTCACAATGGCATGCCATGTCTCTGTGGCAGTGATGTTATGTGTTTATCCTTAGTACAAAATGAACAGTGGATATTGTAGCTGCACAGGCATCGTGCACAGTGTAGCAGTAGCACAAAAAAAAAGAACGAACGCACACTTTGCCGAACAGCCCCCCTTTAAACAGTGGGCTACTGTAATGCATTATAGGCGGAGCACGGCCCTTAATTTAAGGAACAGGAGCCCACATTTGTTTTCCCATTCATACCACTGTGAATTCCCTGTGTAATTCATTCTGAATCTCATTGCCCCCAATAGCAGCTTGTAGGAGGGCTGTGCAGGCTCACCTCCAGCCTAGCTCACTCGCTGTAATAGATGTGTTTCTTGCTAAGTGGCGGTTGTAATGGGATGCTTGTTTGCCTTGCTCTGTGCACTTTCATCCTTCACTGTAGTGCTAATGCCACGCGGCAATTTGTCTCCGACGGCTGGGCTTTTCTGGAGGCAAAGAAAACAAGGCCAAGGGGAAAGCAAGCTGCGGCGTGCACACGGCATAGGTGTCTGAAGGTATGTTTACATTGGGTGTATGTAATCGTTTGCCACCCGTGTTGGGTGTCTGGGCCAACTCCCTCCTGTCTGCCTACCTCACCGGCTGCCTGTCATCCGCAGAGGCTGTGCTCGCTGGCACATGTCGGTGTAGGACTCACGAGGGCCCCCCCATGGGCTTTGGTCCGGTACTGAACTGACACATCTGCTGCAGTGATCCATAAATAGAGGAGAGAGAGAGAGAGGAGAGAGAGAGAGAGAGAGAGAGAGAGAGAGAGAGAGAGAGAGAGAGAGAGAGAGAGAGGATAAGAAGGGAATCGAGGGAAAGGGAGCGATGGGCGGTAAAGATAGCACTGGGGTCCTCTCCCACACACGACACTGTCATTGGCCTCAATAAATCATGGCCGCCGAGCCTCTCCATATTCAGGCTTTGCGGACTACTCAGGCCTTCATCACGGCGGTGCTCTCCACTCTCATCTCGTAATCTGACAATCAGCTCTCAGATGGATTGGGATCTGGTCGCCTGTCGGTGTGCCGTTACAGGTATGGCTCGTGTTGATGCATCATTCATGCGACTTAGTACTGTGGCTGGGCCCTGGCCGTGGCTCAGCCTTCAATGGAGTGAAGCAGGGGACAGCTAGTGGTGTCATGAAATATTCACACCTCCTCCAGTCCTGAGGAGGAGAGTGTCTGCTGCTCCGTGCGGTCACACAGACGGAGAGAAATCACGGCTCCCCTTCTCTTTGTTTCTGCCATCAAGCCGTCGTTAGGAGCTCTCTGTTTCCGCCCGACATTATCAGATCACAGAGCCGTGTGGAGCACTCATTATTGTACGCGAGTGTGGAGGAAACGACTGTACCTCGCCAGCATGTGACATTGAACTTAATGAGACTTAATAATCCAACGGCGCGCTCTTGTGAACTGTCTCTCTGACCCGGATCTGCGAGGAACAATTCAGATTGTTATTAGAATCGTCCTTATTTGTTCAGAATATAGCAAATGCATGTGATTGCTTTATAATGAGGGGATCAGGATGGTGGGAGTTCACCAGATGCAGACTATAATCTGTATTTGGAGATGATTTTCATCAAAAACACAAATACAGGAGCTCGCTCATTGGTGACATACACAAAATTGTCATAACTGTTTTTTGCAGATAACTGAATTTCAGAAGTGTTGCTTAAGAAGTAGATCCCACTGTAGATGTACCGCAAGGCTCTTATGTAAGCCAGTTGTTATTGTTAGAGATCACAGATTTTAATGGTAATGAATGAACTATTATTCATTTGCGATGATTACTGCAGGGCTACTTTCCCATAACCCCAAAGGGAAAGAGCCGGACCACGCATTCGCTTTCAGCAGCGGCCCTGTACGTGTTTGCAGTCCTGACTTCACAGAGGAAAAATCTCCGACCCCAAATGTTACCTCACCTTTCATCATCCCTTTCAAAGTAAACTAAAGCCCGACTGTGCTGCAATTTTTTCCCACTTTCCTCTGCTGAATATATACCACTGTGTCTCACAGAGAGTGACATAAAGCCAAGGCAGGGAAGAGATTTAAGTCGATTCCATGCTGTGTTTTGATAACCGAGGAGTGCTACAGTGCTCGTAAGAGACCTGACGGAGTGTCTGATTTCTGGTGAAAATGCAACCCAGCTGTGGGTGGAGGAGAGCAATTGGATCCTCTTTTCACAAAATTCCTTTCCACAGTTCATATCATCACCTTACGCTATCACGCAAATGTTCGCTCGTAACAAAATACATTACCAGATTTGCCACTTATCTAATCACGGACAGGAACACATCATTCTATCATTTTGAATATATCACATAACACACTTTTGATTTCATACACAAACCTGTAGTACAGAAATATTTCAAGCCACATACACAAAGAGACAAAAGCAACCAACCAACAATGTCTGAGCTTTTTCTGGCTGCTTTCCTAGCTCTGTTTCTTTATTTACAGGGATCTGTTGCATGGCAATAGCTCCACACAGTAGGCCTCCATGGCTGCCGCCTGCCCACACCACAGAGCCCTGCCAGTCCATTTACATAAAGCAGACTCCATATCTGACGTTCACTTGGCAGCACATGCAAATGGCGACTTATCTCACAAATGGAGCCGGGGCCTGGGCTGGTGAGACGGACGGGCAGAGGGGAGGCAGGCAGGCAGGCAGGGAGTCGGAAAGAGGACCCCGCTGTGGTGATTAATTTTGGCAGCGGTGGGTATTGTGCGAGCAGAAGGGATGAGATGTATCTTCCTCAGGGCACACGTGTGTGGTCAGTGTCTGAGCCCTTGGTGCTCCGGGGTTCCGGGACCGAGCCACCGCAACCACCCAGGGTCTATGGCTACGGCATGATACTGGAACCGACTGGTGCAGCACTGCTGTGGACAGCGACACCTCAGGTGGACCCGTTCTTCTATTGGAAATGGGAATTTTCTTGAGTGACCAGACTATTTTGTAACGTTTGGACATATCCTGTGCTGTGGTAGTTGAGAGAACCAGAGGAAAGTGTGAGTGACGTTTTAAACAGTGGTGTGCGTTTGGACTTGGTGGTCCGTACGTAACAAAGAGATGGCGAGGAGCCATCGGTTTGTGTTCTTTCCCTCTAAAGCTGTGAAATCTCAGATGTGAAATAAGGGATGAACTCCGGGAGGTGTGCTCAAGGGTACGGGCAGTACCGTACGAGAGGGAGCCGTAATCTGCCAGCATTGACACCAAGCACTGACCCACGACTGAGGCCTGATGGGATACAATTTCAATCGACAGGCCCACTCATTGGTAGGTACGGTCCTAGAGCGGCTCAGGTCATATTTCTCCGGCCTTCATTAATTGGTATTTTGACTAAGGTCCTCTCTCTTGTGGTAGACCACCCATCCACCCCCCATGAAAGCCCTTGAAGTGTGACATTGCAATTACACTCACCATGACACATGGGAGAAAATCCTGGGCTGCTAATAGAGATCCTACCATCCTCAACCCCCCTGAATGGAAAAGGGATTTTCAATTGCATAGCCGCTTTGTGCCACATGCCTGATATTGTGTAACAAAATACGAATTGTTCTTTCCACTTTTTAATACTAATGCTTTGGTGATCAATATTGCTTTGCCCATGGGTAAATACAGTCATGATCTGGGTTTACTGTGTAAATGATTATATGATTGATGTGTAATAATACGAGCTCATCGAAGGTTTGCCTATTTATCTTCCCCTAAGGATCAATCAATGAGATGGGACGTGTGTAACAAATATGATCGGACAAAAGCAGTAACCTCTGCGTGACATTGCAGTGATGTCAAGCATATGTAAACCAATAACATGCATTCATTGGCTTAGTGTCTCATTCACATTTGATAGGTATCTGTGATGCTCCATAATGAAAGCACCGTTCCTTAATGATCAGCAAATCTTATGCAGAGCAGCCTAATGCAAATGCTTTTGTCATTATTCCAACATGGTGGATGCTTACAAGACCAACTCCCATACTGTTTACGCGTATTAATTCACACAGCATAAGTGAAGAAATGAATATGTTATATTGTTTCTTGCAGCTGTCCTCAAGGCAGTTTAAAAGCATGAACAGTCAGACTTCCTGTCTTTTGATAACATACACAGAATAGTAATCTATGTAGGCAAAGAAGAAGGATTAAGCAATGACATTTAATTCATTTCTTTGAAATCTTTTCAACAGTAGTTTCGCCTGTCTGTGCACTCTGTCACATCTCTCAAGTACCGTTTGTCTGTTAGAGACAAAAGGAAGCCATGTGTGAATTACACTTTGGCTGCAAGGCACAACTTGAATTCCGTGACTACTAATATTTAATGACCACAAAAGATAAAGTCTTTGTCTCTTTGAAAAATTATGAATAATTAATTCCGTTCTAATTAAAGGGAACTACCGTTCACATACATGAAGAAAATTACTCGTATTTGTGCTATCACAATAGCAATTAATTTGTTATGTCTCCTACTGGGATAAAGCCTGTGTAGAAAGAATCCCATTTGGACGAGCAGCCCCGTGTTGATGCTACAGTAAGCCAAGTAACACTGGCACATATGGTTTCGTTAAATGGCAATATTTTGGAGCTCAGTAGTAACGTTCCCTGAAGAGGCCAACAGAGCGACATTTATAATATTTGAGGGTAATGCAAAATCATATTAATTAAACTCAACATCAACACAGAGTGGTTAATGTTTGTAATTTCATCCATTAGTTAGGAGCCGTAGCCAACCCTGATACTGAGTACAGCCCTGCCACTGCCTTTGAATAATATATAGAGATAGAGGGGGACATTCCTCTAGAGAATGTCAGAGAGAACTAAAAAGGACATAATAGCCAGTGTTCAAATTGACTTAAGGACTGAGCTAGTGGGGTTCATACTGTTGCCATCTTCATCATGCACACAATTCCAACCTTTGATGACAATCTACAGACAAATCTTTATGGAAACATCCCTTTTCTACGCATTATTTTTGTTGTGCTCTAAAATGTATTGGGGTGCTTATAGTGACTATGAGAGGCTTATTGGGTATTTGATTCCCCCAGCATTTATTTGTGTCAACTTGATTAATCCGATCACATTGGTATGATACATTCATCAATTGATCATTCGGTCCTCATTACCGTGAAAAAGAAATAGGGCATTTGTTGTCCCACTAACGAACCGACACACTCTGAAGTCCCAACACACACCCTCAACCCACCACACTTTTCCCCAACTCCTTTTCTTTAGATTAATTCAACCAGGCCGACCCCATGTTGTGAACCTTTTTCTTCTCTGAGGGTACAGAGGGACCCCATTTCTCTCCACCTTCCCTCTAAATCCAAGCTTGTTTCCACGACAGAGCAGGAGGAATGTGTTTCATTAACATTCTTCGGGGGAATGCATATGCACTTCTTGTTCATCAAATCTAAAGCAGCCGGCCGCCTCCTAATCGAAAGCAGCCCACGACGCCTTTTAAGTGGGGCTCAAGAGTCCTCCAGAAAGCAGCATGTCCATATGAATGCCACAAATGACCACATGTTTGAGGGTGTTGATCCACAATGAGTGCATGTGATCCTCTCACCAAAAAGAAAGAGGTTTCTCGAATCGAGTTGTGTGTGGAGATCCCGGTGTGAAAAAGGATGTGCTCTGTCTGAACATGGACATAAATGACACCCTAAAGCCGAGGGGATGGAGACCTCAGAGCCATGGCGATTGGCTCTGTAGGGAGACTGATTCACAGTTGAACAACCTTTTGTCATCGCAATATATTATTTTTCTAGCCTCTGCTGACAGGCACGAACAGACGCCACATTTGACCACTGCTGACTAATAAATTGGTTTGTTCTTCGTTATGGGTATGCTCTATCTCCTTTTGTATGATATCAATGTTTAAAATTATCTCCAATATTTGTTTTTTACCACCACCATTACAGATGAGTTTTCTTGGCCTTCAAATGCAATCTCTTGGTCACTGGCCTGTTGTAGTAGTTATAATAGCACATTGGTTTGGATCCTTTATGTTTTCTCTCTGCTCGTGGTTGGCTTGGTTAGCTGCAACCCAGGCTAGCAAACACAGTAGAGAGGTTGAGCTGAACCTCGAGGCCCCCAGGACGACCACATTCGCCGTGACCTCGAGGGTAATGAGCCCTGGTCTGGGAGTAAACGCACCGGTAACCTACTCTCCGGCAGCTGTCATTGACACCGTCTTACATGTCCAGCGAGTGACCCAGAGGTCCCCTGCATCAGGGCACAAGGTTAATTCAGGGACAAGGACGAGAACGGGGAGGTAGTATTTTGTTTACTCACCACATGACAGCTGTGTTGCAGCTATGGTGACCTGTGCTATTTTTTTCTACTAAATGGCATCTAATACAAGAAAAAGTCACATACTGTGCATACTTATTTAGACGTAAATAAATAAATCTCTTGGGTAAATCAGTTAATTTACCTTCAAAAAACTGAAAAATAAACATACAATCAACTACAGTAAAAACCCAGGAAAAGCCATTTGGTGAACCAAAGACTTTACGCCAGATTACAAGAAGTTCCTAATCAGCTAAGGAAATGTCTGCATCGAACTGAAGTGTCTTGCTCATAATGAGAAAGAGTCGCTCAGTTGTAGGAAATGCAAAGTGGAGGAAAGCAGGCCCTAGTTGAGGTCTGTGTGGTCTCTTTGTTGAATGTCAGCCGTGGCATGACAGGAGGGAAGCAGAGAGGAAGGGAGGGGAGGAGGAGGAGGAGAAGGGGGGGGGGGGTTCTGAGGCCATGTTTTACCTCCTCTAAAATCAGACAGAAAGTCATTGATTTTCCCGTGACATGCCCAACCCCCCGAAACACACCCCTTCAGACGGTTGGCTTTGCTGCACGCATACGCAGACACGCACACACCATTACACGCGCAAGCACACTCCCCAACCCCAGTGCCCAACCCCCCTATTCTTCACCAAGCCACCCCCTCTCCCCTATCTCTCCTTGGCTGTCTCTCTCTCTCCCTTTCTCCCTCTCTCCCCCTGTCTCATTTATGCCTTAGCAGAGCAGCTGCTGCCCAGAGAACTGAGGGAGCAGCATTCACATCCGAGCACATTAGTCACCAGATGTCACCTTTTGCTGCCAGCCCATGGAACATCCAGGCAGACAATGCCCCATGCATTCTGAACATCTGACTTACGACGTCTCCTACAAAGGGGGCTGGGCAGGGCCGGGTGGTGCTCTGGACTGGAACAGCCATCCTAGAGCTGCACACCCAGCTCAAGGAGCTTCAAGTCATGTCTGCAGTGACACCTAGAGCTCTGTCCATAAACTTAAAGCATGGGAAGAAAGGCATATCCCATAAAAGGCATGATCCTGCCTCGATTTTGCTGTGTGAAGAGTGATACTTTTTTGTTTGGCAAAAAAATTCTTTTTTAAGGCAAATATAGAACTATTCAAGGAAAACATATTTACTCGCTATTGCACCCTATACACCTGGGATTTTTTTTATTTTGGATATTTTTGAAGTCAAGCCCGAAGATGATTTCTGACAACCCTGATGTGACTCCTAACACCTGCATCTGAGCCGTTGTCACCTGGAGGGTAGCGAACCTGTGTTCTCTCTTAGACACTGAAGACACTCGGCATCTCTTTTACGAGTCTGAGGTCTCAACACGAAAGGGTAAATAGTGGCAGGGCCCTCAGAATAGTAAGAAACCCAGAGGCTAAAAATGTATGAATTCCAGAATCCATTAACTGGCACATGTACTTTTCAAGCCCTGGCTTGATGTGGAAGTTTATCGCTGCGGAAATATGCATGTCTTTTCTAACGGGAGTTCACTCACACTCCTAAATAATTCATAGCCGTCTGAGAGCTGTTGTCACGGTTATGTGGCTTCAGTGATGATATAAAAAGATTGTGTTATGCACACAATTATTGAAAGACTATACGCCAATTCAAGTACATGCCATGGAACTCAACGGTGTAAGTACCAACAAGGTGTCCTCAACACCATCTAGTTAAACTATAAACTATAAGAGTTGAACCCCAAACCTCAGGTCTTAAGAAAACCACTAACTGATATGAACGTGCATTTAAGCAGTTGCAGAGAATATTGCATTAATAATTTCATCATGCAATTAAACAAAAAGAGGATTGTACAGAAATAATTCATACTGCCAATATTTCCCACAGTTATCTTCCGTTGTTTCAGACAGTAAGTCAATTTAAGCACTCTGCAACTCCCATTGTTTATCCATATAAAGGTTTATCTGTGAGTGGGATGTCCCCCGCTCTCCACCTCTCCTCCTCCTTTGCAACATATATTAAGCCATGGGTGGCATTTTTTTCCTCACAGCGCTATCTTCTGCGTCAAGTCACCTCCAGACACATTAGCATATTTATCATCAGGCCCAGAGACTTCAAAGTCAGAGCATGCGTCTCGCTGAGATGGGGAAGTGCCACCAGGAAGCCAGCACAGATTGCTAAGTGTTGGATGCTCCCTGGGGATCAAATATTCATTTAGGTTAGGGGGAAGCTATAAGCGGAATTCAATTCATTTATTTGCAGTGGTGATGATGTCTTTAGCTGTGACTTTCAATATTTGCTCAGCGCTAACCAGAGCTTTCACCGCAGTTTTGTGATAATCATACACCACTTGTGCATTGCCTGATAGAATATCTGAAGTATTTTTAGGCAAAACAAATGTATAATTGTATAGTCAAATTACAATATTCAGATCTTAAAATGCACCATAATATCAAATCATAACATTCATATCTTTGAAACTAAAGCTATATTATATGTTGTCTCAAAATGTGTCTAGCCATGCAACTCAATTGGTTTCTGTTAACTCTCATCTTACGTGTATGTAAGATACAATGGACCACAGTGCAGGCAGTGTACAGGACACTAAACTGCCCGTGCGGAACAGCAGTCCGCCATGTACTCTGTCAATAGAGCAGGACACATGGTCAGCCTTCATTTGTCCTCTCTGAGTGCACTCTTGACGGGCAGCTTGTCCCAGTGTCTGGCCTGTAGAGTAACCACGTAGGTCACAGTGAGGTCACTGAGCAATGGATCCCTGCCTCCATTACTGTAAATGGCAACCTCATTCTTCACGCTGAATAGAAGATGTGCGTCTCACTTTCTTCCTCCACAAACCTGCCGTACCGTACCCTTCGGTTTGTGAACTTCCTTTCCGATACACTGTCGTAAAGATGCTGGCGAGAGAGCTGGGAGGATATCATCCCATCATTGTAATTCAACCAAGTGGCCACAGGTCAGACCTCTAGAGTGGGTTTGTATTTCCTTATGCAGCACTTCACATGTGCATAATGGATACTAATTCAACCATCTAGTTCCAGCACACACACTCATGCTTGTCACCTTCAGGTTTATGTGTGAATATATGCTTGCTCTGAGTTACTGTCTGAATATTTTATCAACTACACATTAGGCCCTTATAATAATTGTAATATGATGCACTAATTAAAGTGTAAAACCTTAATGAATTGTGCGACATGAATACGAACCTGCTCTCTATCTCTTTGTCTATGTCATCCAAACCATATGTAAATGTCGACAGGACCCACAACATGCAAGAGGTTGGATACCCATTTAATGAGGTCCACCCTGCAGGGCTTTCAGATAAAAATGACAGGCAAAGTGTATTAGTAATTCTACCGCTGTCACTTCTCATAGCTGCTTACCTTGCAAACAAACTGCTCTAATGGCACCTGCCTGCTGGGCAATTTAGGAGCTGTGTGAAAGCAACATAACATGTAAGGAACTCGAGACAACTGACCTAAATAGTCAGGGGCACAGCCAGGTAGACTAACAAGAAGGGATTTTCACATCATCCAAGCTGAAATAGTGAGTACTTCCTTAGTAAATTACTGTAAATTAAAGAGTTGTAGCTTGTGTTATATTTGATTTAATAGGCCAATAAAATACTGCAAAAATGTATACGGATAATTATTTGCTATAAAAGGCTTTTAGAGACAGATTTAATGTATTTTCCGCCTCTCTGTTTGACATGGCTTGGACATGAATACCTAAACAGATTTTTAGATTTACCTTAACAAATGTCTCGCCAAAACAAATACTTTAATGTTCAAATGAACAAATGAAGAGTTCATTACCTCTACTCATGCAATTGAATTGCTTTGACATAATCCTCTTTTATTCCTCGAGGGGCTTGGGGGGATGGGAGGCAGTTGACTGGGGTTGGAGCAGGGGGGAGGGAATCAATGGAATGGCAAATTTTAACGTCATCTTGTCCAACGTTATAACAAAATCAAATGAAGAAATTGTATGTTCCAACTGCTCTGTATTTCATTCAGTGTTATTGTAGACTGCAATTGTTTTTGATCTACTGTTGTTAGTCATTTTCACAGGCCTTAGCCTGCTTTGATCATGTTGACTGGTGAACTAGCGCCACCTATTGGTAAATTGTAGTGAAATAGATCGGAATTAAATACAATTTGTGGAGCACGTGCTTCACTCAAAAGGCATACAGTCTTTAGGCAAATTATACGTTGTTAAACATTGATGTAAGAATTTCATAATGTTTCAGTTAGTCATATTGTGCTGTTATCCAGAAGGTATTGGCTTGACACGAAACATGGATGATAGCTGTATTGTAATTGACATGATGTTCTCAATGATCTTTGAAAAACAAGTTAATTTCAAATGACTTATAATGACTTAACAATATCTAACCACTTGTGTTTCACATCACCTTTTAGTAAATTATTTATGACATTATAAAAACGTTTATGTTAATACTATCAGCGCGCACTATTATTTAGCTCGGATAATATACATGAGGCATCATTGTGCCTTGGAAGTATTGTTTGTTTCATCTATTTACTGTGTCATCTAATAAAGGGATAAATATCTCTCTCTCTTCTCTCTGTTTTTACTACATCCTTTTTATCACAGTTCACCTAACCCACCAACTTGGGACTGTCGTCTCTCAGAACTGCGGGACGCGACAAAATTGGTTTAACCGGACTATTCAAGTTTAACCAACCTGCGTCAGCCATTTGTCATGCTTTTCCTCAACCATTTATATATTGACATTGGTCGTTTTTTTTGGGGGGGGGGGGGGTCCATTTTCTTCCTGTTGTGCCTGTACTCCCTCTAACCGACTGCATGCTCAATCTGCTGTGGCCAGATGACTCTTAGCAACGAAGCCCCTTCACATCAATATGTCAGGTCAATAGCTCTGGGTGGTATTGACTATGTCAGAGAAAATAACTCCACCGTGGGGGGAACAGCATCCTGTTTTACTCAGGTCAGGCAGATCCATTCGGCAACCATAGTGACAAAACAATGCAAACATCATGTGAGCCCTGTGTGTGACTGGCTAAATTGGTCCAAAGCGCAGATGCAGAGAGGGCCGCCTCTAATAGAGGGAATGAAGCCATGCTGTAAAGAGCCGTATGGATTTTCCTTAGGCGACTGACGACACTGATAAGCAGCTCTCAGTGCTCTTGCACATTCTGACTTTAAGAGACACAACTTGGATTTTCAACGGGGACAGAGAGTCTGCTCTAAAGATGAACATGTAACAAGCTGCCGCTCTACTGTCATACAATTACAGTGCAAAGCACTGTGCCATTGCTCGGTACTCATTAGGTCGACAGGAAAACCCCTGCCGGGGACCTTTTGTACATTTGTTCCAGTGGATGTAATGTAACATGGTATTCCTCAGTGTTGTACATGACTGCTTGGGAGCAGTCCTGACATCTCTCTCAGGAATTACGTAAGCCCTTAATGGGAAGCAGCCTGCCGTGATTAGTATTGTCTGGGGTCTGTATTAAGTCCTGATTGGATGATACAGACAGAGCAAGACTAAACATCTCCCATCTAGCCACTGGCGGCTGCTCCGGTGACATTGGCAAATGCAGAGCAAAGGCCATTCGTGTGAGTCTTTGCTATTTTTCAGCTGGCGTTTCCCTGTACATGAATATTTAGGTTAGAGCGTTAGCAGGGGGAGACGTGACTTTGTAGTCAATGAGTCAATGAGACCACCTGATGGTCCATTTAGGCATGAGCAACTGCTTTACAATAGACTATCCTCTTCCTTAACTACTCTAGCACCCCACTGAGAATCTCCTTGAACACAATTGATTCATAGTCATCTAGTTAATAGCCAAGGGCTGGGTAATCATAGCCAGAGAATCAAATCCACCATGCTCCAGTTCCACTAGGGATAAAAGGACATAATGAAATAACCCCTTTTTTGCCTTAATTGTCTTTTTGAGCCACTGGCACACTGGAAATCTCTTTCTCTTATTACAGTTGTTTTTATTTTGTCCTTGGTCTTTTATTTCTTCCCTGAATGTTTCTGCTTGCCTTACGTAAAACACATTGAATTGCCTATGTGTATGAAATGTGCTATACAAATACATTTCATTTGATAGGATTTGAAACTGTAATTGGACTTAAGTCCCCCCCTCATATAATGATGTATTGACTGAGCATGGAAATGCATTCCCCTAATAATTTTTCTAATCAGTGTTATACTAGTTGAAATATTTGTAATACTAACACTGATAAGTTGAATAATAAACTTTACCTTGACAACCCATGATTCAGCGGTGAAACCAGTGCATCTAGATCTGTTAATGTTCCATTCAACATTGTCTTTGACTTACTTAGCGTTTTGCAGCAGCTATCCCAACAAGATAAATCTATACTTCAAATTAGTATCAACTTAGTAACTCGTGTTAGGAAAAAAAACAAGAAACCGGAGACTGTAGCTGTGAGAGAATCGAATGCACAGCTCTGATCCCTCAGGTTTGCAGTATGCTAATGTTTTGCCATCATCATTGCCTTGCAGGGATTGACAGCAGCATTTGATACAGCAGGGCTTTTAGTGGGGTCCCTGAAGAAAGCTATTTTCATAGGATGTTATGTATGCATTTTTCAGACAGATTGCTGCAGGAGACAGGAGCTTGTGAGTGGAGCGAACACCACTGGAATGAAATTAGCCTAGCCTCCCTGCTGAAACCCAGCTCACTGCAGGACACCCAGAGGCTGAATGATCAACCTTCTGAGAGAGCAAAACAAAACAATGTTGTCGTGACTTACAATTTCTATTGTGTGATTAACCTATTAGGTAATAACATTGTTAAACAAATAAAATACACGTTGATGGATGATATGCAGAGCTGATGGTATAAGTTCTCTTTCATAATTTACACCAATTAGCATGAGCCATTCTACATTGCACTTTAGCTGACATGTATTACGTATTAACATGGATGAATGCCCAATACTTGCTTATTTATTACATACATTATTGAATCTACTAAACTAATTATTGAACACATTGTGGTTTCACATTATCGTTCCACAATGTTATTTAATGGAGCCATATACCTATACAATTGCACGACATGTGCAAAAGAGACCCCGGATACTCTCTAGGCAAATGTGCAAAGAACTCATAAGCACAAAGGAGAATCAGATCAAATGAACATTTTACTTTTATAGCATCAGAAGGATAACTGTTCAAACCTAAAGCCCTACACCTCGCAATAACAGGTAACTGAGTAGGTTCTTCTACTTGTCTCTGGACTTCCCTGGAGGAGCCTATGGGCCAAGCCTCACCATCTGTCAGAGGTGTCTATGAGAGCCTGGCTTCATTATGGTGCGTAGGCTCATGGCTCACTGTGGCAACATACCTTACCTCTAGTCATACCTAGAGCCACCCTGCTGACGCTCCTTAACCCATATTCAGAAGGACAGTTTATGAGAACCGCAAAACAGGACACTTGTATGAACAATAACAACTGGTATTAAACAACCTTGGCAAGAGCTTATGCAATAAACAAAGATGAGAGGGAAATAGTGACCGACAGAGTGAGAGAACAAAAGAGAGAGAGAGAGAGAGAGAGAGAGAGAGAGAGAGAGAGAGAGAGAGAGAGAGAGAGAGAGAGAGAGAGAGAGAGAGAGAGAGAGAGAGATGCAGCGGGGAATGGTGGAGATGAGAGAGGGGGTTCCTGTGTTGGTGGTGTTGGCTGTGGAGTGGGGGGTTGTGCGGTGGCGGCAGGATTTCAATGCATCAGAGAGGTGCCTCATTTTCCAGCGCCATCTGTTCCTGGTTGTGTGAGTTGGAAGCCCCATTTGTGTCAAGCATCCCCATCCCACACAGTTGTGGAGCAGTGGGACCACAGTCAGGATGCAATGACTACCTCACCTGTTTTCAAACAACTGCACGATGTGACCTGCCGCATCTTCCAACTGCCAATCACTGCTCGTTTGATGGTGCTGTTAACCTGAGCAAAGAGAAGCTTCTGGCAAAAGGTGGGACAGGGTTGCTCTGAGGTGCCACTCCACCCAAACCATGGTGACTCTAACCTGGCTGTGGGAATGAGTACCATACGTGGTGTTGAGTGGAGAGAAGGAGGAGAGCCATGGGCGGGAGCACCGACTATCCCCTGGATATGGTACACCCTGGAGGACAGACACAAAGAGGGGGGACAGAGAGGGAGAGAGTCAGACAAACAAGGCCTCGCTCCTCCATTTAAATCAGCTGCTCCTGTCCAACATGGCAGCGAAGCATCCGGAGGGGAGGCAACGCCATGCATCTTAATTGACCCCTCTCTCATAACCTTCTGGGGCGTTTCTATGCAAATGGAACCAGGGAGGTATCCCGGAATGGGTGAATCTAACTGTATGGAGCGTGTGGACAGAGATCACACGCAGACAAAGACTTGGTGGAGATACTCTGACATTATAATTCCTCATTGTAAATTATTCATTTTGCACATGGCTCTCTGGAGTGAGGGACAGCACACTGTATCACATGCATAGCCAGTATTTTCGACATGTTTATATGTTCCTAATACTATACCAAGCAGTACCCTGAAGTAAAGATATATGGATTTAATATGCACAGTGATGAAGGTGCGTTGCAATGATAATATGTCTTACAGCAAAGCGTATATAGAGAGAAAAGGAAAAATACGTTTTACCGCGTTTGGATTTTCATATTATATAGAGAACAGGAAATTGCCGTATTAAAAGCTTAAATGTTAACTTGTATAGGAATCATTATTTAAGTTAAATAAGGCTGAACACTTTAGCATGTGCAAATCATAAAACACACAGCCTGCTCGTCCCCATCTGCCATGTAAATGTGAGTAAACAGTGAGAAATGGTCAAGTGACTAGACAAAAGGAAATACGTGTTTTTACTTATTAAAACGTATTCTCTCCCAGAAAATAACAAGGGATGACTCATACTCGTCAACGACTGTATCCCGACCCCCATATTGATATAAACACAAATGCACTAAGGCACAGAGCGGTTATAGCAAGTGTCTTGATCGTAAATGACCATAATATATATTATTCACAAAATGGCTCTCCTGGGATGTTATCCTCATTTGTGTTTTGTTCTCATCCCCTCTCATTTTATTTCCAGTAATTCAGGACCACTAAATTCAAATCTGAAGAGACAAGAAGCCCCGCTGTTTTGACAAGTTAAATGACTTTAGGCAATGATGATCTTCCCAGCCTGTCTGTAGGCAACTCATGTTCTCTGCCACTGTGTGTGTGTGTGTGTGTGTGTGTGTGTGTGTGTGTGTGTGTGTGTGTGTGTGTGTGTGGGTGTGTATGTGTGTGTGTGTCCATGTGTACTTGTAGGCACGTTGCTCCTTATTTCTTTGGCGGCCCCTAAACCCACCGCAGCATTCCCCTTTGAGGATAAATTGAAATGGATTTTGTTGTTCAATATTTTATTGACAGCGACTTCACAGAATGTTGTCACAGTGACACTGGGGATAATTATTTCACCACAGATTTCTTCCTCCCTCCACATAGTTTTTTCACTCCCTCCCTCCCTCCCTCCCTCCTTCCTCCTCCAAGCCCTTCCATTCCTGTGGAGAATTAGTTCTGCATAAATTACCCAGTGGAATATTGAATCAGTCTCCAGCCACCAAAGGCGAGTCTGTGTGGCTGATTACCAAGGAGTGCACACGCAGACACAGGGAGAGAGACGGAGCCTTGGAGCAAGGAGTTGACACCATTGCAGGGAACATGGGAGGAGGGAGGGAGGGAGGGAAGGAAGGGAGCAGGAGGAAGTAGTATTTGAGAATAAGAGCTGTATTAGCTACCCAACACTTACAGACTCTCCTCATTAGTTAATCATTAGCAGGGGCATGGTTTTAAAATAGGAGAAGGAGGGGAGTCAATCAATTGTCATGGGTCAATGTTCCACAACACCATGATAAACCTTGGCTGACTCTGTAAATTAAGCACAGCAATTACTTTCTTGTTAATTACATAAAGAAGGCTGTCACATTGATCCACACATTTTGTTTAGCATATTATGGAGGTTCGACAAGTAAACAGAATTACTACAGTAAGCACACAAACAAATAGTCTTGTTGAAGGCTCTGGCTAAAAAAACAGGTGAGTCAATTGTCAGTCATCACAAATATTTTACACAAGTCTAATTGACCTTACACACTTAAGTAACATAACATGCTCAGGTCATCGAACAGGCAACAGTAAATGCCCAAATGATTTAATTACATAAAACATAATGAAGGATGTGCAATGGTGACAACAGACGCTTGTTCCCTTTAATTCCACAGCGTCAGATGTTTTTCTCCAATTGTATGAAAAACATGAACAGTTATGGTGGAGATGAGAGAGGGGGTTCCTGTGTTGGTGGTGTTGGCTGTGGGGTGGGGGGTTGTGCAATAATGTAAATCCCAGAGAAGAGATTGTTCACCTATCATCTCCATGGGATGGGTGGGATGTAAAGATTTTCTAGTCTGTGTGATCTTGGATAGTTTAATTTAAACTAAGAGATAAGAGACTACTGTGGGTGTTATTCACTGTTTTGTAGACAATGCGTGAAGATTGATGTGTGGTTACCGGACATCATATAAAAATAATCAATTGCAACACATAACACAGAATTTCAACAAATTAATTAAGCTAAACGTTGCACGTGTCCTGGTTTGTAGCTGTCTATGCGTTTAGTGACATCTAGTGGTAGATGTTGGGATAGAGACATGGAGGAACAATGCAAATACAATTTAATCTATAATTAAAATTAAGCATTATGCGACATAGTTGTGAATTACATGTAATAGTTACCAAATTATGCACGCATCCCCCTCGCGCACAAAAACATTAACAAACGCACATTACGGCAACGCACAGAATTGCTTACAATGCTTTTGTTCGCTAGATGGCAGTATTAGTAAAACATCTTATACATCTGCATAGTTTCGTTGCTGAAAAGGGATTTTCCCTTCCTCGTTGTCTAAGGTCGTCGGTCACATTTTCAACACATTGCAGATAGTCATGTGTGTTTCTGCAACACTGCAACGTTAAGTGACAGCACGCTAGCTTTTTAGACATCTATGAAGTATTATGTTTCCCAGTTACAAAAACAAATTTTACATCCAAAAGTCCTACTTTGTATCATTCATTTTCTGCTAGCTAGTAATAAACAGCAGTCAAAATGGTGAAGGAGCAGTTTAGAGAGACAGATGTGGCGAAGAAAATGTAAGTAATGTTAGGCTAAGTTACACACTGTGACAGCTAGCTGGGTAGCTAAAAATGCTAACATAGTAGTAGAGTGAGTGGTCTCAAGAATGTAAGCTGTTATTGGCACTAGCATGATAAACCTCCGTTACAATGGAAACAGTGGTCATATCCCAAGGTTGATCCACTCGAAAAAGAGAAACGTAACAGTCAGTTGGATTTTATTCTATTAGCTAGCCTAGTGTGCCTGATTAGCTAATCAATGCATTGTAACTTCGGCAGTTTGTTACATAATATGAATAATGCAATTCATTTTGAGTTCAGATTTTACAGCTGATGTTTGTTTGAGTGATGGCCGATGGGTGATGGTCTTGCCACTGTTTTCATAACAGAAGCCACATCTGCTTTGGGATGAAGTCTGCTGAGCAGATGCGTCAGCAAGCCCATATTCAGGTGGTCAGCAAGAATCTGTATAGCCAGGACACCAAACACACTCCTCTACCCTATGGAGTGTTAGACCACCGTATGGTATGATACCCACGCACATGCATAAATTACACTCACTCAAATAAACATGCAAACAAATACGCACGCACGCACACACACACACACACCTGCAATGCAACAACAGAGAAGGCACACTTATGGGGATGTTCGATTAACGCAGCACTCTGACATTGCAGGGAACCAGTGAGAAGGATCGACCGTGTGAGACATGTGGTAAGAACTTGGCGGACTGTCTAGGACACTACGGTTATCTTGACTTGGAGCTGCCATGTTTCCATGTGGGCTACTTCAAAGCCATCATAGGAATCCTACAGGCAAGTTCACCGCCTCTCAAGACTTCACATTAGATATCCAGCTGAGTGACTATAGGGCCATGTAGTATGCTTAGATTCCCTTTGTTTTACTTATTACAAATACCACAGGCTTTGCAATCAGTCCTACGTTAGTGATTTATGTTTTCAAATACTATGGTTATGTGATTTAGTCCTCTATTATAACATGATGTGCTATCTCCAGATGATCTGCAAGACATGCTCTCACATTATGCTGACAAAAGAGGAGAAACTTCAGTTTATGGATTTATTGAAAAGACCCGGGCTTGCCTACCTCCAGAAAAGAGGGCTAAAGAAGAAGATCTCTGACAAGTGCCGCAAGAGGACACTCTGTCTAAATTGCTCTACATTCAATGGTAAAACAAAAAAGCATCTGATTTAAAATACTCTCTTATTCAGAGAGAGCTCTAACTGATGGCATTTAGACCAGGGAGAAAGTAATAACTGGAAAGTCTTCCTTCTCAGGGCCAGTCAAAAAGTGTGGCCTTTTGAAAATCATCCACGAAAAGTACAAGACAACCAAGAAAGTGGTGGACAGTGTTGTGACAGATTTCCTTCAGTCGTTTGACACCGCCATAGAGCACAACAAAGAGGTTGAATCTTTGCTCACAAAGGCACAGGTGAGTCGGATATTAGTAAAAGCTGACCGTATGTCAGCTTAACCTGTAGCCTTTACCCTTTGATCTGACCAAGAAACGCTGGACACAGTTTACAAAATACCTAATGAACATGTGGATACATTGAAAACATCTAGTTTAGAGGCTTTTGATGCTGCGTTTTGCTTAATGAACCGTGTGAACCCCCAGGAGAACCTAAGTCCCCTGGTGGTCATCAACATGTTCAAGAGGATCCCAGCCGAGGACGTCCCTCTCCTGCTGATGAACCCAGAGGCAGGGAAGCCGGCTGATCTGATCCTCACCCGCATCCTGGTGCCCCCGCTTTGCATACGGCCCTCGGTGGTCAGCGACCTGAAGTCGGGCACCAACGAGGACGACCTCACCATGAAGCTCACCGAGATCATCTTCCTCAATGACGTCATCAAGAAGGTCGGTGTCTTTTCGTTCGTGAGGGGTTGTGGGTGAAGTTTGATTGAAGTCTAAGGGATTTTGATAACCATTTTAGTAACATGGGAAAACGTAATGAAAGGGTCGGTTTGGGAACTACATTAGAATAATGGAAAGCAGCTCAGTATCCAACTCAGCCTTTATGTGACTTGTATTGCAATCACAAATCAAAAAGCAGGTTATGAGATTTTTACGTGAATATTTTTACTTCACCAGCCTGAAGTAATGAGTTCTCTTATTCTCTCTATGTAGCACCGTATGACGGGGGCCAAGACTCAGATGATCATGGAGGACTGGGACTTTCTCCAGCTGCAGTGTGCCCTCTACATCAACAGTGAGCTGTCGGGGATCCCTCTTAACATGGCCCCCAAGAAATGGACCAGAGGCTTCGTCCAGAGACTCAAGGGCAAACAAGGTCTGAACCACAACTTCCAACGATCTCCGCTATCAAAGGATAAGATAGCACACTGTTTATAAAAGGAGTTATCTACAGTGCAGCAGGGTAGTTTGGCAGGGTGTTGTTGTGGTCTGTTATCATTTATGTACTCACTTGATACTGCACACAATTTTTATTGTTGGCAGCGGGACAATTGTATTTGATTGTAGTAATAAACTGCTTGGCCATGTACGGTGGCTCAGTGGTTAACACTGATGCCTCACAGCAAGAAGGTCCTGGATTCGAACCCCGGCCTATCCAGGTCCTTTCTGTGTGGAGTTTGCATATTCTCCCCGGGTATGTATGGGTTTCCGCCGGGTGCTCCGGTTTCCTCCCACCACCATAAAAACGTGTTAGGGCTAATCCTCCCGTCAGTGCTCTGACCGAGGCACGGGCACAGTCCTGGAGTTGGTAAATTTCCCCTTTCACGGGCCAGGTCGCCACTGCAAAAGAACACTCACACTCAGTTGGACTTACCTTGTTGAATAACGGTTCAAAATAAATTTTATTATTTGTTGTGTTCCGGTCAGGACGATTTCGTGGGAACCTCTCGGGAAAGAGAGTGGACTTCTCTGGGAGAACTGTCATCTCTCCAGACCCTAACCTAAGGATCGACGAGGTGGCTGTCCCTGTACACGTTGCTAAGATCCTCACCTACCCGGAGAAGGCAAGCCCCTTATTGTCTTTACACGACCATATCTTCAGAGTTACTCTGAGTTACCTTATAAGATGTTTGTAGTACATTTGTTATGAATTAATTGAATTATTGAGGGCTGTTAAAAAGGATTTGCGGGTTCTAAATGAAACTGTTTTAATCTGATGCAGGTGAATAAGGCCAATCTGGAAATGTTAAGGAAGCTGGTGCGTACTGGCCCCGACAGTCACCCTGGAGCCAACTTCATCCAGCAACGACACACACAAATGAAGCGGTGGGCCTGGCATCTATCACAGTTCAACCTTTTTTAGACAGAGAAATTGACCATGGCTCCCTTTGTATTAGTCTGTCCTAAAATTAACATCGTCAGTGTTTTTGTGTAGGTTTTTGAAATACGGTAACCGGGATAAGATGGCCCAAGAGCTGCGCTTCGGGGATGTGGTGGAGAGACACATGATTGACGGAGACATTGTCCTGTTTAACCGACAGCCATCTCTGCACAAACTCAGCATTATGGCACACATCGTGAGTCTGATTTGAACTAATTTCCATTGATTATCTAACCCTGTGGGTCTGCTAATGGGCAAAACATCTTGTTAGTGATCTTGGTTCTTCAACTTTATGATTTGTTTTTGTTTTTCTATGATGTAACTGTTTGTTGTTGTCTCGGTTGGTATTTGTCTCTCTCAACCTTTCAGGCTCGGGTAAAACCTCACAGGACCTTCCGTTTCAATGAGTGTGTGTGCACACCGTACAACGCCGACTTTGACGGAGACGAGATGAACCTCCACCTCCCCCAGACGGAGGAAGCCAAGGCCGAGGCGCTGGTCCTTATGGGGGTGCGTGTTGCGTTACCTTACCATGTCATACTTGTCAAGGTCAAGCATCGTCAAGTGTGGAGCAGGGGATTATTATTATTATTTATTTTATTTATACAGGGTTAACCGACTGAGACGAGGTCTCTTTTCCAGCAGTGCCCTGTTCAAAAGCAGAATATTTTCAAAGGGTGATATAGTCATGTGAGCGTGCCCTATGACTATCGGATGTGTGTTTTAATAATGAAGGATGAAACGTTCAGAGAAAGCTGTATTTATGGTACTGTTGTAGTAAAATAAAAATTTGACAGGGATACGTAGAACCAAATTCCAAAAAGTTTAAATTCTCAAAGGCATTATGTTGAGTGTGATTAGGTTATTATTTGGTATTTAGGAGACATGTATACCTCTACTTTTCAATGTTTGAATGTGACTACATTCGTCTATAATTGGAAGACAAAAGTCACCATAGTCCACCTTGGTGGTTAAGCTCCTATTTCAAATATAAAATATTAGAAATCCCACTCACACACAATAGAGCCGCAGAGCAGTCCAACCTGTACTGTAGAATATGGTAAAAACGAGGTCTCTCAGAGAAAACAAAAGTTAAACTCTGCTTTCACTACTTTCTCTCTATTGCGTTTCCCTTTCAGACTAAAGCCAATCTAGTGACCCCAAGAAATGGAGAGCCTCTGATTGCTGCTATTCAAGACTTCCTGACAGGTCAGTATTGTGTCTCACAGCAGTGCACAACAGCCAATCAAATGGTACTTTTGTAAGTTGATTGGAGATAATTGACATGTTGACTAGTGGGTGGGCACTCAAAGCCGCTACGTCATCCTGAAATGGCGTGCATCGCAAAGTTGTTGCCGATGAGTAGCTGAAGTGGCCTAGTCTCTGAGGCAATTTAATAATCCTTTTTGGGGATTTGTACTTTTGCAAATCAAACATTTATATTTGAATTATGTGACAGTGTCAGGGTTTTTACAGTGTAGCTTTAGTTGTCTATGGAACACGGAACAGTTGTAACCTGAAGGGATCGCACCCCGTACTATGACTTCCTCTCAAGAAGCAACTTACTTTTGTTTGTGTGTTTCCCTCTTCTACAAGGAGCCTACCTTTTGACGCTGAAGGACACGTTCTTTGACAGGTCAAAAGCCTGTCAAATAGTGGCGTCCATTCTTGTAGGAAAAGATGAAAAGGTCAAGATTGCTCTCCCGAACCCAGCCATAATGAAGGTAGCACTTTCTATTGTCCTGCATTGATTTGTTGCTTTGATACTGACAGTTTTGAGTGTGCATTGGAACATAACAACTGCTCCCTTGTTGTCAGCCCATGGCGCTTTGGACAGGAAAGCAAATCTTCGGCCTCATCCTGAAGCCTAGCAAGGAATGCCCTGTCAAGGCCAACCTGCGCACCAAGGGCAAACAGTACAGTGGAAAGGGAGAGGACCTCTGCAGCAATGACTCTTGTAAGTGTACTCTCCCACTTCAACCCTTCCAATCTCTCGAATCAAAGATTCTGTTTGCTATGCAGACTATGTCACCAGACGGAATCTATCACGGCTGTTCACCAGGCGTCAGCCCCGTCCATTACAGCTCCTGCATGTCAGAGAAAAGGTCAGGCCGGGTGGACGCACCCAGCCCCCCATGCGGTGTGTCTTAGTGAGCCTCTCCGTTAAAGCGCTGCCCTTTTCTTGTCTCTGTGCTCTTGGCCAGACGTGGTGATCCAGAACAGCGAGCTGCTGTGTGGCAGCCTGGACAAAGGCACGCTGGGCTCCGGCTCCAAGAACAACGTCTTCTACATCCTGCTGAGGGACTGGGGCCAGCTGGAGGCCGCCAACGCCATGTCACGTCTGGCGCGCCTCGCCCCTGTCTATCTCTGTAGGTGGTATTCTGTGCCCGGCAAATGTAACCGGCGCTTTCTAAACTTTTTTTGTGTCTTTATTTATTTGTTTTTTAACCATAATGAGTAGTCAAAAACAATAAGGATACTGTGGGATAAATTTAAAAATTCCCGCAACACTGGGTAAATTGCGAACGCACCTCTCTCACTCCTGCCAAACTTTTTTGGTTTCTGCTCGTCCAGCCAACCGGGGCTTCTCCATCGGCATCGGAGACGTGACCCCCGGCCAGGGTCTGCTTCAGGCCAAGCATGAACTGCTCGACGGAGGCTATAAGAAGTGTGACGAATACATCCAGGCTTTGAAGACTGGCAAGCTACAGCAGCAGCCTGGCTGCACTGCCGAGGAGACCCTGGAGGTAAGTTCATGCTGCACAATGCGCGCACAGAACACACGTTCTCCATAATCGCTCACCGAAGCTCTCAGACACATGCGCTCACACCCTAGTGAATGTCTTGAAAAACAAAGATGTTCGCCATCCAGGTGACTTAAATCTTTCTGAAATCAGTGTTTTTGCCAAGCGTTACTTTTTATTGTTTACTTTTCATATACCCATATCCACCCATTGTGTTAGTCTGAAAGAGTGGGTGTATGCTCGGTTATTGCCCTGTCACCAACTCTGCTTTGTAGAATCCGCTATGTGGGGTATATCGTGCTGCCATAAGGGGTGTGTGTGTGTGTGCGTGTGCGTGCGTGCGTGTGTGTGTGTTTTCAACAGGCTCTCATCTTGAAAGAGCTGTCTGTCATCCGAGACCACGCAGGCAGTGCTTGCCTCCGTGAGCTGGACAAAAGCAACAGCCCCCTCATCATGGCCCTTTGTGGTTCCAAAGGTTTGTGACCTTGGAAAGAAAAAGGCCACCACAGCAGCATTCTGCCAAGTGGTGTGGGCACGGTCTTCGTCTCTACCTCGTGCCTTTTTCGACATTGTGGATCACTGTATGGGAAATCCTTTTGTATATCATATAACTAGCCTATACGTTTTGTTTCCGTGATGTGTATATCCTTTTCTTTACGCTCTTCCAGGTTCTTTCATCAACATCTCCCAGATGATAGCATGTGTGGGCCAGCAAGCTATAAGTGGTTCTCGAGTGCCTGACGGCTTTGAGAATCGCTCCCTGCCCCACTTTGAAAAGCACTCTAAAGTAAGACGTGGTTAATGAGCACACCCTTCTTCATCTGAAGAAACATTGTAATTACTATTCATGCTATTCCTTTCAAAAAACTTCAATGTATGTTTACAGGCGACATGGGATTAGTTATTTTTTTTAAGCTAAAGGTATATCGCGTTTTTTATTTATTTCTGATAGCTAAGTAAAAGGGAAAAAAAGCAGGTTTCTGTCATCTAAAGGAGGTTAAAAGCCAAGTTTATGTTTTACAAACTCCGACCAGGCTTTTGTTTACTTCTTCGACTGAGAAGCCATGTTTAACACTTTACCCGTCTCGTCATTCCACAGCTTCCTGCTGCCAAGGGCTTTGTGGCCGACAGCTTTTATTCGGGCTTGACTCCCACAGAGTTTTTCTTCCACACCATGGCTGGGCGTGAGGGCCTTGTGGACACCGCTGTCAAGACAGCTGAGACCGGATACATGCAGGTACTCCCATTTACTGGGCCTTACTCCTTTCTGTTTTCCTCACTCGTGTGACGCAACCGGATGAAAGAGAAACCTTTGTTGTCAAGCAAATCTGGGGTTTATCTGAAAAAGGTATATAGAAAGAATAGGAGCACTTCTGTGGGGGGCTGTGTCAAAAGCCGATGAGATGTGCTCAAGGTACCCAATCTCATGTGGTGTGTTGGACACAGAGGCGTCTGGTGAAGTCCCTGGAGGACCTCTGCTCTCAGTATGATCTGACCGTCCGCAGCTCCACCGGTGACATCATCCAGTTCATCTACGGAGGCGACGGGCTGGACCCCGCGGACATGGAGGGCAAAGACGAGCCGCTGGAGTTCAAGAGGGTTCTGGACAACATCCGAGTGCGTCTCTCGCTTCACACACTCACACTATCTACACACTCACACTGTGTTCAAAGGAGCCCACAAGGAATTGTCTGATCTTTTTTTTTGTAGGCCAGTAATAGACATCAGAGTATTATCATGTGACAAGATGTAGAAAGGCTATAGGCATATTGTGGCTGGCTTCTCCACATAAAGGATTCTGTCATTATTTTCTTCTTAACATGCGTCTCACAGTAATTTATCGCTCAGCTTGATTTTTGTTTGTTTTCAAATAATTTTGGGTTTAAGCTTTTATAGTATTTTTTTTCCCCTACAGCGATATTCCGCACAACAACTAAGATGTTCTTTAAAGCTAGGTTATATCATTTCATTTGACTCTCAGCTTAATGCAAAGTTACCTATTTGCCTGCTTTTTACTGTAGTCTCCTTTCTTATGCAGTTACTAATCAGACAGGAAAGTTTTCAAATACTCTCTCCTTTCTGTTAATTTGAGACTAAATTAGGTTTATAATTTTACAGAACAATAATTGCATACAATTGCATTCACTCAGAAACTCTTTTACAGTGTATTCATTAGTATTTGAGACATTTGTTCAAATAATGAGATGTTTTTATAAATGCTTAATGTCTGTTCTTGACTTTACCTTGCATTCTTTTTCTTTTTGAACGATGCTTAAAAAGGAAGTATAGATCTCCTGCCAGCTTCTTTGGTCTGACAATCCTTTATCTAGCTTGCTTTCGTCTGTGCTAATAATGTTTTGTCTGAAAATATGCATTTGACCTTATTATAAACGTATGTTGTCCTCTCTCACAATTTGCGTAATTACATTATGCCACGTACTACCCAAGCATGATATCTGGTTAATTTGATTACATTGTTCATGTCTCTTATTGTCAGTTGAACGGGCAGCAGTAACAGAAAGGTTATCTTCTAGTCAGCGGGAGAAACCTGAAAGGGCTATTTAACCTTCTAGGTTTCCTGTATCTGGGTTGGAATGTGTTTTATTGCTGTTATATTGTCTTTCACTTTTTCTCTTACCCAGTGTGTCCACACGTGTCCCGGCCAGCCGGCGCTTAGTAAGAATGAGCTGGTCCTGACCACAGAGGCCATACTGAAGAGGAGTGACTTCACCTGCTGCAGGGACAGCTTCCTGGAGGTAACCAGATGGCTTTATACCATGTGGACCCACGCACTGCCTTTTCACGTATTACGGCTCACCACTGTCACCGTGCCCTTTCTGAATCTCAACGTGGAAAAGAGCATTTGTCATAAAGACATGCAGAGTTGAAGAGCCGAGTCACTGCGTCACTGTTTAAAATGGACGCGTTAGAACCTTTATTTACATTAATGGAAATGCTACACTTTGAGGGGTTACAGTTTAAATGTGAGACATGCTTGTGATTCAGCCATCGATTTGAGCAATAGTGCCGGATGCGTTCATTTTATTAAAAGCATCTCAGCAAGTCAACCAACTCAAACCCACGCGCACTCCGTGAATGCTTAGAACACACCTGCTTTACCATGTTCAATCCGTTTCTGGCTTTCAGAGAATATATTCAAGTAAAAGCACTCATTGCCTTTCCCACTCATTTAAAAGCAGAGTAAAGGTCACTTGTAGGCATGGCACATCTGATGGACTCTCTATATGGCCTCTTACAAGGTTCTAGAGCTGTCACGAAGTACTTTACATGGTACTATTCAAGATGGCTGCTGGTAAACATCGACTGTCCTAGTTTTTCCTGCATTGGACGTTTTTACGTTTTACTGGCAAATAATTGTGTCAAGATATAACGGGCTCCAAAATAACAAACGTTTTAAAAAGATAAAATCATCTTTAAGCCTTGTAAAACATTTGTCCATGTTGCAAATTGTTGCCGGGTCTGTGAACAGACAAAAAATATGCTATAAGGAAGATGGCAGTCAGTGTATTATTTATTCAGAGGTGACTCCATTCATTTGGAGGACCTGAACAGTTTGATATGGGGGCCCTGTAACAGAAGGGTGACTGTAACAATGTTTTATTGAGATATTAAATGCAAACTATGTTACTTATATGACTAGGTTATAATACACTAGGTTATTCTACCTATTAATCAGGCATTGAGTGAAACAGTTTATTTAGGCCTACTTTGTAGTGTATATTTGTATTATTTTTGTAGGTAAACTGGTTATTGGTCCTGCCAGAAAAACTTTTAAAAGTTAAGATATTTATTAGATTAGTGCTGTCTAGCATGTGTCTAGATTTTTTATTATTTTTACACTGGCATTGTTAAATAATCGTTTCTCATTGGCTGGAGGGGGGTGCTTACATATGCCTATCTGACAGGCCAGTGTAGCAGTATGACATTATTTTCATTCATTTACACATGCAATAATCTTTATAAGAGTGAGTTTATTTGCTATACATTTTTAAAACAACTTTGTCTTATTTATTTTCTTTAGTATGCTATTGTAATATGTGCATGTTGTGTGTGTTCATGCAAACAAAATACAAGTCCGTTTTGTCCTGTGTCAGATGGGGTTCTGGTTTGCAGCAATAATCAACAACATGATTTATGCTAGTTGCCACTGTAATTGTTACTTACACTACTTCTGCAGACAGCAGATCAATTTACAAAATGTAAAATCTGACGAAGCCTCTTTTTTCCGTGTGAAGGAATTAACTGACACAGGCTCTGAGAAGTTTTTGGAGGTACTAGTATTGAGCATGCCGCATAATTGTGTGACCCAATAATGAAATTAGCACGTCAGCACAGACTAAAAATATCTCGTGTTATCGCAGAATGTCTTTGTTACTAAACTCAGATTCCCTCTTGTTAAGCCCTGTTTGCGCAGAAAATGCTGTTTGATGTGCAGTGCATTCTCATTTAATGTTATGTATTATTGCTATTTTACTCCCATTTGAAGCCCAATGAGCATGAATCACTTTTTTTTTCTAAACAGAATAATAACATGATCAATGCTGTGTGTCCTGAGTAAATTTAACTGTTGTGATGTGGTGGCTGATACAGTTAGGGCCAAAAATATTTGGACAGTGACACAAGTTTTGTTATTTTAGCTGTTTACGAAAACATATTTAGGATACAATTATATAATCAATATGGGCTTAAAGTGCAGACTCTCAGCTGTAATTTGAGAGTATTCACATCCAAATTGGAGCAAGGGTTTAGGAATTACAGCTCTTTAATACGTAGCCGCCTCTTTTTCAAGGGACCAAAAGTGATTGGACAATTGACTCAGAAGGCTGAAAAAAAAAAAACAACGCTGCACGGGCTCTTCCCTCATTAACCTGTCATCAATTAAGCAGTTAAAAGGTCTGGAGTTGATTCCAGGTGTGGCGTTTGCATTTGGAAGCTGTTGCTGTGAACACACAACATGCGGTCAAAGGAGCTCTCAATGGAGGTGAAACAGACCATCCTGAGGCTGAAAAAAAAGAAGAAATCCATCAGAGAGATAGCAGAAATGTTAGGAGTGGCCAAATCAACAGTTTGGTACATTCTGAGAAAAAAAGAGTGCACTGGTGAGCTTGGGAACTCAAAAAGGCCTGGACGTCCACGGAAGACAACAGTGGTGGATGATCGCAGAATCCTTTCCATGGTGAAGAAAAACCCCTTCACAACATCCACTCAAGTGAAGAACACTCTCCAGGAAGTAGGTGTATCAGTATCTAAGTCTACCATAAAGAGAAGACTTCATGAGAGTAAATACAAAGGATTCATCACAAGGTGCAAACCATTAATCGGCCTCAAAAATAGAAAGGCCAGAATTGACTTTGCCAAAAAACACCCGAAGAAGCCAACCCAGTTCTGGAACAGCATTCTTTGGACAGATGAGACTAAGATCAACCTGTACCAGAATGATGGGAAGAAGAAAGTTTGGAGGAGAATTGGAACAGCTCATGATCCAAAGCACACCACATCTTCTGTAAAACATGGTGGAGGCAGTGTGATGGCATGGGCATGCATGGCTTCCAATGGCACTGGGTCACTTGTGTTTATTGATGATGTGACAAAAGACAGAAGCAGCCGGATAAATTCTGAAGTGTATAGGGATATTCTTTCTGCTCAGATTCAGCCAAATGCAGCAAAGTTGATTGGACGGCGCTTCACAGTACAGATGGAAAATGACCCAAAACATACTGCAAAAGCAACCCAGGAGTTTTTTAAAGCAAAGAAGTGGAATATTCTGCAATGGCCCAGTCAATCACCAGATCTCAACCCAATCGAGCATGCATTTCACTTGCTCAAGACAAAACTTAAGGCAGAAAGACCCACAAACAAGCAACAACTGAAGACCGCTGCAGTAAAGGCCTGGCAAAGCATCACAAAGGAGGAAACCCAGCGTTTGGTGATGTCCATGGGTTCCAGACTTCAGGCAGTCATTGCCTGCAAAGGATTCTCAACAAAATATTGAAAAGTAACATTTTACTTGGGGTTATGTTTATTTGTCCAATTACTTTTGAGCCCCTGAAATGAGGAGCGTTTGTGTAAAAATAGCTACAATTCCTACATGTTTAATCATATATTTTTGTTCAACCCCTTGAATTAAACCTTAAAGTCTGCACTTCAATTCCGTTGTAGTTGTTTCATTTCAAATCCAATGGGGTGGCATGCAGAGCCCAAATCATGAAGATTGTGTCACTGTCCAAATATTATTGGGCCTAACTGTATGTCAATCTATGAATATGGAAACCCTTAGTAGCATTCTAGGAACGACCAGGAATTGCATCATGCATAAACGTTTTATATTATTTTTTATATTTTGTCTGTTTTTTTAATTTTGGATTTTTGGATTGGATTTCAATATTTTCAAGCAATATTTTGTGCACACTGCCATAACAAAGTTTTTTGCTTTTGAAACCTGTTTTTGTCTAAACCCTAGGAGATTAGAAAGTTCGTCAAGAGTATTTCAGAGAGGATCAAGAAAACCAGGGACAAGTATGGCATCAACGACAACGGCACCACAGAGGTAGCACAGCCCTTTGATTCGAGTGAAGATGGTTACTGCAGCCATGTGTCCCTTTAGCTCTGTGTTGTTCACCTCCCTCTGTTTTGCAGCCAAGAGTCCTCTACCAGCTGGACCGCATCACCCCCACGCAGCTTGAGAAGTTTCTGGAAACATGCAGAGACAAGTACATGAGGTACCAGGCTCCCAGCCATGTGCTCTCTAATCTGACCAGTAGCTTCAATCTGTTCTTTATGATCCGTTTCTGAGCTGTAATAATTGGAGGATGCAGCCGCTGGTTCAATGCCAGCCGTTAGGCCTGTGGATCCGTAATGGTAGTGAGAAAGTCTGGACAAAGGTCGTTTCTGTCTTTGGACACTTATAGGCAGTCTGAGTTAAGAACTGTACGAAGGTCAGCTTTTAAAAATATGAACTGAAATTGGTAGTTACATGAGAGATTACAGTGGAAGAGCACTTCAGAGTGCACTTTATTATTTTATTATCATTATTTGAACCCAAGAGAGTGAACAGCAGACAGTCTGGATTATTGCCTAAAATGGTGCCTGTACAATTGCAATAAAAAAATAAATATTATACTGTGGTGTTTCCCCACATACGCCTGCTGACATGGCTGTTAACCCAGGCAACAGAATCAATGGATATAAATATTTCATGGCAAAAAAATCAAACTTTTTAAGTTTCGCAATATAGTCGCTCAACATTCACCAACGAGTGTAACCACCTGTGTTAAATCCCCTGTTTGTGTGTCCGTGCACACAGAGCCCAGATGGAACCTGGCTCCGCCGTGGGAGCACTGTGCGCCCAGAGTATTGGTGAGCCTGGCACCCAGATGACTCTGAAAACGTTCCACTTTGCTGGAGTGGCCTCCATGAACATCACCCTCGGTGTGCCCCGCATCAAGGAGATCATCAATGCTTCCAAGAATATCAGGTCAGTAGGACTTCAGAAAAGGGACACAGAACTTTGCTCTGATTGCTCAGGAAAGACTACGGTTCCAAACCGGTCGACAAGAGATTTAGCACAGTCTGTAGCTTACTTCACCGTGTATTCCCTTTCCAACGTATGACTCACCTAATGGAGGACTTTCTTATATTTATTGTGTGAACTAATACGTCTGCCAAAGGTCATTCAATTTCGACTAGGTGAAGGATTCTAGGAATTACTATTTGATTGTCTCTTAAGATTTGAAACCCATTGCTGTAGAGCAAAAAGAGAAATTGCTTTTGACCACAGCACATTTGATTGAATGGGAGAGGGCCGCTTATTCAGCTCCACGTACAGATGGACTTGATGTAGCATCTCTTTCCAACTGGCTACACAGCTTAAAAAGAACCCCGTCATTCATGCGGCACCTCAAAGTCCCATTTCTCTTGAGTCTGCTCCGTTTCCTAATTACATGTCTGGGGGAATCTAGGCGACTAGATCAATACACCTGAGAGAGTCGCTGACATGCTTCAGAAATATACTTGGGCAGCGTGATAATGAACACTCGGGGCCTACTCCATTTGCAATGACATTTTCATTGAAACTTCTCTCTCCACTTCAGCACCCCTATAATCAGCGCTCATTTGGATGTAGAGGACGACGCAGACTTTGGCCGTCTGGTGAAGGGGAGGATTGAGAAGACTCTTCTAGGAGAGGTATTTCCATCTTCTGACACCTGGTCATCAATTTTCCAAAACAAAATTCAATGCAGCGTATAACGTAAACCAAGATAGCATTATGAACTGGATAACTGCTGCATGTTATGCATGGAATGCACTCTAGTCCTGTTCCCTCCAAACGCACCAGGAGGCCAGAAAGGCCTAAATTGAGTACTTTCCAGACATCCCAATTCCATAGTAAATTTTATTTATTTTAATTTAATTTTATTTATCCTTTGTTTAGCCTTTGTTTAACCATTCACACACACACACACACACATATATGTATATATGTTGTTGTTTTGTTTTTTTACAAGGGAGTGTTGGCCAAGAGAACAACATCAGCATAAAACATTATAACAAACATAAAGCAAGCGGTACAAATATTAAAACGATAAAGCACCCTCAGTAAAAAACACAATGCATGGCCACATTATACCTTTCTAGTGATGACATCTGCAATACACTGCCTTTCACTAGTGTTTTGATTGCTAAAATGTTCTTAAATTAACCCGATCTATTGAAATATGTTCTTGTAAAAACCTCAACAGATTAGTATTGGGTACATTTGAATGGATTCAATGCTAAACTGATAATGCAACATCACTGAAAAATCTAAAATAAATGTTTTATTATTAAGTGGTGTTTTCTCCACATAAGCCTGCTGACTTGGTGGTTCACTCATGCAACAGAATCAATGGACTTATTAAACAGCCACTAAACGGACCATAGAGAGTTGACAAAATATTTAACCTCCACATTTGGCTAATGGACTTGTGAAAAGATTGATAGTTAGTACAAACATCCTCCTTTTGAATATATTCCACATTTCTGTTTTGCTTTATTTTATTTATGACTCTTGAGGGAAAAAATACTTAGATTTTGTCTTTTCTCTTACAGATATCTGAGTACATTGAAGAGGTGTTTCTACCAGATGATTGTTTCATTCTGGTAAAGCTGTCACTGGAGAGGATCAGACTTCTCCGACTGGAGGTAAAAAAAAAAAATCTCTAACTCTTTCAGAGTTTTGACATTCAACATAAATGCATGAATGAATCCAAACAGTTCTAATGTAGACCGTTTCAAAAACAGTAGGTTTTATTATCCTCTGAGGACACGATCAATAGGCAAAGTTTATCCTGCCTCTTTTAGAGACTTGGATGGTATTGACTTTAATGTCGCTCTTAAAAAATGTGCTGCATTTTAGTCAGTAAACACAAATAATCAGCAGGCTATTTTCAAACCGGAACACAAAACATAACTACCTTGGTGGTGACAGAAGATACCTAGATGAACCCTGAAGGGTTTTTAGAAAGATAGTATTAGTTGATGGAGGATGAGAAAGTTGTTCAATTTAGCCAGGTGGTTGTTTGCTATATAGCATGTTCGCATCTTAAATAAAAAGGTGGTGTTGCTGTAGCAACCGCAGGGTTGTGATTCACTCAAGTCGGTAACAAATCATAGGGGGGTACAAGTGGGCCATTTTGAGGCTTTGTTTCTTCTCCTCGTGGGTTTGCCGCTGATTTTCTCAACCTCGTTTGTCTAGGTGAACGCAGAAACAGTGCGCTATTCAATATGTATGTCAAAACTGCGTGTGAAGCCTGGAGACATCGCCGTTCATGGTGAGGCTGTGGTTTGTGTCTCACCCCGGGAAAACAGCAAGAGCTCAATGTACTACGTGCTTCAGACTCTGAAGGAAAACCTCCCCAAGGTGAGAACAGGAGGATGAAAGAAAAACACTCATGATGCATGTATATTATTACTTATTAACGTATATTCTTTGTGGCTTATTACGAAACTTGGCCAACTTAAGTGGCTGATTTATAAAATAGGGACAGTGTTTAAGCAGATAGTGGAGGAACTCACCGTCTTATCATCACATTGATAAATAAAGTGCACTATGAAGATAAGAGGATGAGTTAGTTAAGCCATTCATATAATTGAAAAAGCATGTATTTTCAAATGAATAGACTCTATTGGGGCCATGTGGCTAAGTGACTGTTCTCCTGTCTGCTCCTCTGTCAGATCGTGGTTCAAGGTATCCCAGAAGTTTCGAGAGCCGTCATTCACATTGACGAGCAGAGTGGCAAGAACAAGTACAAGCTCCTGGTGGAAGGGGACAACATGAGGGCAGTCATGGCAACCCACGGGGTGAATGGCAATAGGACCACGTCAAACAATACTTACGAGGTAAATGCCACGAATGGGAATGGGTGATAAACAGCTGCTGTTTGTAGACACGAGACCCTTGACTCACTAAAGTAATGTTGTGTGGCAGGTTGAGAAGACCCTTGGCATTGAAGCTGCCAGATCCACCATCATCAATGAGATCCAGTACACCATGGTGAACCATGGCATGAGCATTGACCGGCGACATGTGATGCTCCTCGCAGACCTCATGTCCTACAAGGTGAGCTAAAAAGACAAACTGTATGTGCCACTTCCAACTGTGAATGAAATACATTCTTTCTTTCAGGGTTCCTAGCGTTTTTTTTGCATTGCTTCATTGTATTAGTCAAAACAAATTGTTCCCTGAAAGCTAATGACAGGTAAACAAGTTGGTCCCTGAGTATTTAAAGACGGGTGAAAATGAAACAAAAATGTGTTTACTTGTCACAGAAGAAAGTAAAACAATAAAGGGACACGAGGAGGGAACTGCAAGTTTTACCAATTTGAACACCAACATACGTTGTTTCAATGTTGCGAGAATGTCCAAGCCCTCGTAAGGGTCAAAAGAGGTCAGTTATCAAAGGAGTCTCCTTTGATAAAGATGCCAAAAGATGCCTCCTTCTTCTACAAGTACCATGTCTACGTGGCTATGTTCCCCATGGGGGGAATTTTAGCTTTATCAAGGGGTACTGAGGGCGTGTTACCCTTGTATAGATAAATAAATAATAATAATATTCCCTACAGGGTGAGATTCTTGGCATCACTAGGTTTGGCCTTGCCAAGATGAAGGAGAGCGTCCTCATGCTGGCTTCATTTGAAAAAACAGCAGACCATCTTTTCGACGCTGCCTACTTTGGGCAGAAGGACTCTGTCTGTGGTAAATGAATCTAAAAAGATGAATCTGCATGATATATACAGTAATATGTAGCTAAAAGCAGTTTTTTTTGTTGGCTCAAA
The DNA here is from genome assembly GCA_026901105.3 of Galaxias olidus. Taxonomy (NCBI): domain Eukaryota; kingdom Metazoa; phylum Chordata; class Actinopteri; order Galaxiiformes; family Galaxiidae; genus Galaxias; species Galaxias olidus. The sequence continues at coordinate 369,566 of JAPMUY010006461.1, forward strand.
TCTAATCTTTCAATCACTTAACTCTCTTCCAGGAGTGTCTGAGTGCATCATCATGGGCATTCCCATGAACATTGGTACTGGACTTTTTAAACTTTTACACAAGGCTGATAAAGTTCCTTCTCCACCATTGAGACCTCTGCTGTTTGACAATAGTGACTTCCACATTCCTTTGGTCAAGCCAAGCTAGAAACAGCCTGCTCTGCTTTCTCTGCATATTGTCTGCCTTACTCAAGAATCTGCTTTCAACTTTAGCTGTTTCCTGACATCCTTCTTTTTGGGCTAAACGAAAGACTGTTCGAAGCCTAAATTGATATACAAAGATAAATGATTTGCATTGAGTTTGTTGGTGCCTCAGAAAGATGGCTGTTGTTTATTTTTCCTTGTTAAGACTCTGCTCAAGCTTGGTATATTCCTTCTATACCACATTTCCTCAGCACTTGTAAATTGCATTTACATTGTACAGTTTCCCCCAAAAGAGGTGGAATAGACAAGCTAGGAAATGACTGACATCACTTGTATTTAGATTGCTTGTAAAGCTAAAGAGCGATATGTTTTTCTGTGCTTTAACGGAGCTTATTTTGCGAAGGTCCAAAAGATTACTTGTTTTTTTCCATTGATGTCCTACTGAAGGTTTTTCCTGTGTTACATCGTGATGTTTGTAGAATATGCTTTTGGCTTTCCTAAATTAAAGGTTTGAAATGCTGGGTACTAGTGTGCGGATTAATATCCATGTCTTGTTAATTTAAAATGACACTAATGAAGAAACTGTGGCCATCAAGCAAACTTTCTGTACCATTCTTGGCAACTGGTATGTACAAGATGGTTGCATTACTGTACTGCTGAAATCAGAAAGAAAACATTGACAAATTACATTGGAAAGCTCCTTGTTTTTGTCCAACATTGCCAGTAAAGGTCAGTGAACTTGTTAGCTCATACATTATCAAGGAGTCTGAGTGTCTTACTAATATTTACTTGTTTTGCCATTGGTGTTTTACTTACCAACTAGTTAACCAGTCAAACTATGCCTAAATAATTGCCTTTATTTTCTGTAAGTATGTAAATGTATATATTTTGCTAGTAAATAAAGTATATATTAAAGCTTCTAAGACGCTAAATTTATTTTCTCCAGTATTTAATCAACTCAAACTATTATAGGCATACCTGAAAAGAATATTGAGTTTTGTTATGGCCCATTGAAGATTAGGTTAATAGATATTTAACGACAGTAAATCGTCAAAATCTGACATGAAAACACAGGGTGGTGCAATTTAAATACTGTAAAAAAAAATATGCAAATATAAACAGGATAATGAGTATGATGAGTATTACCATGGTATTACACTGATTGACGTGTCAGTCAGATTAGCCATCTGCAGCTTTGCCATTTACAAATGTGCAACACAATAAACAATCAATAATTTGAAAAGGAAGCAACAGGTATGCAATTAAGACAAGTAGGTTAATGGACAAAGTTAAATAATGAGAAGGGGTTGTTCGAGGTAGAAAATATGCTGGTTATGCCTTCTTTTTGACTATAAAATATGAAGTGATTACAAGATCTCAGAAAATTGTGATCTTACAAACTCCTGTGATACATAATGATGAATTGAAAAATGTAAGCTATTTCATAACAAAAATATTCAATTTATTTAGTTTAAAATTTAAAAATAAGTTTGTAATATACTCATAGGGATAACACTATCCTCAAAACATTTTGACATATCAACAAGGCAACTGCCAAGATGTAACACAACACAAATTGGCACGGCCACTAATTTCATGAGGCAGTTTTTAGGAGAGCAGACTACACTACCTCTTACAATAGAAACAAGCCAACGTTCAAAAACGTACACTCTTAAACAGATTAAGTATTTTACAAGGAAAAAGAAAGTTAGACAATTTAGGAGAAATGTCATGTAAAACATTATATCCCCAACTGTTGCCCAATGTTGTACAACTTCCCTCTTAGAACGGTGTGCTCTGTCAATTTCTGCTGATGTGCTCTGTTTTATTCACTTTCTCTCTCTAAATGATGCCGCTGTTGCCTCTGGTAACAACATCCCTATGTAAAATTCATACATGACCATCATTTGTGTAGTCATAGTTAGTTCCACCTTTTGTCTAGTTTAAATATATATAAAATAAATCCATGCAAAGGTGTAATTAACTTCTGCATTAACCCGTACATATTTGAACAAATTACAGATACAATATTCATATGTTGATGGTGATTCCACTCCTTTCATTTCAAAGCAACCGATAGTGAATGCTCATGCACTGCATGCACCAAACTGAATACATACTAACACTACTGCATAACATTTCCACCACCTCCATTACATTCCTTTAGGTTGTGATTGGATTGACTGTGGTTTCCAGTGAACATAATTGTACAGGTGTATTATTTATTTATTTCAGAAATGTCTTCACAGCATTGCAACAACAACTCTGGACACCCCTATGCTCTTGCTGTCATTTTGACGTGCCCTCCACAACAGAGTATTAATCTGTCTATATCCTTGAGCGCAGTCTTGAGCCCAGAGTGAGAATGTAGTGGCTGTTACTGTGACAGGAAGCCGTGTTCCTCTTGCCGTGTAAGCATGTTGAGCCACTGAAGTGTGATAATTCAACACCAATATATAGATGTGATACCTTTCCGGAGCGGGGAGACGCTCTGTAAAGTGCAATGACATCAGAGGCCACTCGTTTTCATTTTATAAAGGAGTCACCTGTTGGCAGTTCAGAGTGGGCAGAGAGAATTTTCTCCCTAGCAAATGCCGCGGAGCTTTCTCCATGCGAAGAGACAGATGATCCTTTCACTTCACCGTGATACTTTGGGCTGCCGTGGTTGCAAGGCTCCAGAAAAGCTTTCCTTTTCAGAGGTTTAATGAACTGCACACTCAGATTGGGCACTTCCACTGTGCTACTCTGTTGGTTAGGTTTTCTGACACAACGAGATAAGGTGGACACACAGCTCTTCTTGAAATTCTCATTCATGAACGCGTACACAATGGGGTTGTTGAATGAATTGGAGAAGCCTATTGCTTGTACTATGGCGATGATCATATTGACTGTGATACCATCATATTTTTTCTCCAGTTCATCTGAAAAGTAATATACAAAATAGTGATTGTGAGAGCATTTATTAAAAGGAATGAAACATGGTCAACGCAAACAATTTGTGACCACAAAGATAATTCCAGTCTGTTCGTCAAACTAAGCCTTGTATTTGTCACTGAAGTTCTTTACACCTACTGTATTCAAATAGCATATGCACTGTGTGAAAGGGGGCCCAGCAGATAGTGAAGAGCAGAACCACGGTGATCATCATTTTCACTGCTCGTTTCTTTTTCCTAAAAACATAGTTTTAAAGACTCAGTCAACACTTGTCAAACGTACAAAGTAAAAACAAACAAAAAAGAGAACTACAGCTTTCTAACAGTTGATAACAGCAATAATAATACAGTAGTACATTTGGTCATCCCCATTTGGTCAGCCTCAAGGAAAAGGCTACATTTCTGCACAAAATATCTTCATATATAACAAAACAAAAATTAAACGGCTTCTCTATCGAACATAGTTGTTTTAGTTATTTTTGTTGTCTCTGCATACCTTGAGATCTTATTGATTTCCCGGTGGTTCATGGTGCTTAGGACAGAGGAGTCGCCCACCCTCTTGCGGATCCACAGCTCAATGCCTATGCGTGTGTAGAGAAACAGCATTGCCGCTAGCGGCAGCAGAAACAGAGCCACCATGATGAAGGTGGTGTACACCTGCCTGTGGGTCAGCGAGTGCCACTGCTCCTGACAGCAGACGTGGTGGTGATCATAAAGGAAGTCATACTTCACCTGAAAAACAGACGTACAAAAGGATTATTCACAGAAGTGTTTGGAGGGATGACTGAGGTTTTGACTGAACCCATTCAGGAGTTGGCCTGAATTGGCTGAACTGGATCGGTTTCTAATTTGATACGTTCCATTACTGCACCTGTTTTATTGCTGCTGTTTTTAATGTAGAATGTTCGAACTTATAGTTTAATTGGCTTGAAAGGTTAAAAAGTCATAACATCTCTGCAGCTTATGGAAGATAATGGGATAAAGAATCGCACAAATTTAAACATTTAAATTTAGAAGTCGTGACTTCGAAACAAATAATTTATTACCTAGTTTGAAAAAAATTTACTATTATTTTGACTGTGGTTAGGAGGAACCTTGTGGTTTTAAGTCAAAATTAGTTCTGCATAATAAGACCATGTCCCCAAGGGAATGCAATAGCTTCATGGGGTATTTGTTTGCTGACTACATGTTTTAATGAAGTCCATTACTGAGCTAATGTTACAAATCATTACAACTCAGAATAAGTAGGTGATGCTGCTTATAATTATTCAAATTGAAATTGATCTTTTTTGGTGCGATTCCAACAAAATTTTATTTTAGACAGAACTCAAACTTTATCACTCACGTCTAGTTGCTGTACAAACAGCATGGGAGATCCCACCATCACTGATGCAATCCAGACAAGACCTAAGAATATTTAAAAAAGAGAAAAGGGTGGGAAAGAGATTTTAATTGTAGAGCCATACCAGTATTAACCAGCCTGTTAAACTGAGAAATATACCCTATATACCCAGGTACTAGAAATTATTCCTAAATATTCTTTTTTATTTGTTCCATTTGCATTGTTCTATTCTCTGAGTAAGACTTGACATTTTGAAGATAAGTGGTGCATCATTATAATGAGCCCATCTTTGACCACTTATTCTTCAACATTTTCTCTAACAATTTCAGCTTGCAACATCTGCCATGCTTTACAAGAAAAATGCAATTATAGGTTGGCACAAGTACAATATTTTTTTTTCAGTTTAGCTAACTGAGTGATAAGAAGATACTTATTGGGTGGACTCAAGGGAAATATTTAGGAAGATACAGAAGATAGACAAACATTGCAGTGGGGTTTCACCTGCCACACATTCTGCGGTTAGTCGGAATAAATCATGAAAAAGAAAAATAGATACCGCCATTTCCTTCTGAGATACTTTACCAACAGAAATGAAATGGAGTGTTTACATATTTACATCTAGCAAAATTAAAGTAATTGTAACAAGTAGATAACTTTGCCTTGTACACTAGCTTAAAATGGCTTTTTCTCTGAACAGATGATGCTGAAAGATAAACATTACCTAGCATCTTGTATGCTCTTTTAGGGGTATACTGTCTCCTCATTTTCAGTGGGTAAACAATGCCCTGATATCTCTCAATGGCAATGCAGGTCATGGTCAGAATACCAGTCACTATGGCAGTGGTCTGCACGAAGGGAAGTGTCTTGCATACCAGAACACCTACAAAATCGGTGAAAAAAGTATAGGAGTCAACATATTACAAAAGTAAGTAAAATTTCAGTAAAGTGAGTTGAATATACAGTAGATATGGGGGATATGTGCATATAACCTTTCAATTATTAGTTATGCTTACATTTTAGTCTTGATTTATATAACACTCATTCAGATTAACTGTTGAGTGCTGGAAGCATGCAAATCATATTTCTTATCATCATTAATGGGAGGGACACAACATACTGAACACACATATAATTCAACATTAAAATAATGGTTTAGCTCTACAAACTTAAATCGTTTCTAAGGGACCCCAAACAACATACATACATTTAAACGTTAATTATACTGCTCAAGTTGAGATGAAAGTTAAATGGGGCTTTTGCTTGAGTGCTTTTGCTTTGTTTTCAAGCGAGAAATTCACAGAATGTGGTCTCGTAAATCAACATTCCACATTCAATAACGATGATAATTTGCTCCTGAGCCAGCTGTTTTTTTTACAGATCGTATGTAGCCATAGTGAATCACTGCTCATTAAAAATACAATGGAACCAAGGATTCTTCATGCTTGTTTCCAAGCATCCCAATCCATTGACACAGATTTAACATTATCATCAGTTGAACCCAACTGTGATGTTTTCTTTAACTATTTACAAATAAAAAATATTTGTAAAGACAATCGATTCTTAAAGAAATATTTATTTACAACGAGTCGTTTTTACATGTAGGCTAGACCAAAATGACAAACGATTTGAATTAAAAACTTACCTCCGAGCCATTCTGAAGATATGTTTTGAAGCAAGGTAAAAGGGATGCAGAAAAAAGTGATGAGAAGGTCACTCACCGCTAATGAACATATGAAAATATTGGTCGCAGTCTGCATTGTTCGTTTCCGAACAACTATATAAACAACCAAACTATTACCAACTAGAGCCAAAACAAAAATAATGGCATACATAATAACAAAAGTTGTCTTTGCAATTGATGGAAGCTCAGGAATGTAGACGAGTGGTTGTATATTATAAGAATCAATAAACTCCTGTCGAGTCAGGTTGTACTGTTCTAGCATCTCCCTCAATATTTCTGGAGTGATTTTCATGGAGCTGGTCGGCGATGCCATCATCCAATGTATTGTAAGCCTATACCTCAAAACACAATCCTACTAAAATATGATTAAGCCAGAGCTGCCAATGCAAGAAAAACATATTCTGCAACAGTTGCGGAGTGAGATTTTCAAACTGAATGCCTGGGAGGTGCTCTCACACATCAGAACAATTGCTTTATCCTAGTGGTGCCGCTCTGCATCCAATGAGCGCGTCTTGTAACTGACTCTTAGCAACCACTCAAGGGGTTATTACTGACATTTTTATCAACACACGCTAAACCAAAATAAGGAGATAATAATAATAACCAATAATAAGGAGAGTTTTAGTTTTTATAATATTTTTCCTCACTGGCAGATTTGATTATAGTAACAGTATACCTTATGTTGCATTGATACCAATAATCGTTTAAAAAACGTTTCAGTTTGCACAATATAGTAATAATCATTATAAACCCAATAATTATTAAGTTAGGCCTACAGCAAAGATTAACTTTGTTGTGCAATATGTTGTCGATGCTATACACACTTGTAATCACTACAATCCACATGAAATAGTTTATTTTAAACCTTAACATGTAGATTTAATTCAAACATTAGTTGAACATGGTTTTCTATGTTTGATGGAAAGTATTAATAGACTCTTTTCACAGTAACGTCATTGAACGTTCGACTTTCCTCTGACCTCTAGCAGTTTATCTTTACTTCCGTACATTAGCGCCAGAGACTTCTGAACTGCGAAATGACTTGAATGGTGTAGATGGTTTTGGGATAGTAGGCTAGCCAATCGCAACATAAACTATGCATCGCTAATGCTGCCTGTTTGCGCTCTAACAAGTTTACTTACGCTTTATGTTAAGCGTTTCCTTTTGAATGTATAAACACTCATCTGTTCCAACACTGTTGTAGCTTGACAGGTACCGACTCTTACCATTCTCCGTGTCTATCTCTCTCAACTCTAGCCCATCCAACAAACATGGCACATTCATCAAGGAGATGCTATTGATACCTCTGGATATCAAAGGGGACAAACCAGTCTGAAACTGAACGTGTAGGCTTCCTCCTGTGTTTAAGACATCACATCTAAGTCTAATAATTAGTGTAGCTCACTAATATTGACATATCAACTAACATGTCTGGCACTGGAAGGCAAAATTAAGATTTTCGTAGTAAACAATTAAGATTCAGTAAATTCTTTATCTATGATTGAAACACCAAAAAAGGTATACATGTGTATGGGTAATCGCCATATCTTTGTATAAATAGATTTGTAACAAACAAATATAAACTTGACTTTTGTATAGATTTGGAAACTAAACAAACATTAAACTCCAGTCCTTTGTATAGATTAGTGAAACAAACAATAAATATAAACTTCATACTTTTGTATAGATTTGGAAACAAACATTAAACTCCAGTCCTTTGTATAGATTTGTGAAACAGACAGCAGTCCACAGCTGGCATTCCGGCTGCTGTCGGGTATCTACTTCAATAGCAGCAGATATCTCCCGTGACACCTTTAGGCTCTCCAAGTGGCATTGTTGCTTGTAGTTGGATTCAAAATCTACTGGACATTTAAAGTCGTATCCATCAACAGGCAACTGAGGATACTCCATGGCACCAGGGTGATGAATAATGTCTCTACTTATTTCAGGAGGCACTGGTAAGAGAGAACAGACCCAAATTGAACAAGGCCAAATCTAGAGTCCACCAAAATAAGGTCCATCTGTTCACAATTTATTTTATACATATTGTATAGGTTGTCACTTGTTCATCAACTTCAACATTCATAATACAATTTTCAATTAAGAGAGCCTTTCATTATCCCAAATCTGCCTCAAGGTTTACAACTTAAGACATCCATGTTAATAGTGTGCTTTTCCAGCAGAGCAGGAACATGCCATGGACTTCAGTACCATAGGATCCTTTTCAGAATTAAGTGTAACCTGATTATCAGTGTTGTTGCTGCACAAATCGTTTTACATTTCATTATATATACTATGAGTAATGTAATATAAACTTAATAACAGTAAGTGTATAAGACTTTATATTATGCTATTTTGACTCATTACACAATCTTTCTCAGTCTTTACTGTCCTAAAAAGACCTCTGTTTCTAAAGATATGTAGGCCTAGCTGTCTTTTGGAGTTTCGCTCCAAAACCATTGACATGATCAGATTGAAACACACTGAACCCCTGGATGTTTGTGGGATACTGCAAAGTGCAACCACAGCAAAACGCAACAAAAATGTAACTCTCTAATCATTGTTTGAGAACTGTTCATCTAAGAAACCTGAAGGGAATGCGCCTCCTAATTTTTCTTCATTGACCAGTGACATCGTCCTCTCACTATCACCATCACCATCGTCATCTAGACTCGAGACTGTTCCAAAAGGCATTACATTTTTGGGAATAAAAATACAATATAGCCATGAATACGTTACTGATTTTAGGCAGGACAAACGTGTTTTCAGTTTTTTTTAAATCAAGTGATTAAACAGTGAATGCTCCACATTTGTGTTACTTACTAAACGTTTATTAATAAAAACAAATTCATTCATTTTCAGTTCATCTAAAAGTGACAGTTTTAGTGTCGAAAAAAGGTTTTTAATTGATACTTCCGCGTAGCCAAGCGGTGTCTCCAGAAAGCTCAAACCTTCTATGGCCAACTTTGACATTAGTTTACTTCTTTGTCAGGGAAAAATTATGTATATGTTGCTACAGATACTTCGAAAAACTCACTGCCTTTACAGTTACATGGTCGTTTACCTAAATTAAGGCTAAAATATTAAAAACTTGTATCCTGAAAACCACGAACGTGTCAAACAACTTAGCTTTTTTTGACGCGGCCCCACCACGCGGTCTGGTAGGAGACCCCAGGGTAGACCCAGAACACGCTGGCGAGATTATATATCTCGTCTGGCCTGGGAACGCCTCGGGATCCTCCAGGAGGATCTGGAAAGCGTTGCTGGGGATAGGGATGGCTGGAATACCCTGCTGAGCCTGCTGCCACCGCGACCGGATAAGCGGCGGAAAATGGATGGATGGATGGATGACGCGGCCCTAGCCTAGGCAACAAAAATTCTACAGCTCCAAACGAAAGATGGCCAAGGTACTGCTTGCAATCGCATTTGTACATGCATAATCAGTGCCTGATAATCACCGGATCGAAAACACATTTCAAAACATCTCAGTAAAAATGTAGGTCCCATTGCAAGATCATTGATCATTAATCGTTACATTTCTGCTTATTTAGCTTCTAAAGCGGTAACTAAACAGGGATATTCTCTTGTTTAAATAGGCTACTATCGTTTTCCCTGCCTCCCCCCACAAGTTCTTGCCCAATCGATCTGCAAAAGTCAAAGCTCTCTGCCCAACAAACTCCTATTATTTCATTCATAATGATGATGATGATCTTGTATTGTATTGATCTTGTATTTTTAACTGTCTACAAGTAGCCATCTGCTAATTTAGCGATTGAAGTTAAGTATATAACATGTATTTTAAATCTATATTTGTTTACTGATTGCGTAAGGTCATGTCCGGACAGGGGTTTACTTAAAATGAATCAAAGTTTGACTTTCAAAAATGATGGGAACAGCCAGGTGATTTACCTCGAAGTCAAGGAGCGCTGGACTATTTCGTGCCCGTTTGAGAAAGAAAACAGAGCATTGCGAGTTTTGCATCGGCTACCACAAGAGGCGAGTTTTGAAATGACAAAATTATGTTATTAACAGTAGAACTATGGAAAGCTGGAATTATCAGTGATTTATGAATAAATTCTTAAACCAGTCAATCAATCGTTTGATGTTAAACATCTTTTTTTATTTAACTGCTCAAAGTTGAGGATTTTTTCGTGTAACAACAAAACATAGGCTCTTTGGAAGCTAACTGCGAATTGGCAAGAGATCTATAGATATAAACACTTCTATTTTGTGAAGCTAAGTATTACGCTGAAATGACTTAAAAGACTCAGATCAACAAAAACGTTATATTTGTGTTGATTTAAACAGTTTTAAAACGGTACACAGCGCGGATTTCTTCACTTCACCGCTGCGTGAATACAGCTGCCGTGGACAACACTGTAGCTGTTGGGTTCGTCCTGCCTACTGATTTATTTTACAATCCAGACTAGCGCTACAGCGTTCTCCCGGGCCCAGCACCTTCGCTAGTTTAAATTAAGTGATAGAATATACAAAAAAAAAACACCTTCGTAGTGAAACAGGAACCGTTCAGTTACGAATTTGTAGCTTTTACTACAAGTTGTCTATAAATTGTTTTACATAATCTAACCGTGTTGGTGGCAGTTGAACAAGGAAGGTACAATATCTATTTTAATTTGAAATCACTTGCGTCGGGCCTGTACATGCTGGAAGTGAGCCGCCCGCTGCCTCCAGCAGGCACACTGGAAACAGGAATAAATAAAGACATCTTTGCTATTTTAAAAAGTATGATTTTATGATTTACGTTTTGTTTTTTCTCTCTGGGGCATATTGTCCGGTGACAATTTTATTTATTGGCTTTTGAAAAGCCGGTGTTCTGAAATTCTGAGCCTCCCCTCAAGATGGGCTACTTTCGCAAACTGCGCATGCTCATATCAATTTTTCTGACATGTTAATCTGTCACAAGACACGCCCATACAGTTAGTGCTACCGTCAGAATTCGAAGATTAAAATTATCATTATTATTTTAATAATGATTAAAAACGATTTATTACAGTTTAATACTATTTATTACAATTGAATCTTGGATCGGAGGTATCGCTTCACTTTCTTTTGGTAATAACGGACTTCTTTTGATTTATTTAAGCACTGAAACCTTGCTTTCCCGTTAGTTTAAAGAAACCATTTAGTCTGAAAACGTGGGTTTAAAAAGTATTGCCAGATAAAATTGGTGCCATTTTTAGAAGTCTACTTACTAAAGCACGGGAAGATACAGGTCGTTGATAAAAACAAAGAAAATGAGCTGGTCTCTCTGTATATGGATGATACACGTAGAACGTTCTAAAAAAATCCTATTTTCTGCACAGAAATTGACAAATACAATGACACAAGCCTGGTTACGGCTGGTTAACGTGCATGTGCTTGATACATGTGTCATGGCACAGTACATCGCTCTGATATAGCTGCAAGTTTTTTAAAAGGACCCTTTTATGCTTTTTGGGTTTTCCCCTTTCCTTTATGTTACAGCTTTTTGTGCATGCAAAAGGTATGTAAAGTTACAAAGCCCATAGGTCACGCCAAAGGTAGCTACTCTCACAGAAAACAGTGCTCATGAACTGCCTGAAACGCTTCGTTCCTAAAACGGAAGTAAATGCATACTTTATTAATCCATTAAAGCCCATTAGTAACCCATTTTGACAGAGAGAAATGAGTACTCAGATTGCGCTACCCTGTGTTTTGAAGTAGATGCATCGTTTTTTAACCCATTAAAACCCTGGCAGCTCATTTTAACAGGGAGATGAGTGCTCAGAATGCACTACCCTGTGTTTTGAAGTAAATGCACACAGAGTGGGCTCGTCGGGAGGGGGGCCTTAAGGAGACATCAGCTAATAGCAATCGTTTCAGACAAGTGAGTGAAGAGGTGCTGCAGACCCAGACAATTTGGAAAAAATGTATTGCTTATTGCACATTAAAACGCATACAACTATTCTAGTAGAACTCCAAAATAAAGGTATGAACCTGATCATTTTGCATAATATGGCCCTTTAAGGTTAGTGTTTAATCAGCATCTGTTAAAGTACTGGTAGATATTTATTTTTAATTTTTTAGTTACTGAATGTTTTAGAAAGTCTAAAACAGGCTGTTCACGGAACATGTTGTAATCTATTTTTATGGCACAGGTAGCCATGGAACTCAGGATGAAACAAGTATTTGATTTCCTGTCAAGTAATGTTTATCCTGTTGAATTTAACAAACAACAAAAGCAAACTTTAAGAAGATATTCTGCCAAATTTACCATTCTGAGAAAGTATTTAAAGTTGCACACTGTAACAAGATGCTAAATTATTCCCACTGATAATCTACTGACATTAATATTTCTGCTTTTGAATTGGATGGAGAATTGTTTTATGGGTCAGTAGGAAAACCCAGAAAGGTGGTTACAAATGCAGTAGAATGCTAGCAGCTTTTTTATGAATTCCATGACTCACCCATTGGAGGGCACGCAGGTCTTCTTAAGACCAGAAATGCTTTGTCCTCCATATACTACTGGTCTGTCGACATTGAAAAATTGGTAAACATCTTTGATGGGTATCAGAACGATATTTCACAAGTATAATTTGATAAATATGTATGAGGTTGCTCGGTTAAGTAAAAATCATTATCGGTAGCAATATTGTTTTTAGTAATATACCTTTTCTCCATATTAAAGGTTGCTACATGTGACAAATGTCAAAAAGTTGGAAGACCTTTAATGGTTGACGCCACATTACAGAATATTCAGGTAAGTAAATAATAAATAATAAACAGTAAAATAATAATAATAATAATAATAATAATAATAATAATAATAATAAAAAATAATAATAAAAACAATAAATACATTCCTAATCAGGAATAGTTTTCCAGGTAAGGTTTATATACAGAAGTACTAAAATGAATGCTATTTGTTACCACTAATTTGTGTTTTCAAAGGTATCCTCTGTCTGGGAATAGGTTGGGGTGGATTTAACTGGACCGCTCCCCGAAACGGCAGAAGGATACAAACATATATTTACTGCCACTGATTATTTTTCAAAGTGGGTAGAAGCCTTCCCTCTAAAAAACAAAAGTGCAAAGGAGGTTGCCAAAATTTTGTGCACTATAATTTATAAACATGGGTGTCCTCTCCGAATCCTCTCAGATCAGGGAAGGGAGTTTATTAATGGGGTAAGTATTTTACAAGAAAATTTGCATGTGGAAGAAACTGTGAATGCCACACTAAAACATACTAAGATTAGGAAAGAGAAACACTATAAATATAGGCAGTTTGGGGGGAGATAGGACACTATATGACAAAATACAAAGACAGCTCTTCTTCACGAAACATCGAAATTCTTCACTCTGGTAAACATAATCTTATACTTATAGAGAACTAGAAAAAGTACAGAGTGTCAAGGCCGAACAGTAGATGCTTTAGCTGTCAAGGGGTAATACCATTTTGATTTGGAGGAAGTAATTGATTAGCCAAAGACATGGACACAATATGTTCATGGAAGAATCTTGGGAAGGCATTGATCCAGCAGTGGGTTGAAAACTGCTAGAATTTGTTTCAAATTATTTTGTATAACTAATTCCACAGATTAACAGATCAATATGTGACCTGTTAGCAGTCACTCAGTGTGACTGCTGCTTATCACCCACAAACCAATGGGCTTGATGAGAAGACAAACCACAACATCAAGAGGTAATTAAGCGTATGCACTGGTTTATTTTAGATTTCAATTTCACGAACTGACTTGTGGCAAAGGTGGCATCCTATGACAGTGCCACATTTAGTCATTGAACTTCTTTATTTTTATTTTAGGGCTTTGGCAAAACTTGTCAATGAGCATCAAAATGACTGGGACTTGTACTTGGATGCCACTCTGTTTTCATTGAGATCCAAAATTCAAACAAGTACGAAATATAGCCCATTTCTTTTGATGTATGGAAGGGAGGCAAGATTTCCCTCAGAAGTACCAGAAGAATTACCGGTATGTTTCTCGTTTTGGCTGTTTTGTTCAAACACGTCTCTGTGTTGTGCAGGGTTACCAAAGGATTGAATTTTTTTAACAATGGAAAAATAATTTTAAAAATGATTACACCTTTACACAGTTCCATTAACATGTTGATAATTATAATTTTTTTACTAGCTTTCAACTTTAGTCTTACCAGAGCAGTCTGCATATTACGAATCTATACAGACAGTAAGCAAACAATTACAGCAAGTACAAATAACAGCAAAAGAAAAATATTAATCAATCACAGGACCGCCAGAAAGAAGCATATGCAAAATGTGCCCTTAAAAAGTACAAAAATTAAATTTACAGTGTAGGAAACCAAGTTCTACTGTACAATGTCAGAAAGAAGGGGCGTAAGGGTGGAGGACTTCAGGCTGACATTTCTGGTCCATGCACGATAGACAGTATCTCAGGGAAACTTGTTACGTTACGAAATGTGCAGGGAGACCTTTTGAAGACGAGATACAATGTGAGTCACATAAAACCCTACAGAAGTGATGTGAACAAGGAAGCAGCAGCCACTCCCTCTGTAAGCGAAATATCTCCAACAAAGCCAAATCTTTCAGGTGACAAAACACCTGATGCATCTGATACGGAGTCTGAAGCAGAAATGACATCTGGATATCATCACACTTCTCCTGATCAGTCTCCAATTCCTCCAGTGTTGAAACAAAATGATGAGTTTGAGGCAATACCAGTCACAAGAGCAGAAACACCTAAGTGTTCACCACAGGCAGTCAGTTCAACAAGATCAGTCACAGTACTGAATCCCTTTGCTCAGGGAAAAAAACAAGAATTTCCAAGTGAGAACGTGCCGTCAGCTAGGTCAAGTGAAGTACTTTGCAACACACGAGACAGGTGCTGTAAAATAAAACGATTATAGTTGTTTAGGTTCCATCTGGTTCGTTGTGTTCTCTATATTGGTTTACATTCTGTTTGATGTTGTTCACAATACCAAGTGTTATTTTATTAACATTATCACCAAATTATTAACTCATTAACTATTAAGAACGCTTTTATTAACCTGTTCAACTAGTTTCATATTGTGTATGGAAGTAACTTTATGTAACTTGAACTGTTACATATTTTTAGTGAAGCAGCTGTGGTCTCAAAAGGCAGTTGGTCAAATTGAAGCAGTGGTTGGTCCATACAAACTGTATGACTCTTCCTTTGAAACACTTAAAGAATCTGGCTGGTTGACAGATGAGGTGCGAAAATCTTATTATATTTAAAGCAATGATACAACTTTTAAAAATGTTTTTAATTTAGGACCAGATTAAATCCAAACATTGACCCACCCACTAATAGAAAACTACAACTCAGAATGCAGCAGTTGGGTGTAAACAGCAGATCGTGTGTTCTTAAAATATAACAAACCGTTTTTTTTGGGGGGGGGGGGGGGGGGGCTGGAGCCTATCCTATTGCTGTGAGGCAACAGTGCTACCCACCAGCCTTAGTCATGTCTTTATATTTTTCTAATTTAGGTTGTTGATGCATATCTCCAGCTTTTAAAAAATAACCACAAGGTAAATATGTTTTATTGATTTAAACATTGATATTTTGTAATGAGTAAACATCTACTATTCATACAGTACTTATAGAAAGGTATGTCCCATTATGGAAAGAATGTGTAGTCATCCCCAAAATTTGTATCCAGGTAGGTTAGTATTATATTAAAAAACAAATCAATTTCTTCAGCAGAAAAAGATCTACCAGATGGGTGCAGTAATCTCCAAATCACTATTTGATGGAAAATGTAGCCGCATCAGAAAAGTAGTATTCATTATTTTTAATTCGTTAGCTTTATTATAATAGTACTGTATACTTTGAAATTTTGACAGTATTCTGCTATTAATAACGAAATGTATGAAATATGTTGTGCATTCATAAAGTTTTCAGAACACTTTTAAAATACTTTTTGTTACATTCTGCGAAAGTCCATTCTTAAATATTGTCTTTTGAAGTGCTCATCTTGGAGTATGGCATAATGGATATTATAACATCCTTTCTTGTGTATATTGAAATGACTGAGTAAAGGGTCTGAATACTTATATACATGTGTTATTTCAGTTTATTTTTAATGCATTTGCACACATTTCTACAAACCTGTTTTCGCTTTGTCATTATGGGGTATTCAGAAAAAAACGAATTTTATCCATTTTAGAATAAGGCTGTAACATAACAGTTCCACATGTGGAAAATGTGATGGGGTCTCAATACTTTCTGAATGCACTGTAATTATTAATTTGGTAAATGTGAACCTTAATACCAACATTTTGTATTTTTTTATTTTCTAACAGTTGGAACTAACAGAGTTTGACATTTTGCTGTGTCCTTACAATACGGGAGATCACTGAATTCTTGTGGTATGTGACAATTAAAAACCAAAACAAACTCCAAGTTGGTAGGTTCTCTGTTGGCCATTAACATAGTATCTTTGACGAGGTCCACTGGGACTATTTCCTGAAGATGGAGAAGCAAGTTGTAATGTCAGAAATAACAACTCTCATATCTCCTGGTGTTTTGAGAAAGATTGTAT
Organism: Galaxias olidus; assembly: GCA_026901105.3. Taxonomy (NCBI): domain Eukaryota; kingdom Metazoa; phylum Chordata; class Actinopteri; order Galaxiiformes; family Galaxiidae; genus Galaxias; species Galaxias olidus. The sequence goes on from JAPMUY010006461.1 coordinate 386,241, forward strand.
TCATCTTGGATAAAAACAATAGCGTAATTGTTATTATTGCTATTATTATTGTTCCATAATTGCTACTACTACTGGCAGACAAATAATGCCCTCCACTCCCCTGTACTCAGAGGCCCCTCTTTTTCCACCTGCCCAACTCAATGGTAGATCAACCTACACACACAGAAACCAGGAAAGCCCAGTCTGTGACTACATTGCCACATCTCTAGAAAATACACCTACTGACATAACAGCTAGGAACCCAATAACTGGCACCTCTATCTGAGCCTCCGTCTTCTACCTGTGCTGTTTGACATAACTGCACCTACATACTTTACTACAATTACTCTCTTTAACCTTGAAATTATACTCTTGCTCTTAATGTTGGAGACCTTTATATGGGTGTCCGGTAAAAAAAGTAAATGCATAATAACAATACTGTTACCAATAATCTGTGGTGTTTTACAGCTTGTCAATGTGTGTGAAAAGACATTGGTCCTAATAGATCCAATGGGTAATGAGAATCGCTACAGCCGGAAACTTTTAAGGAATTGGAGGTGGATGGGCAAATGTTTAAACATAATTATTTTTATCAAATACAAAGAAGTGTCGATTTAATCAGACTTGCATACAAGACAGTATTCAGCTTATTCTGTGTAATATTTTTGATGTGTTGGTTAAAGTAGTAAGAAACAGAATGAGTGTTCATATTGTTCACTATTCAAAGTAATGTGGTTAAAATGTTTAGAGCTTTGAATTTACTGTCATTAAGACTTTGTACATAATGCATAAATGTAAATTACTTAAACAAATTGTGTTTATTTCTAGGAATTTTCTTACAATGAAAGGGGACACAGGAAGCAAGGCTGGTTGGAAACTGCAAACTTTAAAACACCAACAGCAGATGGATGGCAGCAGTTGTGGTGTGCTAACACTAAAAGTAAGACACCATCATCCCATTTGCAGCTCATGTTTTAAACTTTTGTACTGAGCTATTAATTTCTTTGCCTCTCATCTTTCACTTTTATTTTAGTTTGCAGAACAGTACCTTGGATGTGGTTCAGTTCATGAAATTGAAACGAACAAAGCGGCAATAACATCTGCAAGACTAGAGATAGCTCGCATCCTAATGGCAAATAAAGGTGAGCTTTCCCTGCGCTTGTAACAGCTGCATATAATTATGCAGTCTTTAAATACATTTTACTCTTAGCGTGATTTGAATAGCTCCTAACTTTGCATTTTAAAACATTACAATCTCATTTTCTTTTTACCAGGAAACACAAATTTAAAATAGTTGTGCCACTTGTTTAAAAACACCTGTTTTAATTGCCTAACATGTTGTAAACTAATAAATTAATAAACACATTACAGATTAAAAATTACATCCAATAAGAAATAACTTTACTTGTAATATTCCTTTGTAAAAGGTTCCATCAAGGACTACTGTGTGATATGCAACATGAAGGACACACAGTCAGGGAGCCCCATCATCAATATGGTAAATGCACATATGCAGTATTGACATTTAGTTTTATTTAATGGGTTTAAATTTGTGTTTGGCTGGATAGTGTACTTATTTAACATCTCTTGTAAATTTGTTTGTAGGTGCAGTGCGATCGGTGCTACCGATGGGCCCATGTCAATTGCACAGTATATGCTACCTGTGCTGATGACCTCAACGACATGGACAAATTATATATATGCAGAAAATGTACACTCAATTAATGTATGTATATTAGACATTTTACAAACGAGGAATCCATTTGGCCCATTTTACTTGTTTGATAGCTAGTAACTACGTGCAGCTCATATTTTTAGCTCTTGTATTGAGCTATTCATTTCTTTGCCTCTCATCTTTCACTTATTTTTTTAGTGCGCAGAACAGTACCTTGGATGTGGACTTTATTTGGATGTCTCTTTTTTTTCTTGGCAGTACATAATTAGTGTTAATCTATAGGGTTGTATGGCTAATCAGACAGTTACAAAAGTCATTAGTGGAGTTGTTAATCAGCCTGAATGTTTTTTTTTTCCCTACGGTTTAGAAATTATATTGAAAGAGGTGTTTACAGGCTAGTACTCTCCATTGATTAATTAAAATCGTCTTGCTTCACAAGTCCACTTCTAATCATATATCTCTACCTTAACTTTTTATGTGTATTGTTTTCAAGTCAAAATGGGCTACCAGGGCTTCAATGGGTTAATAAATATGAATCTACTTCAAAACACAGGGTAGGGCATTCTGAGCAGTCATTCCTCCCTGTCAAAATGGCGTACCAGGGCTTTAATGGGTTAAACAAGTATGCATCTACTTCAAAACACAGGGTAGCGCATTCTGAGCAGTCATTTCTCCCTGTCAAAATGGGCTACCAGGGCTTTAATTTGTTAAAAATAAGTATGCATCTACTTCAAAACACAGGGTAGCGCATTCTGAGCAGTCATTTCTCCTTGTCAAAATGGGCTACCAGGGCTTTAATGGGTTAAATAAATATGAATCTACTTCAAAACACAGGGTAGCGCATTCTGAGCAGTCATTTCTCCCTGTCAAAATGGGCTACCAGGGCTTTAATGGGTTAAATAAATATGAATCTACTTCAAAACACAGGGTAGCGCATTCTGAGCAGTCATTTCTCCCTGTCAAAATGGGCTACCAGGGCTTTAATGGGTTAAAAAAGTATGCATCTGCTTCCAAACACAGGGTAGCGCTTTCTGAGCAGTCATTTCTCCCTGTCAAAATGGGCTACCAGGGCTTTAATGGGTTAAAAAAGTATGCATCTACTTCAAAACACAGGGTAGCGCATGTAATGGGTTAAAAATGTATGCATTTATTTAAAAACACAGGGTAGCACATTCAGAGCACTAATTTCTCCCTTTCTAAATGCGCTACCACAGACTATTCAATTGAGGTAGCCCATTTGGAGGGGAGGCTAAATTTTTCAGTTATATCTGATAATATGTGCTACCGGGAAGCCCATCCTGAGGGGGAGGCTCAGAATTTCAGAACACCGGCTATATTGTCAGCTAACAGAACCTCTGTCACACACCCAATAAAATCGAGTAGAATGTAAAAATATAGGCCTATATGTATTTTCTTTTTCTTCTTTTCACACAACTATCTGGTGACCCCCAGAAATTATCTTGCGACCCCCAGGTTGAGAACCAATGTTCCAGCAGAACGGAAGCAAGAATAACCTTCTGTGAGTCAAAAAGGAATTCGTTGAAGTCACGTGAAAAGTAGAAAAGGGTCTATTATGGTTTAGTGGATTATCCTTTGTGAGCGAGTTCCCCATTGTTTAAGGATGCTTTTCTTTTTTGTTGAAAGCAGGTTTCTTAGCAACACAGCAAACACAGCAAAAGGTTTAGCACCAAGGTAGGTTATGGTTTTCTCTAACTTTTACTACTAAACACAAGTTCCATTAGTCTTTAATAGAGTTATATTTATTTCCTGTTTGTTTTAATTAAAAGAGGGAAAGATGGATGGAATACTCTACCTCCCAGTGTTTGGTACATAAAGTAATAATTTGAGGTCTCTGCATAAACTTCCTAATTGAATTCCTAGTTTTATTAACAGGGACTTCTAGTTTAAAGTTGCACACTGACTCATCTTATTTTGTTCTATTCTACACAGAAGAGAAATAGTCCTGAAATCATGACACTAAACCGAGAAGTTACTGCCTTGCCTTTGCTGGAGAGGAACACATCTCCTGATGGTCAGGTGTCATTGACTGCTGACATGGTAAAAACGACCTCTATAAGCAGTCCTCGCTTTGGTTCCTTGAGTCAACACTCGTTTTTTTCTCGGCACAACCCTCATCCACATAGAGTGACACACATTCGAGGTAAGTGAAAGTGTTATGATATTTAAAAAACTATGATATAGTTAAATGCGGGAACATTAATAATCATCTGCCTTTTGTGCAATATTAGGCTGGAAAACAGGGACAGTAATTTGGGCTTTACAATAACCATGACTGATTTCCATTGACGTTTTAGGCTTATTTACATTTGAAGCAATATCAGCAGGGGCTGGGGAGGCAATAGCAAGTGTATGCCAATGCAAGTTAACTATTAGTACGTACGTTTCCTTCCAGAATGAAACAATATGTAAATATATACAGTTAGGCCCAAAAATATTTGGACAGTACCATACCAAATAATTGGTTAGACTTTGAGGCCTTACAGCTCTTTAATACATCAAGGGACCGGAATTGTCACGCAAGCTTCAAATTAAGTGGATAGTATTTCCAAATTACTCACTTTTTAATTCAGAACAGCAATATGTATATATACAAAGGATTCCACAAGGTTTCACACTAGTTCTGGAACAGCATTCTTTGGACAGATGAGACTAAGAAAGGAAATAGTTTGGTAAAAACTTCAAAGGTACGTTTCCTTCCAGAATGAAACAATATGTCAGATTCAGCCAAATGCAGCAAAGTTGATTGGACGGCGCTTCAATATATATATATATATATATATATATATATATATATATAAATGTTTTGGTCACAAAATCATTTACATTTTGAAATATTGATTGAGGAACTTTAAATAACATTCCCTAAAAACAGAATGATCAAATTTTGAATTAAACTATCCAGATTTCCTTTTTGAAGCTCTTAAAATAGAGTAAGGAAATGTCTTAACTCCAGATAATTATAGCTTTCACAAACTCATCTTACAGCTCCAGAACCTTAAAAGGTTTGTTGAGTTACTTGACCAAATATCCCATCCTCTTCATTAGAAGGGCTTCCCGACGAAGGTCTACTTGTCTCATTAGTGAGGAGAAGAAATGCAGCCCCCCCCCCCGTATTTTTTCATCACGCCATCACCTTTGGTCGCAGCAGGAGTTTATAAGCTGGCTTCTTGATGTTTGCATTAGTCCTACAGGCCATAGCTTTCATTCGACTCCCACTCACGAAGTTGAAGGGTGAAAGATGTCATGCATGAAAGAAGACTTTATAGCTCTTGGCATTTAAATAACCCTTTAGAGTTGGTGTGTGATGCCTCTCAATCTCATTTCATGCAGGGCTAAATGGGGAGCCGGTGTGTATGGTGAATGATGATTGGTGTGTCACTTCATCCTTATGTCCCCACCCCCTCCTTAAGAGTCAAGTATTCAGAAGTGGTACAGGTGAACGTTTTTCTCTGCCACTTGGACATTACTTTGGAATTAACAGCCCTAAAAACAGGACAGGTAAGGTCACACATGGTATGTATCTGGAGAGTTGTCCGAACAGAAGGCCTAATAGTACTAAATTGCACTTACATACACATTTGTTTGAGATTCTCTTCAGTGTATTAATGCATATTATGGTAATCAAATTTAGCAACATTGATATATATCAAGTGTTCAGAGAGTGATCTGAAGATAGTTTTTCTTTCTTAGCTTTGATCTCAGAGACTTGGAGGGAAGAGCTTAAAGAGTTGGCTGCAAAAGTCAGTTTGTCCTCTTCTGCCAAGAAGGACCAGAAAGAAGTAAGAAAATTATGTAATTCTGAAAGTTTATTTTCTTGAGTGACACAGTAGGATGCAAGGCAACTATATTTTTGACAATATTGGCTGTTTTCCATAGTTTTGAATAAAGTATTTTTCCTGCTTATGGAATAGGTGCTAAAGCTACAGCAGCCAGAAGAGGAGGTGCCTGTTCGTCGCAAGACTCAGTACTCCGCTCAGACAGGAAGGATCCTCCCTCCATCCACTCAGGCCTACCAGCGTCCGCCTCACACAGGGCGTCTAGCCTACCCTTCACCTCTCTACGACCAGGAGCTCATGGTAGTTTCCACTCCTCCATCCCTCTGTTCTTTACACAGTCATTGTGCAAAATATATGTCACTGACTGAAGCCTTTCCAAAGAAATTCAATTATTGATGAAATTATCTAAATGTAATGGTAGTTCTAGCCACCTTGTCTTTGCTCACCATATTCTGTTCCGTCTCTCATTTTCCACTGGAATTGACATGCAATTTGTCGTCTTCAGTGTAGTATAAGGGGAGAAATCTCAGCTCATGTTTGTCAAGTTGTCTATGAATGGTTTGCTCGCGCAAACAGTGTGCTCGTTATACTGTTCTCTTCGGAAAATGTCAAATAGATGATAAGCAGTCGCCGGTTTCTTGTCGTCATACTTTTCTTGACAGGTTTTGGAGCTCCTTTGTCAGATCCTCCAGACAGACTCCTTATCTCTGGTTCAGCAGTGGCTTCTGCTTGCAGGCCAAAGGGGTAAGATCTTATCTCAACCCATCCTATACCTCACGTCTCCAAATAAGCAAATCCTAACTGAGAACGTTGAAATTACATTTAAGTATTTTTCCATGCAGTATGGTAGTCTGGCAATTAAAAACCCATTAAATTCAAAACAAGATTGTTCCCTCAATCCCTTCCCTAAATTTTGCGTCCTATTACTTATATTGAATTTGACAAGCATGAAGTAGCAAACGTAAAAAACTTTATAGAATTATCATAAAAATGCTATTTGGCAATAACATTTGCTTGTTGGGCCGCAAATGTTGCTATGATACCAACATTTTGTTTTTTTATCCTTTGCAAGTATTAGCGATGGGCCTTTGGCTGCATATTGAAAAGTAAAGCCAGTGCTGAAATGATGGCAAGTTTTCAAAGGGTTTTATTGAGGACAGCTGTAATATTCCATATTAACATATTGTGGCATACATGCTTGTTACTTACATCTAGAAATGTATTAACAAAACGAAAATATATAATTACATGTTACATTTTGCAGCTTTAACTAATACAGTGGAGCATCAGGTAATAAAGATTGACAGTATCAAATGTAGAACAAAATGCTGTTTATATCCTGTGCTCACTACACTATTAATAAAGCATGTCACATAATCAATATTAGTAGAATCCTAGTGATTAAGTGATGGTTAAATGTCTTTTTATGAAACAGAAAAGGACCTGGTGATTGGGCTGGTCGAGCAGGCATTAAAGTCCACGCTTTTGGCTAGCCACCAACCAACCTCAGGTTATCTTTCCACGACTCCTTATACGGCTCTATCTGCACAAGTTTCCACGTTTGGCAAGCCGCATAGAAAACCAAAACGTTTAAGGTAGCTCCTTTTCAAATATGAACATAAATATGCTCTTTATGTGGTCCTAAAATTCTACCCTTATTATGTTGATAATAAAATGCCTTTCTCTTATAGTTCACATCAAATACCAAAACGCCCCTCCAGTGTAGATAAACCAGGTAATGGCCACCTCTATGCCTAATATTCATTATATGTAGTAGTGAACTATGTTTGTTGCCAATAACTCAGCAAATACTAACATTTCTCTCTGTCTTTTAGCATGACTCATTTGCTAGTCATTTCATACATAGCAATTTGTAATTACCACAAAAGACTGCTTGCATTAGTTCAGTCATGTCTCTTTTTTTCAGACAGTTCTGTAAAGCTGGCTTGAACCCTAAAGATCACTCAAGCTTCACTAGTTTGGGGTCTTCTGTATTCTGCAGTCACTTTGTAAATATTATATAGACCACCCACATAATATCTGTTGTGACATCAGTAAGGATAGATACGTGGGCACGGTATGAGGATCTGTAATTCATTTCCGTCCTCTAACTTGTGCCCTGTTTTATAGAACGAATTGGTGAAGCAGAGGTCCTTGAGGTGCATGTTGAACAAGAGAACCAACGTCAGCAGAGGAATAATGATTAGGTTCCGTTCGGATTGTCATGCATCTTTCTTAAGCAATGTTGTGTTAAAGTACAGCAGGAAACAACTATATTCTTCTCCTGTTCTGATCATGTGGAAAAAATTATACAATTTCTGTTCATCTGTTTGTTATTTCAATATTTCAAGCGATTTATCAAATGATGTTACCTGCAGTAATTGGATTGTAAATGATGTAGGTTGTCTCCAAATAAACTAAATGGACAATTTGGTTGTTTACTAGAATTTCCATACATTTTATTTACCTGTCTGAAAATGACACTACTGTTTTTATTGTAAACCTCGTGGTAACTGACAACAGATTTGTACACCTAGTTAAGATTTTTTAGATATCAAACATTTGACTGTTAATATTTGAATTCAGTCCTGATTATTGCATATCTCAACAATCGATATTTTACGAAGACAAGGTTATTTAAAAAATAAACCAATGGGTATGTCGCAATGCAAAAATACAAGACCATGGGTCTGAGAAATTGAATAAATTAAGTGCTTTGTGACTTTGACAACTTAGTGCAAGGTGTGAAGATTCTGTTTTGTCTTGTGTAAGTCTTTCTAACTATTTTCCCAAGCCTCAGTAAGTATATTGGCCTATGTTAAAGTACCCACATTCAAGGAAACATATGTTTGAATACTTGAAAGAATTATTATCATTGTCATCATATCTTTCTACTCAGGAATGTCATAAAAATGTCAGATTATAAAACCTTTTTATCTCCACTTTTTCATGATCAGTGACTTTCTTAATAATAAAAAAAGATTCAGCCATCTTATTTACCTGAACGTCAAACCTAAGTCTAAAGTCTAAAATACAAAAAAAAAAGATTAACCCCAGATTTTTGGCAGCAAAAGCCAGAAATCAGAGGGTTTCACAGGTACTTCATGGGTACTGTATAACTTTTTTATGCTGTGGCTTAGACTAATGATCTAGATAGGTAGGGATTTGGGAAAGATGAAGGTCTTAACGAGGAAGATGAACAATCAGAGGAGCAAAGAATTTGGAAAACACATAAGGTTTTAACGTTTAAGCCACGTTTAGTTTCTTGACCAATAGTAGAAAGTGTCATTTAGATATCAATTATTGTTTGCAGTGTTTTGCAGTCTATGCATGTGTTTAAAACTTGAACTTTAAACATGAGCTTGAATTTATCTGAAAATATTTCTCCTATAATGTAGGTCTTTGTCATTGGCCTTTTTACTGAAATAGGAGATATTTACTTGTTTCCACTTACTTAAATTGATGATATACGACGCAATCCAAACCAGTAAGGATAGATACGTTGACATGGTATGAGGATCTGTAATTCGTTTCCGTCCTCTAACTTGTGCCCTGTTTTATAGAACTAATTAAACTAGATATATAAACTAGATATTGGGGAAGCAGAGGTCCTTGAGGGGCATGTTGAACAAGAGAACCAACATTAGCAGAGGAATAATGATTAGGTTCCATTCGGATTCTCGTGCATCTTTCTTATGCAATGTTGTGTTAAAGTACAGCAGGAAACGATTGTATTCTTCTCCTGCTCTGATTATGTGGAAAAAAAACTACAAGTTCGGTTCATCTGTTAGTTATTATATTAATATTGTTTTCTATTTAATCAAATTATGTTACCTGCAGTAATTGGATTGTAAATTATATAGGTTTGTCTCCAAATAAACTAAATGGGCCATTTTGTTGTTTACTAGAATTTCCATACATTTTATTTAGCTGTCTGAAGATACCACTACGTTGAACGCAAAGGACTGTTTTTATTGTAAACCTCGGGGTAACTGCCAACAGATTTCTACAGCCAATTAAGATGAAGTGCTTTGTGACTTTGACAGCTAAGTGTAAGGTGTGAAGATTCTATTTGGTCTTGAGTAGTCTTTCTAACTATTTCCCCAAACTTCAGTAAGTACCCAAACTCAAGGAAATGTACACTTGAATACTTCAATAATAATTATCATTGTCGTCCTATCCTTATACTCAGAATGTCATAAAAATTTCAGATTATAAAATCTTTATTTATATCTTTCCACTTTTTCATGATCAATGACTTCCTTAATTATAAAAAAGAGACTCAACCATCTTATTTACCTGAACCTCAAACCTAAGTCTAAAGTCTAAAATGATCAAAAATTAGCCCAAGATCTTTGGCAGCAGGTTTTGGCAGCATAAAGCAAGAGATAAGTGGGATTCATTCATGGGTACTGTATGACGTTTTTATGACGTCGTGTAAACTAATGATCTAGAAGATTTTGGAAAACGTGATAAGGCTTTAATATTTAAGCCATTCGTTTCTTGACCAATGGTGGAAAGAGATATGTAATTTAGATATCAATTATTGTTTGCAGATAAAAACAATCTTATACTTAGATAAGACAAGTCTTCATCCATTACTTGAGTCCAGGTTTGCATGACTACTTCCTCTTGTCATCTAAAACAACTGAAGCCTTCTCCATCGCTGGACATCATTGTAAGGTACGCTTTCCTTCTTAAAGCTATGTAACATGATTTCCAGAACAGGCATGTTCCAAAATGTTATGTTATGACTTTGAAATTGTTACTGTAGGATTTGCATTAATGGGACAGGTGAACAACACAAGTAGGTCTAACTAGTAGAGGTAGATCGGGAATGATTAGAAGTGTCAATCCATGCAGATTTATGCAGTGGAATTGAGGCTTGATGAGCAAGTGAAGTTCAGCATTCACGTCATTAGCCTACTAGCAAGGACACCTGTTAGCTGGACCGATAAGACGTGGAAGTCAGCCAGATTGTTTGGAGGCTCTATAGTGCAACTCCCCAAAAATGAGAGTAGGAAGGCCACTCTGTGCCATAGGCTCGAAAAGGAAGAAATATGAGGGGAAGTGGAGCACATCAAAAGGTTACAATTCCCAGATCTAAACAATTAAAGCCTGAAAGCACAATGGATATTAGTTTTGCATATTATTCTTGTGCATACAAAATTAGCAGTCCATCAAATAGATTTTATTATGCAGTGACAGGTCTGAAGTACTTGTATTGCATAATATCCAGTTGGTAACATTATGTGTGGGTCATTGTACATCATATAACCACAAGTTATTAAGAGGTTTAATGTAATGAGAACTATACTGACAAATGAATAAGACAAGGTTTAATTGTTATGAAAAACAAGTGAAAAACGAAAGGTTCTTTATCTTATTTGAATTATTTTTGATTAAATTTGGGTTGATTTGATTAAATTAGCTTGAAATTAAATTAGATTGTCCACAAACTCATCTCGGCTATTATATTAAACAAATTTAACTTATCTAGCCGTTTGACAGATGTCCTTTGGAGGGGCTAACATCTTAGTTTTAAGATCTGATCATGGTCACATTTCAAAGTTTTGACAGAGGACAAGAATATCTGTGGAATGCCTGCCATGCAGGATGGACCCACCCACCAGCCCTTTATACCCAAAACCATTGATGCACAACCTCCATTTCATTTGTTTAACCTTGACATCTCAACTGTGATGTGTAAATTCTGTATTTTGCCTGTAATCAAATGTCATACCTACACAAAGCGCTGTTAATGGTGACAAAAAAGATTCAACAGTAATTGAGGTCATGTGATATTTTTATACGTCATTATCAAGGTTGTCCATCATAATTACATATTTAGGCAATTATAATATAATTATAAAATGAGCTGCGCCAATGAGAGAAAATAAATACCACTCGGTCAGCCAAATTGTCTTTGCGGTCTGAGAACAATCAATTAACTCACATAGTCAATCAAGAGAGAAGCTTTGGCAACACTGTGAACTGCCTTGTCCAAAGCGTAGTCCAGCAGCTTCATATGCAATTGTGACTTAAATTCATAGTTCACCCATTTTCGATCTTTTGACATGTTTTTCATAAGATATCAATGTTGTATTTTAAACATTAAACATATTTAAACACATTGTATCGTCATTTAACGTTTCGCATTTAAACAGCAGAATGTCAAACAAGTTGTGAAAACTATTCTCTATTGCTTCATTTGGGGGTCCTTTTAAAACCACCGCCGTTTTCAGCCAAGGGGAGAGCTTTTGCTGGTTCTAAGTTTGATTCTCGCAATGATCTATAGGTATTGTGGTGTACAATGAATTAACCATTTAAATGCCGGTAGTCGGAAAAAAAATTGAATTTCACCTACATTGATCCTATGACCCTATGAACATATGATGTTCAATTGAGGGGGTTACCAAGCACAAGCATGCAACACTGTACTATGTATGAATTTTAGCTAGCCAAGTTTAAGTTGGACATCATGCCTAGTTTTGAATTTGGAATAGGCTTACATTATAATTAAGTTGCCCCCTCACCATCAGTCATTGCCCCCTTTGACAATGTGAAACGACCCTGGATTAAAGGATATTTATATTTCAGAAATACTTAGGGAATATAACGTCCTTGGATTCTGTATAAACCTACCTTGTAGTTTATCCCTTATCTCATTTTGATGTCCTTCGCAGGTGCTATAAAGCCCTGGGACAAGCTCCCTCCAACTGCTGTCGCTGGGAATGACACAATGCTTCCGGCAGTTGTCAAACTCTGCTGTGGAATCTCCTACCAACATCAGAGGAACATAGCAGGTAGAAAATTAATCACCTTTCTTCTCTGACTTTGCACTCAATAATCTTTGTATGCATGCCAGCAAATAACATTCGACATTCGGTACCTTTGTTTATAATGTCTTTTATTCAGTCTCCATTGTTGCTTAATCATTTTATTTGCTGCTCACCTCAAGGACTGAAACGCACAGCTGTGGCAACGATATGCCAAGAGATAGCTCAACTACAGCAGAGTGGGCAAATCAAATTGCCAGGCTGGATGGATTTCATTGGGTCACACACTAGTAAAACCTACAGTGGTAAGCCAACATTGGTCTCGCTGGCAGTTCATTACGGAGCAATCGAGATCAAGTTTTTTTTTAATGATTGGCTCAAATTTCTACAGAACCCAAGCCTGAAGATTCTGAACCAGTCTCTTTCAAACCGGAGGAGTTGTTTTATGTACAACAAGGCCAAGATAATCTGAGGAAAGCTTTAAAAATTGTGGAAGACAAAGATGGATGGAAAACAGAAATAACAGAAGTATGGGGTCTGAATAAACCATTTACTTGTATCGATATTATTATTATTATTATTATTATTATTATTATTATTATTTGTTTCTTTTTTGTTCTTTCTTTCTTTCTTTCTTTCTTTCTTTCTTTCTTTATTTCTTTCTTTCTTTCTTTCTTTCTTTCTTTATTTCTTTATTTCTTTCCATAACCCTTTTGTACACAAAACAACTTTCATAAAAACAATATGCACTGACGCCATTTTCTCCAACTATGCTCTCTTGAAGGAAATTGGGGATGTGATTTATAGCAAAATGATGCCAGGGGCCAGAAAAGTGTTCAGACTTGAGACTATTCTAAAAGCAAGCCCAGAGGAGCTTCACAACATCCTGTTTGTGAAAGTAGCTGAGATGCACATGTGGAATCCCAGTGTCCAGCATATTAAAGTAAGCTAGAAAGCATTCGCACACTATGTTTCTAGCATGGCTTAACATTCACCTTTGCAATTGGTATAATATAATACACTCAAATAGCAGTGGAGTCACCACTTAATCATGATGAACTGAAAACATTTCATGCCGCACCATTATTGCCTCTTTTATTACTCATTGGCTGTCTTTCATGTTGCAGATTCTTAAACAAGTTGGACCTGAGACCATCATCACTCACGAGGTGTCAGCTAAGACAACAGGCGATCTAATCGGCCAGAGGGACTTCTTGAGTATTAGACACTGCTGCATACATGAGTCCCGCATTTACCTGGGAGGTGCTGCTACTCATCTGGAATCTTTCCCTGTGCAAAGAGGCTTTGTAAGGTGAGCTCATTTGCTTTGCATAGAGAGGATCTAATTATTAATTTCATACCCATGGCAAATGCTATACAATGCAAAGTGGTGACGCCATGGAAACGCCATGTTAATTTTTTGACAGGGCAGAGGATGGCCCAACATGCATTATCATTGAACCCCTTGGTGAAGAGACAGGAAGTCGCTTTACATGGCTTCTCAACATGGATGTTAAGGTAGGATTTTATTACAGTACATAGATATTCATTTCAATGGAATGGCTCAAAATGGCATCACCACAATACTATTTGTAATACACCTATTTATTAGTGCAAAATGCTTTAACAAAATGTGAAGTCCCCACAAATTCTTCACGTTATTTTAGGGGCAAGGCTATTTAGCCTATCGTACGTCCAAATTTGAAACCACAAAGGCCATCAAGGACCAAGGTCATAGTAAAATATGGACTGGAAGTTGGTTATTTATTACAAGCATGTACTCCACACACAGGATTTCTCAGTAGATATTGAAAAGATACCCACCTTAAGTGGCCCAAATAGATATAATACATTTTGAAGCCCATTCAAACGCTTGTTTGTTACCTTTTGTATTTTAGAGTTCATTTTGGCAAAGCCCCGATCATTTATTCACTGCATTGTCATTTATGTGACCTATCCCTTTGCATAAATAACAGAGGACTTTATGAGAAAGTACAGTTAAGAAGGAGAGGACTAGGAGAAGGGCAAAACAGACTTATTGGCATTTTAGACAGGATTTGTTTAGGGCAAGGTCACAATCAGGATTTCTCCTATATTTACTTTGAAAGCTGTTTAACATCCCTCTATTATTTGACATTTTAGTCTACTTAATACATTTGCTAATTTCAAAGTTCGATATTATTCCATCTTTATTGTACGGTACGGCGTGTGCTTTTTTTTTAATTAATCTGAAATGTCAATATGGCTGCTGTCACAGGGACACTTGTCAGAGCAAGAACCTAACTGTCTCAGCATGACACCTCACTTTGACATCCTGTGTTCTAAATCTGGCAGCTGTTTTTCCTATGGGTCTTTCAATTGTGTCATGGACTATGTAGCATTTCTATTGAACGCAAGACACTTCGAGGATTTAATAACTTCCATGTATTTTCAGGGCTGGCTTCCAACGTCTATTGTCAATCAGGCCTTGCCCAGGGCACAAGTGGAGTTTACCAGACACCTGCGCCGACGCCTGACAGCAGGAGCCACCCTGAGCTAGGTCACATCGGCAACCAGATGCCTCAGATGTGAGAACTCTAGCTTAGGGCAGAGCCAAGCTTTGCCCTTTTTAATGAATGCTGACTGAAGTCTGCTCTAGCTCTACCGTAATCCTTCTACGTTTCCATCTGATAATAAGTTCACCCTGCAATAGGAATATTAATACCATACAAACCTCAATGTCACCTACTGTGTTAAAATGCCGGCATTCAGTTCTGATTGTTACTGCTTGTATGTAATGTTGGCGTAGCAAGGACCACAATGGAGATAAGTTTTTAGACTTTTAATTTATCCTTGCTTTTCTTTTTATATATGCATACAGCTATCAGTACCCTATGTAGGCTACTAATGAAAATATAAGTCCAAATAAATGTTGTAATTATGTACATAGAAGTTAGAACAATGTGGTTAGGTAGCTCGGTATTGTAAATACAGCATTATTTGAACGATTTGTCTCTTAATTAATAAGACCAAAATTCTGTGTCAATACAAACTCTGTATTCCAAATGTGTATTTTCCTTTCTTTCCAAAAAACCCCAAAACAATCTATTTTGGGTGATTATCGTCACCATCTATTCCAAATGGCAAATATCAATAGCAAACAAATAGACCGATAAATCCTATCATGCTAATATAAGACTCTAAATTTTATCACAAATTTGTGCACTTTTCATCTCTTTCATAGATGCACATCCTTTAGAGAAAGATGTCAATACCATTTTATGACGATATCAGAGAATGGTAATTATATTTTTAGCATAATATTTTCTGAACACAGCAGGACTAATGTTGGTGCTCAAAAGGCTATGAAGAGTTTGAGAGAGAGAGGAAGTCAGATATGGTAGTATAACAATATATCCCAGGGCTTCAAAACTAGCAACAGGACATTTCTTAGTATTGAACTGAGTTGCATTGAATTAGGCAGGCAGTAGTGGGTTGTATCAGGTTAACGTAGACAAATAAAAAATAAGATATTGCTACGTTTTCTTTCAAACATATATTTTACTTTTTCTCCCTACCATTTAAAAATTTAATAAATATTATCATTAAAGCTTTCATTCAGGTATGTACAAGAACTATACATTACATGTCATGATGTTATTAACTGCATTACAGGAATGACATAATGCCCACTGTAAAAATGTAACATCCAACCAACCACATTCGGCAGACTTACAGCATTTTCTGTTTTCCCAATTACAATATGCTTTATAATACGTTGTTGGTTGTTAATTGTTTTAATATAACCTGGTGAAATGTACACTATATACAATATAACTTGAAAAATATATCAGTTACAAAAAATATCAGAATGTGTTTTTCATGTATATTTTTAAAGCATATGTGACTCACATCCACACAGGCAAGGAGCATGCTACAGTTGGGTTGGCTTGAATCGGGTTGACTCTTGACCCTTCCAGGACCATATCTCGCAAATTGATTCTGGGAAGCACATTAAAAATAAAAGCACCGTGGATGGAGAGGTTATAAACCTCTCCTGGTGGACATCGCTTAGACCTGTGACAACCCCCCGAGAATACACATTTCATACACTGTATGCCACGGAGGTTCACAATACAAATTCAATAGTAGTTCTGATGCACTTGGAAATAGGTTTACACAACTGTACACACGTCAAGACGTAAATGATAGAAATGCAGTCGTCACATTTTTAAACATGTCTTGTAGTCATTTTCGTTAACAGCACCTTTGTTTAAAAACTTTTTTTTTTCAACTTCCATTTCATAAATGAAGCAGAGAGGGCTGTGCAAGTGCATAGGAATCTCTCTGAGGCTTTGCTGAGGTAACCATTGCTGGTTTAAGTCCATTGGCATGGAAATAAAAATATTAGTTTTTTTATTTAATTGCAACAAGTCCATAAGAGTCCATCAGATGCTGCAAGGATTGGCTGATGAACGGGACCATATTGCTGAGCAGCACATTCACAGGATAAGTCACTGTTCGTGTTTAAACAGACAGGGTTCTGTGAGTGGAGTCCCTCTCGGATCCTAAGGTGTCCCTTCTTGACCTGGCCGTGGCTGGACCTAAAGTGCTGTTTGGACTGTGCTCTTTAGAGACACCTCCACTGGAGTCTGCAGGGGAGCGCACTGAACTAAAGCCCTGCACTGGAGGTAGAAAAGGCCCACGGTCTGAGCCAGCTGTGGAGGAGGATGGTGAGGGAGGAGGAAGAAGGGCCTGGGGCCGCACAGCACCCACGGATGGTGAATCTTTAGGCACCTGGTTTGGTGTTGGGGTAGTTTTGGTGTTGGTCAGCCCTTGGTCTGTGGAGCGTGGTCGTCTGCCATTTGCTTTAGTGGTTTGAGGTGGGCTCTGGCTGTTGGTAGGGGTGAGCACGCCCTCAAGTGTGGGAGAAGGGGTGAGTATTGCAGCAGTCTGTGGCTGGAATGAAGCATGTTCACTTCTTCGGAGGTCTGGAGCCAGGGTGGTAAAACCTTCCTTCTTGTTGCAGGACTCACAGCACAGCTTGTTGTATCCCGGGATGGAGCAGTAGCGTGCAAGGACTTCCATCTGACAGAAGATAGACTTGTCCCCAAGACATGGCTCATCTACAACAATCAGATATACAAAGAAATTAGGGTATCTTCATTAAAATAAGGAATGAAAACATGTGTACAGGTTCCCTTGTATCTCATTGTGTTGAACCCACATGCTTTACGGAGGAATCTCGTGTTTACATACTTGAGGAGAGTTTGTGCACAGGGTTTTCTGGCGCACTCTGATGCACCCCTTCATTTTTGATTGTTGAGTTATCTGCAGTCTCTTTGTTGAGAGTAGGCAGAGAGAATTGTCCTATATTCAAAAAAGAAAAAGAAAACAGAAAATATTTCCTAAAATGTAAATGCTATTCCACACAAGTGTGACTTCAAACAGTAGATGTCAAGGAAAATGTAACACATCCTTGTATTACTGTCTGAAAATATGAAGAGCTGTGTAGTTGGTATATTTTTTAAATTTACTGATTTCTTAGATCTAATATTTTCTTTGCTTTCAGCATTACATTTTTAAAAATGTCCTTCAAGTTTGTTAGGACAATGCCAAATCCACCTCCCTCTCAATAGATACGTGGACAAATATTCTGCGCCACGAAGCCCTAAGACCCCACCTGACACATCGACGGACACAATGCTCTATTAAATTTACTAAGATTCAACAAATAAGGTTTGCAGACGCAACACTACCTGCGTACTGCATCCGACCCCTAGTGAAACTGTTGATTGGCTCCCTTGCCAATGCTGAAAAGAACTCTATTCCTGACAGTAATAATGAGGCCAAGCCAGGTTGATTTCTAATAGCTTTCTAGACACTGGCTGTGTGCTTCCGGGGCTTTGCATCATTCCCTGTGGCCTGTGGTTACAAAGCTTTACAAGGTCCAAAGGGTTTTGAAAAAAAACATTGGATAACCTTTCTATTTACTGTGAGAAAAACGGTACCTGGACACAGAGTTAGTTTACAGATGAGGACAGTTTCCGGCTTGCTGCCTTCACACTGGCCGATGGTATTGTCAGTGGCCCTGCAGACCACTTGGCGCTGCTGAATTCCTTCGCCACAGCTCACCGAGCACTGAATGGTAGAAAGACCACACACGCACGCACGCACGCACGCACGCACACACACACACACACACACAGTCATACAAACACTCCTGTCACTCAAACTCTGACAGTGTTTATTTTGGGTTACCATGTCCTGTCTTTCTGTATTCCCTGGCAGACAATATGTGGCATTTCCTTAGCAATACCCTTAAGCCATTTGCATTGATGTACATTGCCTCAAGCTACTTATTATGTCATTATAAAGCAATTGCTTAGTTGAATATCGTAAGTGTTAATGCAGTAGTAAATTTGCTATATTTCAAAGACTGAAAATAGCAATTGAAAAGTTATTGATTCAGTTGGTTGTCAATTTTCAAGAGACTTGTGTCTCTCCATAAAATGTACCTTGCACTTCAATCTGATAATTGTGGGAAACAAAAAAAAATTTACTGGCTTTGTCCATAACAAACCAATGCTATTACAGACTGCCAGAAAGGTATCTGTGTAAACAACATTACTGCCTATGCCTTATTCAGACAATGTATTTATGAATCACAATAACAATAAAAACATTGATTTGTACAATTTACTTACAACAATGCTATGGTTGAGTTTAGCACCACTGCTTTAATTGGCTTTACTACAGTATTAACACTCACCCTAACCCTTCCCATTAGATACACTTTGCTTGAATCGCTGATGATTCAAATAAAACACAGATCAAACAAAAATGGGATTGAGGATTGGGTGTTCAGTAAGTGCTCGATGTAACCCACTTGGGACCAGGCGCCAGTCCTCCACTGAGCCGGGCAAGCTGTGCGGTTACAGGCCCTCCTCATCTCGGGACGGTCCTCGGTGCAGTACTTTGTGTGGACCGGCCGGTTGGTGCCGTTGTGCAGGGACTGCATGCACTGCACCAGCCTCGACTGGAAGCCCAGCTTGCCACACGTTTTACTGCAAGGGCTCCACTCCTCCACCACCCACCTGTGGGAAGAAGATCACAGTTAAGCTCCAATTACCTTTTCTATCATTGGGTAGTACATATTGCACCTTTTTTTAATTAGTCTAGGATCACTTCAGTATCTTGTTAATAGAATGGCACAAACTCAGTGTCTAGGTACACTATGAGTACATAATGTAGTAGACGGTGAGTGCTTGAGTCCACGATGAGTGTGCAATGAGCGTACTATGGGACAGTAAGGAGATCATTCTCAATTGGGAAGTTGACGCTCCGTATGGATTTGAAACAAACAAATGGAGAGGCTGAGAGAAACTCACAGGGGCTGACTGCACTCAACGACATTGCAGCGTTTCCTGATTGGCTTGGGCTTTTTACTGGTTTCACAGAAATTCCGATGCACCAGCCGGCTGTCACTCTTCCTCCTGCACCCGTACTTTGTATACTGTATGCCTGAGAGACGAGGGGAAGGCTGATGATGCATCTGTTGTACACAACTGTCAAAACAACTTCATTCCAAACGTATGTTCTACAGGTCTACCTGGTTACTTGAGAAAACACACACACACGCGCGCCACACATGCGCACGTGCACACACACACACACACACACACACACACACACACACACACACACAATAACAGAGACCCACCTCCACCACAAGGTTTGGAGCACTGAGACCAGCTCTTCAGAGCCCACTCATAGGTGTCTAGCTCCGCCAGAAGCACGTTGTTATTGGTAATGACTGGCAGCAGGTCCTCGTGGATGATGTACTTATACGTCAGACTAATCTTTGCGTCTTCCTCCTGAGGAATAACCTATTCAGTGGATGGAGAAGATCATCAGTCTTAACCCTCTAGACCCCCAGCGTGTAGGGAAATATGATAATTCAAATATCAGCACAGTAAATAGTGGCGCTGAGCTTCATGCTCTGACTAGAGCCACGTGTTCTCTTACCAGAACAACAATGCCTTCATGCAGTGGTCCGTTTGTTTTCAGGCTCTCTTTTTCTTCTCCAACCAAATACTCCCACTCTAAGCCATTCTCAATGAAGCTTTTTGATTTGGCATCTTCGCTTTTTGCATTCAGTATGAAGTTGCCAGTTACTTGATTCTTAACAGCTGGGAAACCAAGAACAATTCATTAACGAGATTGCTTTTGCGTGGGTGCATAAAAAGTGTAAATCCTAAGCAGTACCACATTAAAAAAGTGAAATAATAAGTAGAAAGAATGTCTTTTCATAACAAATTCCTTCAATACCTAAATAAAGGTAGACCTACATTTTGATGCATTTACCACTATGGGAATGAACAGAAATCTCAATTAGATTCTTTGCTATCTCAAAAACCCACATCCAATAGGCAAAGTCATGAATGTGAGATCGTCAGTACACTTTGTCTGACATTAACTCTGTGTTAAGCCAGCAGCAACGCCCAGGGAAATGGGCCAGCTCATCTTTCTATAAGGTAATAGGAACCAAAATGGAACAGAAAATAATAGATTATGTTTTGGCCTGGAGCCTATGTAATAATGAGTTGCCCCTGTCGCTCACAAGGAGAGCTATTATGTGCTTTAAGATAGGGGTCTCTCTCTTTCCATTGCCTTCTTTAGTTACAGACACAGATACAGATAGAACATACACGCACACGCACACGCACACACACACACACACACACACACACACACACACACACACACACACACACACACACACACACGCACACACACACACACCAGAGACACCTGGAGGAGCTTTATATAGCTTTCGAAAGCTAGGAAAGCTTACTTGTTGCATCTGACACAAGGCATACACAACTTTCACAGTAACAGACCTAGCTTGACAAAACACTATGGAGTGTGCTCCATACTACACATGCATTGATGTGCGTAATTACTTTTTTTTCTCACTTCTTGCTTATTAGGTGCAGTGGTAAACACAGCAAGATACAGTTAGTCAATCTTGCCAGCTGTACCGAGGAAGTAAAGCCTTCGACAACCCCATTAGAATCTCAACCAAGGCTAATACGGCATCACACCCATGGCATTTCTGCTGGCTTTCTTTCTCAGCTTTTTTTCTGCTGCTTTCTGTCTTTTTCTTCCCTTGATGAAATATTAGGTCTTGTTTAGTCTATCGATCTGCCTGGGAACATTAAGGTTGGGTTTTATTAACTCGGGGGAAAACATAATCATAATGGCAAACTCGTATAAAGGGACAGACACACAGAATACAACTGGGTTTACAAACAAACAGAACATGTTGCTGTTGACATGTTTACGTAACGTGTCATTTGTGGTAGGCTAAAACTCACCAATTATATGAGGGGATGTGTCATTCTCTTCTATGACAATGTGGCGGGCACCAACTGGGATATCAAACATTTTCAGCATGCCTGGAAGAACAGAGGTGAGAGTAGTCAATTGCTGAAACTGTGCCCACATCGATACAACTTGTTAGTAGGGGAAAATACCGCCTAATCATTCCCTAGTTAACAATCAGACTGCAGAGTTTGGGCGCACTCTGAGTATGTCACTATGTTGCTGACTGTGGAAAGGTGATTTGAGAACATTTGCAGTGTTTTGGTTTTTGTCCATTGGTGTGCAATAGATTGATTGCTGCATTGTGTAATATTTTGAAGTTGAAACAATGCTATAGATAAATTGGTAGGCATAAGTAACAAGTGTGTAGGTAACAACATGTATTCAGGTCAAACCTTTGAAAATTATAAGAAAAATGCAAATCTGAAATTGAGCATTTGGCAATTTGTAAGCCTAAGGGGTGTTGCTGCAAACAAAGATGTAGAAAATAATAATGGCCAAATCAGGCATAGGAGCTCTATGAAGTTATGCCAGAATTGCCTATTTTATGATTTCATAAAGTTGTATGTATATTTCACTTCATGGCATTGTTAAGACAGGCAAGGGTAGCATTAAAGGAAGGAGGTGAATCTAGCTAAAAAATAAAATCTACAATTTTCTTTTTGATAGCCAGAGTTCCATACTGCATTACAATGTGCTGTTTAAAACACCTACATGACAGCATGCTACAAGCGACTCCTGTGTTCACGCAGCTACAGATGTGCACGTCTTAATCGCAAGACATGTAAGCACCAGCTGTGGTTAATTACCAGTTTTTTTGGGCGTCTTAGTGAGTGTCAGTTTGACTGTGCGACAATGAGAGTTGTCCCCCCCGCAGACTCCACACTTATCCTCCTGCTTGTAGGAGCCGACCTCTTTGTCACAGCCAACATGCTGAGAAAAGAGAGCAAGGGGAACAGTTAGCGAGTCAGTCAACAAGAGCTCAGTCGGATTTTCATACGGACAGAACTTAGGCTTCGGGAAATGACGCAGTTGGAAAACACACACCAGACAGTTATTACGGAAACTACGGCCTTCTTTGATGGAAACGATACATAACAGAAGCCCAATCAGAATGTTTCAGACATAATAACAGAGTAGTCGTAATAGCCACGGGATGTTCTTAACCCTAAACGTTGGGTGCGTAGAATAAAATGAATCTGGAGAGTAAACTCCGAGTGCAAAACCTAATATAAAACTATGTTTATTTTTGCACTCTGTGTCAACAACAGTGAGCAAACTTTATAATTAATAACGCCTGGGTTTCTAAGATGAAAATTTGAAAAATTTGCGAGAAAGTCAGCCATATAATTATCGTTCAGTTTACGGAACAGTCTGTGTTTACAATAGCGTATTGGTAAAGTGGGTGTGTTGCGAACATGGGTGAAGAGAGAGAGTAATCCACACATACCAGACATTCCCCGCGGGCACACACACTGAAGGGGTCTGTGTAGCTGCAGCGCGTCCCATCATGCATCACCTGGTTCATGAACACAACTTCGCCCGTCTCCTTGGACTTACAGCTCAGCTCACACTTATGGGCCTCTGAAACATCGGGCACACACACATTAGAACACACACACACACACACACACACACGCATCTCTGGGAACAGACTGACAGCTTCCCAAATGTCTGGAAACATGCATGCGAGTTGATCAAGGGCTACGCAAAGCGAATCTATCCATTTTCTGACTGACATGAAACTTTTAGCCCATACCTTATGAAAGTGGAACTAAGTTGTGCTCCTACTGTATTCACTTCATTCACTTACCGTCTAGATGCTCATAGGGCAGCCAGGTGTGCTTGACATTCTTGTGGTATTTGTTGCTCCGCTGAACGCACTGCTGAGCACGGAAGTCCTCGAAAGGACCGGCACACTCCTCTGTGTTGCACATCTGGTAATCAAATGTAGACCCGGGGCACTCGCGGCCACCGTAGGCAGGCCTGAGGAGAGAGGGCCAAACTCAACATGCAAGCCATAAAACTCCACGGAAATGTGTCATTCAGATCAGAAAGTGTACCTCCATCTAGTACTTGTCAAGGATAGCAGGAAAGGACTGAGTCCTTGTGGTAGGAGATAACAGTGCATGCATATTATAACACTCTTAACCAGCGAGAAAAAAACAACATTCAGCTGTTAGCACACCATGTACTTATTCTCATTCAGGACACAGTCTGTGAATATGCCAGGGTAAGCCTACAAGGCTTATTTCTATTGCAGCTGTTTGGACCTAGAGTGCAAAACAGGCTAATGTCGAATTATTAAAAAAACCTACAGGGGCATGAGGCACACCGGTTTGTTATGTCTTTACTTCCCTGGCTGCCCCTAATACATAGGCATACTTCCCCCGGCAGTAAAACTCACGCGGGGTTGTTGCACTGTCTGCTGCGGGAGCGCACGCCACCCCCACAGGTCCTGGAGCAGGAGCCATACTTGGACCAGGCGCCCCAGTTCCCATCATGGCCCTGCGGCTGTTGGGTGGACCTCCAAATGCAGTGGCCCTTAAAGCACCACTGAACACAACAGAGGATAGGGAAGGACATCGTGAATTATTTAAGGTATGCCACAAGCAGCATGCTGTTTTGTATGCCCGTGCCGTTTTGCGGCTAAAAGTCTTTGGTTCAATAAGCAGCGGGCAATGAGGGATATGGGTTTTCTATATGCAACTGGGTGATTAACAGACATTTTCCCCACCTTGCCTGGTGCGCACTCTGTTCCATCCACTGGAGGACCCTTTTTGGTTTTGCAGAAATACTGGTTGTCAGGGTGACTGCACCACAGCTGCTTGCATGGATCATAGGTTCGGAACTAATTCAATGGATGGATGCAGAGAGAAAGAGAGAGAGAGAGAGAGAGAGAGAGAGAGAGAGAGAGAGAGAGAGAGAGAGAGAGAGAGAGAGAGAAATACACAAAGATTTAAATAATCAATTCAGATTTTGTGACTGTAAATCTATCGCTATTGCTACACCCATGGAGATAGACTGATGGTGTTCTATCTCTACATATCATTATCATTCGGTGTTCTGCGGTCATTAGTGTGCCTCCTCCTATTTGGTTTTATCTTTTGTAAATTGCCGACTCCTAGTTAATATCCATCAGGACCCATTAAAAGTTCCGGATTTTAACTAGAAAAGTGGTATTATTTCCATTTTGGCAAACTTACAGCTGTGCACATCTTGTAGCCCACTCCAAAGTCAAAGCGACACTGCTCATCCATGGAGTAATTGATCCCAGGAAGATCAGGAAGCTTGGGCCACTTGTGTTCAAAGGGATCGTCTAGCAAACAGTCATAGGAGCTGTTGGGAAAACATTACAAGGCACAGACAGATTGGAGCAGAGACCATCGATAAAACTTTGACGTATACCAATCCAAAAATCTTCGACATACTGGATGTATCGATTCAGCTCCTGCTTGCTGCAGCGTGACCAGTGGTAGCGGTGGAACGCAGCTTGCACCAGTGGGGCCATTATACTTCCCATGCTGGTCTCATCGGCACACCGATTCCCTTGGCCATCATGCTCCATACCTAACCTGTAAAACACCAGCGTATTATTAATGGAGCAGAACCCATCACGTTCGAAGCCGCACACTCAAGGTGCCTTGGAAAATATGTACTTTGTTTTATACTCAACCATAGGAGGTGCTATTGTGCTACAGTGAGAGAGTAAAATATACTGTACATTACTCTGAAATACTTCAGAATGATCACTTCTGAAAGGCACTAGCCCATAATAAGGCACTATCAGTCTGCTTTGAACTGGGTCACACTCTCAGCTCAAACGCATATGGGTATACGTTCATGGAGAAGTATGGCGGGTGCTACTCAACTTACACATGGCCCGTTTCGTGTGCCACAACAAAGGCCGATGAGAAGCCATCTTCATGGTTGAGAGTGCAGCTCCGTAGAGGGTGGCACATCCCCGTCACAGGGGCATAACCTGGCCAACGGAAATGACAAGGTACTGAAAATGAACTGTAACGCAACGAGGTTAGGCAAACACCCATGCAGAGAGTATGAATGTGAAAGCCCCCAATAAGGTCGAGACATTTTTTTTGTACCACTGATATAGAGTACTACTGAATTGTTGTATTTATTTTTATTTTTTAACATTTATATTTTAATAATAGCTACATGTATTCACATAAGACACATTGGTAAAGAAATCAATCAAGCCTTGGTTTGAGCCTAAAGTACTTAAAATTCCAATGCTCACAAAGTCTATACACGCAGGTAATAATTATGTTACTTGTACACAAACACGTGTGGATATATTAAAAGTTTGACATTATTTACTACTAGTAACTTTTTAACGGTTAAAAAAAACACCTTTCAACTACCCAAGGACACCTTACAAATAAAAGAAGCCAATATAGTTTAACAATGAATATAAAGTAATAAATAGATAATCCGATCTATTCTTGGCGAAACAGGTACGTTTTTGGGCACCCTTTAAAAGTTTCTAGGGACTCTGCATGTCGGCTCTCCATGGGGATGGAATATAAAATGGATGGGGCAGCCACTAGTAATGCAACCATTGAGTTGATAATAATATTGGGATAGCAGAGCCCGTAGTCAACAATACCATATAAATATCGTGATAGGAAAGAGGACTAGAAACAAATCCGAAGGATGACTTATACTGCATAACAGATACATGTACAAACAAGGGTTTGAGTCACTAACAAGCATAATTTACTGTAAGTGCAAATGGCTTCAGGGTTTAGCTGTACAAGAAAATGCCAGACATAAGCATAAAGTTTAAATAATCTGAAATACGTCAGAGGCAGGAAACGATAAATGACGTTGATTCACATAAAGGACACCGCACTCATTTGATTGAGTAAAAACAGCTTAAAAGGGTTGTTTCAATGCAACCTCCGATATCTTACAATAAAAATAAACCCTGAAGAAGCACAGACCCAGCACAGAACATCAGCCCAAGCTCATTTAGCTCAAAGCTGCCCATACAAATAAGAGCGTAAACTGTGTAAACAAACTATACTTTTGAAAGCGAAGCACAAAATGACACACAACATTATACTCGATCAAGAGATGTGCAGCAATTTAGCTTAGAGTATTTGATTTGGTTCAGAAGCAATTTCAGATATATTTTTGTGTAAATATTTTCTTCTCTAATTTACTCATTTGGTGCTTTCTGACCATTTGAAGACATTTGGCATGCAGGCAAAAAGCAGAAAATGCAGACAGAAAGGTGTTGATAAGTGTGCCTCAAAAGCATCTACAGTGGACTACTTCAGTGGTAATGAAGTTAAGAAAAATGCTAGCAGCCAATGTTACAAAACAAATTGCTAAATTGCATTTTTGCAGTCAGGATTGAGCTTAATCATTTCAATTTTGGATGATAGTTGATGCTTACATTAGTCCTAAAAGGTAAATGGTATGTAATCTGTTAAATGTTGAGAGTGAAATGGCTCTACACCAAAGCAGCAGTGTAGCTTTGCCCCTTACCTGAAGGTAGATAAACTATATTCAGGAGAATGTGGGTTACATTCTAATAAAAAAGGCCATGGTAAGCTTTGCATGATGAAGCAAAAAAGATGCAGCAGCAGAGCTACAGTCATACAGCATGTTGTGGTTTAGTTGTATTTCATGAATGACAGTAGAGCTGGTGACCCGGTCACCAGAAAACTCAAGCAACACGTACATGTGAGGATGACAAGACGGCAATTACTTAAAACTGCACGATGACATTCAGCTAGATTTCATTCCTACGGGAACCAACAGGAACCTCCCATACAGTAGTTACTGTTATAAAGCAGGTTTAGCATGGCGGGAGGGTCTCAAAGTGCATCCCTACATCCATACCTCCAATAGCAGCCTTTCTCTACGTCAATTTTTTTTGGGCTGACCCTCTCTTTATCAACAGGGTTTCTTTTACCACCCTGGTTTATAGGGTGACTCTATAAAAAGACTCCAAGAACTCATAGCAAAACTGTGGCATAGAAGTGTGATGTTTACCTCTAACCCTGAGAATAATGACGTGCCCATCCTGACCTAGCCCAAGGTGCCATAGAGACTAGCCCTGTTATGAACACAACACAGCAGGAGCTATGGTAACGCCCGATGGTGTGACTAGCAGAGCAGGTAGGCCCTAGTCAGCCTTTAAACATGACAAGTGGGCTTGAGGGTTAAAAATAAAAAACAGTCAAGTGTGATTAAACTTCAAAGAGAAGATGTTTCTTAAAGGAATGGATTGACCAGCAGCTTCCATGAAGTTCGGGTACAATTGCTAAAACTGATAAGGCATTCAGTATTATTTTCAAAGGTTTACAGTTATGCATACTTTATGCAGCATTAGACAGCAGCAGAGATGACAAAGTTAATCCTTAAAACACATATTAGTTTTATCTAATAATAGGAGTTTAATAGTTTAATTAGAGTTATCTAGTGGTGTAACACAACACAATAGTTTTACTATGGTGAGGTTTGTAATTGAACAAAAGATTGGCTTTGACTTGACATTTTATTGTCTTTGATTGAGATGGGTAATAGCCTAATCCAGATACAAACTTAAACTAATTAAACTGAAAACTGATCAAGGATTACAAGCACTGTGCTGATAACTAGCCCTACAATTTCCAAGACATTTGAGGTGTATGGTATTGAAAAATTGCCTTGGGGATAAACAGATAAATGTATTACGGAATTTGAATCCATGTTATACTAAATCAAGTCAAATTAAAGCATTTTCAGTTTTTCTCTACATGCCAAAAATCTATTTTTACTTGACCAACTCAATTATTTCCAAACTCAGGTTGGCACCAATGACCTGTCCACGAGGCGTTGGAAAAGCACTCCAAGACATGCTCATGATGTCACCACTGGAACCACTTGACCTTCGCGGCTTCCTCCTGTACCTTTACAATTAACCTTACCTGAACAAGACTTGAAGCCAACCCTTTTTTTTTATGGAAGCACATAGCAGCATTCAGTCTGCACAGTCCTCGATCGAGAGAAATACAGTACCTTGCATACCTGCGGGACCAAAATCTTGCCTTGTGAGGAAGATGGCATGATCATGGTACTCAGCATGTTCAGGGTCACGGCGCTGCTGGGTGTTAGCCCAACGACAGACCTGCTCCAGACTACGTGACGGGTTTCCACGCTCAATCAGGCTTATGGACTGTAGGGACACAAAAAGAACACCATCTCCGGATTTAAAATATGGACCTAAGGGCTGCTCCACTGTAGTTGAGCTAACTTAGTAACTTTAGTGGACTGTCCGTGACAGAAAACTGATCTCTCGACCCACATTACGTGTAGACTTCTTCAAAGGCAGTGTTGAATGAGATTCTGTTAAATAATGCTGGACAGATGATGACAACACAGCTGAATAAAAAATAGCTACTTTTTGTCGAGGCAGCAGTGTGAGGACTAAACATGTCTACCTCGATGACAGACTGTGAATAAGCCCAAATAGAGCAGCTAATTCCTTTCCTCTTCCACATCTTTTCTCTGCCTTCTTTGTATATTCCCTAGTTCTATTCGGCTCTCTCTCGTGTCTTCAACCTCTATTAACCTAGGTACGCAACAGGGCCAGACATGTGCACATTTGAATCCGACCATGTGTATTTCTATTCGCCTTGGCATGGGGTGTCACAATTGTGAATTGGCTGCACTGAGGTGATATTCAAGTGGAAATAGATGTGCTAGATAGTCCTGTTAGCTTGGTAATATGCAACTTAATGGACTGGAGCAATAGTTTTCCCTTCTACGGAATGTGTGGCAACAATGGCTCACCGCCCCTCCCCACACAGAATGCATGTAATTTGCTCACTATCGAAACCAACTATTCCTCTTTTGTTTACACAGAAGGTGTGAAGCAGGAGAATCTCGGACTGTCCACAGTTGGTGAGTCCAGCAGGATTCCTGCCGGCCCTCTCATTTTCTCTGTGTGTGCTGCTGGCTGAGAGCAGGAACACGTACGTCGTGTTTGAGCTCATCTAATCAGAGCTGTGTAAACAGTGTCTCTGCTTTGGCAACCAGACAGAGAGGAGAAGCCAGACATGATGTGCACTGTCAGGAAAAGGCAGGAGCCGGTTGTGAAGATAAAAAGGAGCTGGAGTGCAGACCGAGTCGCTTTGCAGTACGCCTGCTGCATTGTAAGGGTAAAGCGAACGTGTGTTTTTGGGGGAAATTACAACTAATCATCTTGCAGCTCAAGACATAAATGGTTGGGGTAAATATGTTTGGTTTAAGGACATTTGAAAAGCGTGAACATTTGTTTTTCACGTTTATGTGAGGACAATAAAAATGTGGTCATTTGTTAAACAATTTAAGACTTATTTTGTGCATGGGAAAGCATGCATACACTTTGTGGAATCATAGTATTGGCTACTTCCCGGGTATAGTGGTAAATAAACTCAATATAGTTTCTATTAAGGGAATTCTTACCTGTCTATACCCAACCATTATCATGCGGACAAGGACAATGTTGATGTTGGTTCCCAAGGACTCGTCGTGGTAGATTTCATCAACCTGAGAGGATATAAACAGCATCAATCAATGAAAAGGTGAAGGTAGCTGCGAACAGTGTCACAATGGAAGGCACTATGGAAGGCCAATAAACTATTCATCAAAATAATCAAAGCAGTTTCATTCATGCTGTGGTTTCATCATAATCCAACCGCAGGAAAGCTAAACAATCCCTAATGGAGGAGCACTGTCGGATGAAGAGTTCACTCAATGTCCCTTTACCTTAATAGAAGTAGATAACCTTGACTAAGAGCTGTTTGTTGGCAGAGAACTGAGGAGGAAAATGGGGGTACAGTGGGATGGGGGTATACTTAGGGGTGTCGAATAGGTCAATCAATATCAACGGAGTTGTGCGCTGACAGGAAAACAATGACGAACACAATGTTAAGTGAGTCCAGGTTTGAGAATGTACAATTTAAATGGAAGACTATCTCACCCTGGATTTTTAGGGATGGGTGAAACAGACAGTAAAATTGAGCCTAATAGTTATGTAAATAGATTATTTCACCTAATAATAGTTTTTCTTCATAAAAACAGAGGGATTATCAACTAAAATAGAACAATTTGCCCATATGATTGTAGCAGATTCAGGTTCTCTCGTTATTCCACTCCCGCTTCATTCCTTTAAATAGTTCACACTAATGAGTTTCTGCTCAATATTTGCATTAGAAAAAGTGCTTTGAAATGCAAATGATCCGGTACCTTAGGGTGCTCTACAGCAGGCCATGCATTGCAATTGAACAGGAAATCACATGCAATATTTTATTGAGTCGTTGGCCAGTGTCCAACGAAACGCGTGTGATTATGCAATGACGCGTATGTCTGACCTAGAAATGCAATGACATCTCATCTGGCTTCCTAATGACGGTCTGGAATGTTCATACTCAATTCAGCAGCGAGCTGGGATACCAATCAACCCCGACTTTCCATCCGAGCATGTTTTATCATCATGAAATGATCCACATATGTCACCACTCCTTTAGGGCCCTATTTAGTCAATCAACAGCCTCAATTTGTGGTTTGGTGAATGTCGTTAGAGGAAACGCAAGGGTGGATGGACTCCTGTTTCTTTTTCCACGAATCAAGAAGTCCCTCAGTGGGGACACACACGCTCGTTATGGACAGTGATTATCAACATGCCAAGCTGGGCTGGTAAACACGGAGTCATTTACTTTTACGAAACACTCCTCTCACATTTCTTCAAATGACGTCTGAACCTGTCTTTGGAGGGAAAACATCCATGCTACACAATCAGCCTTTTAAGGTCGGTTGGCGCTCTGCGTGATCTGGCCACATATTGACTCGACATACTGGCTAATGTTACTAGGCAGATTGGACTACGTCAACAATTTGCAGTGAATGTTCATCAATTGTCTATCATAGCAGGTTTTATAGAATATGTGTAGAAAGGTATATATAAAAAGTTAATCGCTTTTCAGAGCATGACAGTTTTTTTTATCTACAGTGCCTTGCAAAAGTATTCACCCCCCTTGGCATTTTTCATGTTTTGTTGCCTTACAACCTGGAATTAGAATGGATTGTTTGAAGGTTTGCATCATTTCATCCAGAGAACATGCCTACAACTTTGAAGATGTGATTTTTTTTTTATTGTGAAGCAAACAACAAATAGGACAAAATAACAGAAAACCTCAGCGTGCATAAATATTCACCCCCCTAAGGTCAGTACTTTGTAGAGCCGCCTTTTGCGGCAATTACAGCTGCAAGTCGCTTTGGATAAGTCTCTATGAGCTTGCCACATCTTGCCAATGGGATTTTTGCCCATTCCTCAAGGCAAAACTGCTCCAGCTCCTTCATGTTGGATGGTTTCTGCTTGTGAACAGCAATCTTCAAGTCTGACCACAGATTCTCAATTGGATTGAGATCTGGGCTTTGACTAGGCCATTCCAACACATTTAAATGTTTCCCCTTAAACCACTCGAGTGTCGCTTTAGCAGTATGCTTCGGGTCATTGTCCTGCTGGAAGGTGAACCTCCGTCCCAGTCTCAAATCACAGGCAGACTGAAACAGGTTTTGCTCAAGAATATCCCTGTATTTAGCACCATCCATCTTTCCCTCGACTCGAATCAGTTTCCCAGTCCCTGCTGCTGAAAAACATCCCCACAGCATGATGCTGCCACCACCATGTTTCACTGTGGGGATGGTGTTCTTGGGGTGATGGGATGTGTTGGGTTTGCGCCAGACATAGCGTTTTCCTTGGTGGCCGAAAAGTTCAATTTTAGTCTCATCTGACCAGAGCACCTTCCTCCATACATTTGGGGAGTCGCCCACATACCTTTTGGCAAACTCAAAACGTGCCATCTTATTTTTAACACTAAGTAATGGCTTTTTTCTGGCCACTCTTCCACAAAGCCCAGCTCTATGGAGTGTACGGCCTATTGTGGTCCCATGCGCAGATACACCAGTCTCTGCTGTGGAACTCTGCAGCTCCTTTAGGGTTACCTTTGGTCTCTGTGCTGCCTCTCTGATTAATGCCCTCCTTGCCCGGTCTGTGAGTTTTGGTGTGCGGCCCTCTCTTGGCAGGTTTGTTGTGGTACCATGTTCTTTCCATTTGAAGATGATGGATTTGATGGTGCTCCGGGGGATCATCAAAGATTTGGATATTTTTTTATAACCCAACCCTGACTAGTACTTCTCAACAACTTTGTCCCTGACTTGTTTGGAGAGCTCCTTGGTCTTCATGGTGTGATGCCTGTTGCTTAGTGGTGTTGCAGCCTCTGGGACCTTTCAGAAAAGGTGTGTTTATACTGACAGATCATGTGACACTTAGATTACACACAGGTGGGCTTCATTTCACTAATTATGTTACTTCTGAAGGTAATTGGTTGCACCAGAACTTTTGAGGGGCTTCATAGCAAAGGGGGTGAATACGTATGCACATGCCAATTTCCAGATCTTTATTTTTAAAAATAATTTTTAATATATATTTTTTTCTCATTTCACTTCACCAACTTAGACTATTTTGTGCAGATCCATCACATAAAATTCAGATTAATAAAACATTTAAATTACAGGTTGTAATGTAACAAAATAAGTAACTAGCCAAGGGGGGTGAATACTTTTGCAAGGCATTGTATGCTATTTCCTGAAATAGTTTAAACGGTCTTAATTAATGGACGCAGGGAGATCACTTAGATTGTCTATTTGTCCATAAAATCTGTAACAATAGCCCCAATTTACCTTTTAAGATTTGTATACGAATAACATCCTGCTGCTTTCTGCAAGCACACCAAGATGACACGATTTGTTTGCAATGATGCTTACACAGTGTGGAGGCCCTGTGCTGGCCAGTTATATCATTCCTGTCCTTAGGCTATAAACAAATCACGTTGTAATGGTAAAGGCATGTGCTGATGGCTCATCTTGGCTCTCCTAAGTATGGTGGTGCTCCTTGCAAATTACAGTACCAAAATAAATAAGCATTTCTGTAACTGTGTAGCTATGTCATTAATGTAAATAGGCAGGCTGACCAGTTGCACACTACATTCCAAGGCAGCAATGTTTTACTCCCTTTATCTTGTATTAAATGATTGCTGTTCTTATAGATACAACGCAAAAATAAACGTCTCCCTTTTGCCCATTTTCCCTTCTCTCTTTCTCTTTGTTTATAAATCATGACCATGCATGACCATCCAATGGCTGTGTCACTACGGAAAATAAGTTAGTGTCTTGGCAAAAGCACAAATTTGGCTGTGAGATGTAGACTACATCCAAATAATTTAAGCAAATACTCCATTCACAGAAGAGTATTTAACTCATTTATACTTGAATGAACCCAAATTCTCGCAGATTTGCGATATTATGTCTTCAAATTCCCAGACTGAGTTTGCTGCTGACCTATATAAATGGGTTTGTGTTGGACATGAAACAGACGGACCTTTGGAAAAACAAGGACAGCATGAAAATTGCCACACCAATAGAATCATTTAGTTACATATTCACCCCATCCACAGCTCGGGGCTGTTAAACACTTATTATAACAAAACATCGCTGGTTTCCTGCACACTTTCAACAATTGAGCGGTAATGGAATCTCCTTGAAGGAAGAAACCCAAAGCCTCCGTACCTCCACAGATAATTACTGTAGGGGAGTTGCATGGAGCCACAGCATGGACTGTTGTGAGTGAAAATGAGTGTAGCAGCTGTGGCCTGCGGGCGTTAGGTATCCTTGGCTTGTGTACAGCATCACATCAACGTGGACAAACCCTGGTCAGTGCCTGAACAACACAGCCATTGTGCGCAGGCACCTCGGCAGTCTCCTTGGCTTTGTCCGGGCAGGATGTTCAGTAACCAATCCCTCGGGGAGAGTTTCTCCAGGTGGTACTACACATTCTCAAACCGTGGAAAGGATTCGGGGGGATTTGAGTGGGTAGAGCTCTTTCAGACACAGCAAGCTACTGGCTTACCAGTGGGGCTAAAGGGTTTTCGCAAAGTTTGTGTAAACTACAGCTCAATGAGGAGTACTGTCAAAGAAGGGTCAAATGCTTCTGAGTGGGTAGGTAAACAGAGGTGTCTAGGGCTTAAACGTGTAATGCTGCCATACATTATTTATGTGAACCTCCCGGGCTTGAGATCCTCTCTTTTTTCAGCAACAATCATAAAATTACCGCGTCTACTTCCTCTCAAGTATGACGAAGGCATGGTTGTTCTATGCTGCTTCAAAATCAAGAGGTTGATAAAAGACCTGAGTGGGCCAAATACCGCAGACACTGGAGCATGCACCCATTGCATTTTAAAAGGGCCAATCAAAAAAGGGCTTTCCACAGACTATGGTATGAATGCAAACACAGGGTTCTTAAAGCTATGGGGGTGTCAGCTCCGGCAACAAGTGAGCCGACTGCTGGCTGTGCGTCCCTATTCCCACTGCCATGTACTAGCCCACCCCCTGCCCTCTCTGCTCCCAGTCAACTCAGTAATTGGCCTGGTGCAGCTAATCAGACCACCATGCAGGGACCTAATGGTAACTGTTACAGACTGAAACCAGCACCCTGTGAAAATCTGACTTGAGGGATTTGGGTCCAGTAATAAGATTAGGGTGGTAGGAGCTGGTGGAACCCGTTATGAACAAGCCAAGGTTTTTTTTTTTTTTTTTTTTTTTTTTTTTATTGGTAATCCATAAACAGCCAAAGTAACAGAAAGGAGAGCAGAGGTAACAACATGTGGCAATGTCCGATGCGAGCAGGACAACTAGTTGGCATCTAGGCCAGGGACCAGGGGGTGAAATCTATATCAAACGATCCCGCTCAAAGCTCACATCACAATGCCCAGCAGCCAGTCAGTCTACTGCGTTGTTTATAAACTCCACACACAGTCATTGCATGAGACCACATGGTGTGACTTTCACAAACAGCACTGTGCAGCCTACCCCCATCAAAACCACATTCTGAATGAGGAATATGGTAAGCTACTGTATAATAAATACATACTGAGTGCTACAAACAGGTATGACCAGGTACAAAAAAAGCTACACTTACTATGTTCATGAGTGTGAGGACATAGTTCTGCACGTGCTCTTTGCCATGGAAGCGCACCACTGAGTCGTCCACAGCTAGCAGCACTTCGATGTTGAATTCGTTCTTCTTGGCATGCCTGCGTTTGCGCTCGGAGACTGATACACTTTGCTCGACCATTTCCAAAGCATTGGGAAGGTTTGCAATTCCAAAGTTTGTCACTAGAAATAGAATAAAGCAAAGATTAGAGAAAAAAACCATTTACGAATGGTAAGGAAAGATTTGAACATGCTTAAATTTCATCCTGTTTATCACTGCCTAGCAACATAAAGAATCAAGGCCGGTCAACTGGTCAACAGACAGGAGATATCTTGTGGAAGGATCAATGGCGCCTTGTTCTTTTCAGCCCCCTAAAAAACGTAGCAGTAGAACACACCCTGGAGTCATAAATCCTCAACAGCCTGTAGGATCCAGAGGCAGAGATCTATTTCCTACCGCTGCAGGGTGTTTGTTCAGGTCACAAACCCTGTCTGACTCCTCATTTCTATTTTTGTATTGAATTCACCAGTAATTCATCCCCACTCTCGCATCGAGATTAATACCACTCAGTAGTTTGGTGGTCCTTCATTGAACCATACCACAGGACGCACCCTTCTATCAGAAGAGGCGAGTGCTTGATCATTTGAGATGCCTTCTAGAGGAGGCAAGAATCCGATGTTCAGTTGCTGTAACTGAGAAATGCGGTACTGTGTACATAAAGGTGGGAGGGGGAGGGCCGTTGTACTTCATGTACCATGAATCTAGTCGAAGCACATACATTTTCTGAGGTTAATTTAGCAGTTCCCAAACACAGCAGGGCTGTTTGTGAAACTGGGAATGCATCGGGATCAAAAGATGTCACATACATAGAGTCTATGGTTTTAAAAGCTTGCCATTTTGCATGGGGTGTGACGTAGCATTTCACCGCATAACTGCAACAAATCTTTCTCTCAATAATATACCATACTATACAGTATATAATATAGTAAGTGCAAAGTATGATGAGTGGCATTGAGCCAAAAGAGAGAAGCAGACATTATGCATGTCATCATTGCACACAGTACATGCAGCCACAGACCAATTTCTGTAAGGTAATAATAATAAAAAAGAGATGCAGAGAATAAGAAACTGTTCATTAAATACGACGGGTCAGATGGAAATCTTATTAAAATTAAATATACCAAATTTTAATCTTTCACGGAATCATTTTATACGTTTTTTAGGTAAACAATTCACAGTAGTACATTTTCTAAAGATGTGTCGATCTACAATATGATTACTCTTATGAGGCTAAAGCTACTGAAGGTTTAAAAAAAGGAGAATAGCATAGTTTTTATTGAATCATATGGACAATAACCTGAACTTCATTCGAGGCCACTTAAAGGCACTAATAAGGTTTTCTGCACCTGTCTTTGGACCTGTGCATCTTTTATTCTAAAAAGGAGTACCTAGCGTGGAATTGCAACCCTTTGTTCTATGGAACCAGACCAAGCATTAAAACAAAACTCTAATTGAAACTACTCTAATTGAAAATCCTACCGTTAAATGGACAAAGTAGTGGACATGTAGTGTTGAAGTAGTGTTGTTTCCAAAACTAGGTTCACTGTATGTATAGAATATTATGAGTTCCAAAACGATAAATTGTCTTTATATTACTAGCAGCACAACTCTAGCCATGGTCAGAGATTCACAGGTTCACAATGGTCTCCCAAAACACAGTACATCTGCAAGCTGTAGCTTATAGCGGATGTCAAGATAGAATTTAATTACATTTTATAAATTATTAAAAAGATGGGATAACCACCAAGGACATGGACTGTCAAATTAAATCATAATAAAATGTCATTGTGTAGTGTGCACTGTCATAAGGAACCATTTGAGGATCCACCATCTGGACGATCTTCAGTATGGCAAAATCTAACGGATGGCTATTTCATTAAGTAAATATTAATTTCATATCAGATTTAAAGAATAATACAAATATCATACGAATATACATATAAATTAATCCTCATTTAAACGTATCCTGTGCTAGCATAATGAAATTTGGAATGAACTGATGAATCAGAGAAGTCTATTAAAAATTTGTACAACACCCATGGGCTAATGCGTAAGAGCTATGCAGAACATTGAACAGGCCAATAGATCAGTTTTACAGTCACAGACACTGGATTGTGGAATTCATTGTGCCTATAATGGTAGGAGTCAACCACCAGATGCTCAAGCTATTGTTACAGCAGGGAAGAAATATAACAGTATAATATAAGCAATTCACAGCAGAGGTTTTCTTCACTTTCACTATTAAAATTTATTATTTATTTTCCCCCAGTACTACCATAGGAGCCCAACATATCTAATTTACCAGCTCCTGGTATAAGCAGCGTGTTAGGTCGGTCTGTTACTCTGGTATAAAGAAAATTAAGTCTAATGACAGATGACCTCCCTATTGTTTAAAACTATAAAGAGGACATCTTTGTTAAAATAACAGAAGTTAAATAGATATCAATGGAATCTGAAGCATTCAGACAGACACACACACACACACATACACACACACACACACACACACACACACACACACACACACACACACACTCACACTCACAAACAGTGCCTCTCCTGTTGCTGTAAACATCACACTCTTTGACTTTACCTTCGTTGTGGAGGTCCGCCCTTTCCTGGCCCAGTTCCCTTTTGACGGCAGACCTGCGGTAGACCACGTGCACCCGGCCCTTTACTTCCACTTCCTGCTGGCCCTTCTCCAGGGGCTCAATGAAGAACTCCCCGTTATCAGTGCGGATCAGACCGGCCTGGAAAGAAATAAGTCACCAAATTAGTTCACTTCGCCTTCTTTTAGGGGCAGTAATTGGACTGGGTCCTGTAATTACAGAGCTCCTAATCAATCGGAAAAAACGTAGCAATATGCTGCCTCCTGGGGATGACGCAGGTAGAAGTAATTGTGGGTTGTTTATAGAAAGCAATTTTCCGATCATTTTACAAAGGCTTTTTCTGAATCTCTGTGGGTTTTGGCCTGACCATAAACAAATGTATATGTTTTCACTGATCTCTATTGGGAAGGGAACAGCTATTCATAAAAGGTCCCATGTCTACAATAAATTGGATGTCTATTTCAAAGCAATTTTAAAATGATTCACCTATCTTACCGAACAGGTGGAGATGAATTAGGAGAGGAGAGGATATTTTCATAATGTTTCATCGGTGGTACCCTGGCACACTGTGATGAATAGTAAGAGAGAGTATGGTGGAGGAAGTCTTCGATTTAAGTTTCAAGAGAAAGTACGCACATATGGCACACTCATCTCAGAGCGACTGAGTCAACTCTGCTATTCTGCTCGAGAGACACAGAGTGCACAACCTTGAAGTGTCCCTGAAAATACGAAAATCCCTTTTGACTGTTGAGCAGCTTAATGACACAAGAGATACATGGCGGGCATAAAACAAAAGCAAATATTTCAACAGCAATCTCAATGTGTAAACATCTGCTATTTGGGGACTCTCTCTGTTGCCTCTTTGTCTATAGCACAAATTAAATATTTGTATTTATTGGATTAGTAATAACAAATTTAAATCCAGGACTTTCATGAAAGATTCACACTGATCAAGGTTACATACAATTCAACCCATCAACACAACAACCTCTATTTGGTATCATTCGTATTATATCGGAGTTCCAGAAGTTCATAAAGCACTGTTTACAGTGTGAATTACATGTCTTTGTAATCCATTATCCTCATCAAAAATGTGTTAGCCTATAAATATACTATCAAACAGAGAATATAAAAGCACGCAAAAAACTGTAGAAAAGTGTATTGTATTCAAATTCAAAGTAAGATAAAAAACTTCCATACATCTTTTCAGTACAACCTTAAAACACAACACAAACCAAGAGAAGAGAGCGGAGAATATCTAGTAAGAGGGAGGGGTAGCAGAGGGATCCATTGAGTTCAAACCAGGAAATGCCAAGCACGACTTGGTCAAATGCTTTCTCTGTGGTCTTTTCACAGGCGGGTGGAAAGTGAACTTGGGGCTGTCTGGAGGAGGACATCTAGCTAAACATCGGAGAAGGAAGCAGGCAGGCCTCGGGAGACAGGGTTTCAGATATAACATGCTGTTTAGGCCTCACCTGTGCTTCGTAACAACCC
The DNA here is from genome assembly GCA_026901105.3 of Galaxias olidus. Classification (NCBI taxonomy): domain Eukaryota; kingdom Metazoa; phylum Chordata; class Actinopteri; order Galaxiiformes; family Galaxiidae; genus Galaxias; species Galaxias olidus. Next base: position 426,047 of record JAPMUY010006461.1, read on the forward strand.
CTGTAGATTGGAGATGTTGGAACATCTTCCGCTTGGGTTGAACTTCAACTGACAAGTTTGAAAATTACATCTAGGAAAACATTAATCCACTGTATATACCTAGCTAAAGGCACTGTCTCATGATATAATTATGCCAAGCAATTATATCAGTAAAGTATGAGGTATAGAGGATAATAGGCTTAAATGAAGAAGTGAACTGTAAGGTCCAGAGGGAAGAAATCAATCCACTCTACATAATTTAACACGATAAAATGAATTCCCTTTCATTCCTAATAAAAAGATGGCCATCAGTAGCAGATTGGTCAAATGAAACTAGAAAAGTTGACTAGTTTGAAAGTTTACTGTCAAGAGGAACAAACTGAGAATCCACAATCCAGAAAAGAAAGTTACAATGACCAGTCATTAGAGCTGTTTAGAAGTACTTGAATGCAATAGATGCATTATGGACCCTTATTATTTGTCAACCCTGTATAAATAATTTAACTACTACTACTAATAATAATAATAATAATAATAATAATAATAATAATAATAATAGATGATAATAATAATAATAATAATAATAATAAATTGTACCAACGTAAGGCTCTTATGCGCTTTGCAGTTAGATGATCAGAGCTCTGAGAAAAAGGCAAGGCCAATGATGGATTCACATGGTTGTGGGGTATAATCATAATTACCATCAGTGTCACGCTGTCCCACCTACTGAATATGAATGTGTGGCAGAGGTTAATGCAGGTATAATTTGGTGGGATGGAACACTTGAAAAATGTTAACACGATGAGTTAGCAACACACTTACTTCCAGAGATAAAGTAAAGTGTATTGTCACAGGGCGAAATCAAAGCTTTTTCGGACACATAATTAGAGCACTCAATACTATAGCGAAAATCCACTGCTGCCAAGAACCCCCTCCAAATAAGCAAATATATCTGAACCCTTCAACTGACTGACTAAAGTCATTACAAACCCTGGATGTGGGTATGTATATAAATCAGTGGACCTCTGACTCCCAAAATCACAGCACACACTTTGCGAAGCCACACACAAGCCTGGGGTAAACACATCCAAATGGCTGTACAAAAGTGACACCGAGGTATGTCAACTGATGGCTAACAAGGACCCCACAAGCCCATGATTGTTGCAGCGCAGACACCGGTGCCGGCCAGGTACAAAAGTGTCTTCAGAAGGTAATCTGGTTGTGACATCCCTGAAACTCTTTTGAAGATGCATGCAAACAAAGTCTAAGGAAAGAAAAGGGCCCGTAGGCTGAGGATGATTGAAGAACAATGTGAGGCAAGTCAATGTCTACACTGTCATAAAGGGAGCTTAACCTGAAATTTGCAGCAGATAGTTTTGAAACATATAATTTAGGTCGCAGGCATGCATTTTGTTTGATCCTAGGAGCAATGGAGTATAGTTCTATTACGTGCACGGGTGCATGGATGAGCGAGTGAAAAAAGCAGATGACTTGATCACTTGTAAATGTATCGTTCTTGATCATAGAGGAGAAGAAAATGACCAACCTGAATATAAACGCAAACACTGACCAAGATTTTCCTTCATCCTTCACCAAATATTACAGACTAGGCAAAGATGAACAATGAATATTAGATGCGCGCTCATTTGCATAGAAAACAAATCTCCTGGCCTGATCAATGAGTGTGGAACTAAATGAGGGTAATAGCCAGTGCTGACTCGTCAGGGTGAGAGGTTGAAATAATAGTGTGGAACAGGTCCTCAGGGCAGGGGATTAACAGTTGATTCCTTTTCATCAGCTTTTACGGTGATGTGCCAGAAAGGGCATGCATAGTCGGGGATTAGAAAAAGGATTATATATTGTCTGGTATTCCATCACCAAGGGACAGATTTTACAAATAGATTTTTTTTTATCATGATTGTATTACTTGATTGAAATGGAGTGAGGGGGAAAAGTCTCAACACAAGGTGTAATCACATGACATACCTGCTTGAAAAGGCTGAAGCTTTAAACTCCCAACTTCATTACAAACTGTGAAGCTTGATATATATCACTGCACAATGCCAAATAATAACTATTGGTTTTCCTTTATTTCCAGGCTCCAAATTACCCCCATGTGTCAGTCATTTTTTTGTGTCTGGGTGTGTACGCATGTGTTACAGAGAGAGATAGAGAGAGAAAGAGAGAGAGAGATTAAGCGTGTTTCGCGATGATAATGGAGTGAAATCTTGGACACCCTCTGATGGAGGGGATGCTTTCAGAGCTTGTGATCGGGGCCGTGCCCAGTACAGAGAGGCAACAGAGCAAGACTTGTACAAGTACAGTAGGCCTGGACGCTCTCCTAAATAGAACAATTTGTGCAAGCATTTTCCATCTCCCAAAAATGGGAAAGTAGGATCCAACCATGTTGCGTTAAGAGTGGGTGTTAACCACACATTACATCAGTGAGTTTGATCCAGGTCTGTTGCTAGGTGGCTCTTTCTCTATTTAAGTTATGGTCACAAAAATAGTTCCTCTTCCGAGGCCAGTCATCCTAAATACTCATGTTTCCATCACACATGTCATTTGATCCGAAGTCATCCGTGCTTATTCCCAGCACACAAGTAGGACCAGTGTAATTCTAGCCATCAGTCGTCGCCTGCAGAACAATACTGGAAGTGCATCTATAGCACACAGCTGTTGACATCCAACAGAGGCTTCAAATCCACCTTTCTTGGAAACACAACCCATTAATCTGATGTTTGTGCAAAAACATGCATTTACATTCTATGTGTGCCTTAACTGTGTGCTCAACTTTTTTTCTTTTTCTTTTTTTCATTTTGTGTTTGTAGACAAACATTGCAGAGCCTCAAGTATCAGAGATTCCCCAGAACTCCCCTCCCTCTTTGATGCCAAGGCAAAATATGCCTATATGAAATGCAGTTTGCCAATGACAGGTATTTTTGCACGTTGCTCGTCCTCATTAGTCATGTGCTGGATGCCTGGGATGAGCAATTTTGCCATTCTGGGCGCATGGCAGCGTACCAAGATAACGTAATCCGTTACTGGTGGTGATGTCATGTGTCTCTCTTTTCAGACCTTATGAATTGAGACTGTCTGACTGCCACAGCTCAGCAATGACTGTCATCAAACAAGTTGTGGGGCTTGGGGCTTAGTAAGAGATCGGGGAGCACATGATATACATCTGGATTAAAAGTATACTTTAGATCTGATAAAGGAAGTCTGTGTAGAAAAAGAAACCTCCAAGGCCAAAAGCATAAAAAAGTGTTTTAGGTAAACAACAGTAAATCTGTGCCAAATGTGCGTTTTCTGCTCTGATTAACCCTTGTTTGCAGTCTTTTGAAAGCCATGGCCAAACATCCTTTGAAGATACAAACTGTAGCTGGAGGCTAAAGACACAGTAGGAACACTATCCAAGGCCCACAGTGCACCTTAGTGGGAAAGACGGCCCGCATCCATGCCTCCACAATTATCTGTGTGCTTCTTCCATTCAGCCTGGCCTTTCATCAGGCATGATCTCCACCACAGTCATTCACATCAAGCACGAATCCTAAAACTAAATAATATTGTCTTGGAGTTGTCTGCGCACCTTCAAATACTCTCTCCAAAATCCCAGCACGCACAGGCATGTCCATGATTTTGTTGGCTTGAGTTCAATGAAACACATGGACTATATTCTTATGCCAATCTAATTTCCTGGACAGAGGTGATAGCCCCTTTTTACTTGTTTCATCATGGTGGTGTCATAAAACAAGCCTAGTGGACACAAAAGACAATGTTCACTTTAGCGCCGAAAGAAGATAAATGTCTTTAAACATTCAAATTGGTAAGCTGCCTCTGAGAGAATCTTACATTTCTCTAAAAAGTAACTAAGAGCAGCATTGCTGAACCAGCAAATGACATTATCAGGCTTTGACATATACTGTATCTATAAAAAGAGTTTGTCCTGACAGAATAATGTGTGATTGTTATTGAATGTATGTGTTTGGCCATTGATCCATTGTCTCATTCCACATTTTCTCTTTTTACTGTCTCTAAAAGAGAGAACTGGGTATGGAATTGACGGGATTGGCTACAGCCAGTCAATACCCTATAGTGCAGACACAACAGCGGCAGCTGAAATGTCCTGCTATTCCATACAATATGTTGAACACAGAAACAAAATCAATTTCATACTGTATCATTATAAAACCAAACCATTGCCAAACTAGCTGAGGTATTCTCTATTTGTTGAGCAAACAAGGCAGGGTGGTGCTTAAGAGCATAATGTGGTCTCAATATTTACGAGTGATTCCTTCCCTTTTGGCCATACAGGCAATGTTTTTATATGTGCAACTGAAGCACATAGGCCAGCATTGTCTCTCAACCACTGGCTCATGCTATCTTTGACACTAACCAATGATCTACTATGTTGAACAGAAGAGGACTTAAGACTAATTTCTTAGTATCAATGAGTGATTTCATGGAAAGAAATCCCAAAGTGACAAACACCTAATTCATTTCAATGTTTAGTGTGTGATGTACTATGGTGCACAATGCGATGTGGTTAGATGCATTTTGTTTCATTGTTGCACGATCAGAGACACGCAAGAGTTAAACTGTCCTCTGCTGTCTCCCACAAACTAATATTCTCACCTTCCCCCTCTCTCTCGTTTTACACAAATACACACACACACACACACACACACACACACACACACACACACACACACACACACACACACACACACACACACACACACACACACACACACACACACAAGAACTACAATTACAACAGGCTAACATAGTTCAATGAGGTTATAGATATTGATAGAGAAAGGAACAAGCTGTTAAATCTGTGTTTTTGAAAGGACAAGTGGCCAGTGGAAGGCAAAGTTCAAAAATGGTCTGACATTCTCGCACCCCAGGTGTATGGGGACTTGAAGACTTACCAATTAGTCTCTATTAGCTGTGTGCTTTCCTTTTTTGTCTGCACAGACGCTTTAAAGGTAATGCCAGAAGGTCATCTTTAGCCATTTACAAAGCTTGTTCTTTCAGTCGTAAAGTTGGCATCAGAGCCCACTAACTAAGATATATGGCCAATACAAATAGTGAGTGGAGACATTTATGGATAAATGCCTATTTACGGTCTTATCTATCATTAAATGAGCCCTGCAAAGTGCTGAAGGTCTCTGCTCTATTCAACTACAATGAATGAACTTGTCACTTTGTCTCATGTGCACATCGGCTAAATAGGACACGCAGCCTATCTACTGCAGATGTAAGTATTGATTTATAGCTACTATTAGTTTCCTTCCAGTTTCTGTTTTAACAGTAAAACAGAGTAAGCTTAATGTTTGGTTTTCCATAACAAAATGTTCTCTATTCTGTATTGGGTAGAGTAATGATGTATCAACTCAGAAACATATTAAATTATGACAAAATGATAGTAAATGCTTTTACGAGAGTTCAGATGGCATTCAAAAAGGGATGCTGAATCATCAGTGCTTTTAAAACGCTTATATATGGGGGCCTATAGGTGGGAGTAGGGCAACAGCTGTTCTAAGTAAAAGCCTTACATAATTGTAAGACAGATGCAAAGAAATACAGGTGGGAAGTTAGCACAGATAATATTCAACTTTGTGGCCACTGAGTACAAACTTGCAATAGGGCCATATCTACCACGCTTCACATCGTCAAAAAAGATGGTAAGGTGCCCCCTTTGAACTTATGAAGGGTTGACAGATGAGTGCCTTTGTGAAAATCAGGGCTAATGAGTAGTTACTTACCAGTCCATCACAGTTACTGATGGCCACAGAGGCCTCCGGCATGTCTGTTACATCTCCAGTAAACACACAGTCTCCATGAATACGCTCCTTGGCCTTTTCCTCAAAATCCTCCTGCCATTCCACAAAAGCACCGGGAGCCACAAGCCTTCTGTTGGCCCTCAGTCGGAGATGCAACTCTTTCCCAAAGACAGTGACGTTGAAAAACAAGTGCTGCCCAGCGGAGGTGAGAGAGGGCATCTCGGGGACACTGCGGGCCACCCGTACCTTGGCAGTGGGAGGTGAAGCACTTTTGCTTCCCGTACTTCCAGTTGCAGCTGAGACCACGTGTGAGATATACCGGCCCTGGGAGTCTGTGCTGAACGGCACGATAAGACCATATTCACTCAGCTTTCCAGAGAGATGTTCTGATGGAACAATTATGGTGAGGTGAGAACATTAACAGACACCAGTAAACCTTATTACACCTACATGCACAATTACATTTTTTATTTTTTTTTAATCATCCTGGGCCTTTATGATTTTTACATTGACATTCAGTTAAAATTGTTTGACACATAGGCTAGAACAGTGACGTCTGGACATAAGAACATATCCTTAGAAAACCAGATGCATGACTTAAAGGCTTGCTGTACTGTCCATCCCAGAGGATTTATAGAAGCTGCAATAGGTCGAAACACCTTGCTGAAAATTTTTTAATTTGTAATTACATGGACTGCTATGTAAGTTTCGTGTAATAAAAAGTTTTAAAATAACAAACACAACAATAATTGGCTTAAAAACTTACCGTGTGACTTTGCAGCGTTTGTATGATCCAAAAATAATAGACTAATCAAGCAGTACATACATAAATGAATACAATCCATAGCGACAGCTATTGTAGTTAGAGAGTTGCCACTTCAGCGTGAGTTGAAGTTTCCTTTCTGTTGTAAACTTTGAGACGCTATTCCCTCCTCCTGAACTGAGTCTGTGCGAAAAACCCTCAATCTTGAACTTTAACGAAGCCGGCAAGCATTCTGCAAGTTAGACGCCAAACTGACGGGTGGCCTATTCACAAGTGGTTCCAATTTTTTGGCCTCTGTTAAAATGCTGTGCACAAACCAGTACAGCCGCATCCATTTAGGAAGGCAATATCGGTTCGGCTGATGACGAAAGTTCCCTGGCTAATCCGTTAATTTTGTTTTAAAAAAGTACCGATAACCTTGACCGGCCGGCGGAACAGATTTGTTTCAATCTATCAAAATCAAGGATTTTTTTTCGCCTACTCAAACGTTTGCTAAGTTAGGATAAACACAGACGTCTCCTGTGCTAAAACATCTGCCGCGCAGTCGTGCACCATAGCGCACCGTTGGTTGGGTATGAGAAGAGGCACAAAACTACCCTCCAACTTTTCCAGCTCCACAACTTCTAACCAACCACTAGAGCGTTCGTTGAGGCGCCTTCTTCCTACTGGTCTAGGAGGTGCACATAGGAAGATTGGAATGCGTATGAAGTACTGGCGAATAGAACAGGCGCGAATGGATTAAGGTACTGCATATGCATATTTATACTACATATTTAACGAGAATAGTTTGAAACCCCTTTTTTAACACTATTTGAAGTTGTATTTTCCTAGAACCTGTTTAACAAAATGAAGTTGGCATTTTAAAGCCAAATAATAGACTTGAGTCATATAATTTCACAGCCATATAATTTTACCACTTTACCTTTGTCATAAAGCTTTTGTCTGACCAATGCAGGAAGATCACTTATAAATTGCAACAAAAAAAAAATGACTCACAAGTAAATTTTCCTTGTATGTCTGAAGGAGTGGACAGTGTGGATTCCACTAGGGTGAGATGACAGCCCTTCCCACTTCCTCATTGGGTGTTCATATTGCCAAACATTTAGAAAGCTGCATTCAAATATCAACCCAAACCCCCATTATTCACACTATGACTCCGGACACATACTTACAGCTCAGGAATTTGTGTTAATGAAGGGTATCAAAGGTGCTGACTCCAGATATCTCATTTTTACAGTGGAGGTGTCTAGACTGGACATTCTTTCTCCATTCCAAGCTGTTCCTGGAGTGTGTCTGTGTTCTGTTAGAGGACCTCCCCCATGCTTATTTTTTTCTGGCTGCAATTATCTCCATGCCTCTTGGACTGTCGAAGTCAAGCAGGTGTGTTTCTTTTGCATACATTCCCTTTTGGCATAATACAATGATGGAGTTGATTGTGATCCAAAACTTGGCATTTAATAGTCAAGCGGAACTTACCAAAGCATTATGAGATGGAAACCCTCAGCCTTGTAAGAAGTTGTATGCTCTTTTTCCCATCCATGGCTACAGGAGGGCTTTTACTATATCCAGGAAGCCAGAATGGCATTCATCAAAAGCAGAGTATTCAATTAAAACCACTAGTTTTCCCCCTTGAAATGAATAGCTCTAGTCAGAGTCTGAGATTGGATCAATGCACGAGAACAATTTTCTTGTCTTCTTATTACTACACTGCATGCATTAGTCCCATCTCTGTCAAAGAGTGTGCCCTGAGCGTAGACTTGAAGGGATGTTGTTCTACATTCAGTTCTATAGATACCCATCTTTTTTCATCAGCAATTGTGAAAGTTTTGCCTTTTGTCTTCTCTTTTTACCCTTGTAGTGAATGTTATAGTTAGAACGAAGTCGATGGTGTGAGATGCCATCATACTGAGCTCAAATGCATTGCATTTAACTTCAAACTGCTCTAAAATACGCCTTCTCCCCAAATGGTTTAAATGATGTTGTGCCAGCTCCACAAACATTTTGCCAATGTGTAGCACAGCAATTAAGTCCATGAGAGGAGTTGCAGTGCAGTTAGCTTCCACTGGAGAAACAACATTGAGCTGAAGGCAGTGGTGTGCTATGGACTCCTCTGTATGTGCTGCAATGTGGCTAGCCATCCCTGCTTGCTGAGAAAATATGTTACATTTCATCTCTGAGATGCAGGGAGACCCAACGCAGCTGCACGACTGCAGAACAGCTTGTGTAAAGAGAGAAAATATCAGCCAAGTAACTACTGAGTCATTTGGAAAAGTTATTTTAGTCTCCAGCCTTGAGCAGACAGAAGGTTTAGGGACAAGAGGTTCATTCTAAAAAAGAAGATCTTAAGTTTGGCTTCTTATGGGCATTTTAACAAAACGACAACTGTTAAAAAATATTTAATTTGATTTGTATAGGCACAAAGTAATTATTGGATAATTATGTGACAGTTTCTCATTATTTAGTTATAAGTTTACAAAAATGTACTTGCTATTCGTTTTGTTTGAATAATAACTATTTGCTGCCCAGGTGAACCTGCAAGAAATTAGTCCACTGAAGTATATTTTTTCCAAATCATACAGTGCTTGGCTGGCAATCCAGTTTTAGTGTAGACACTATCTATTTTATCTAAATTATTCTTAGGAAAAAAGACTATGCATTTGATTTTTTTGTAGAGGAAGAGGAAGTACATAGTTCATAATACACCTTTGCCTTAGTGTTTTAATTACTAAAATGTGTACAAGGCAATGGGCGCTTTGCAGTGTTTGGATGTTGGTAGTCTACTTGAGCTGTGCTAAGAGGCTATCATAGAGGTTTGTGAGTTCCGAGAAGGGAGCAGGGTGCACTCCTGCCAAGGCAGCGAGCCTCCTCTCCTGAGCACTCTCTCATCTCCAGAGGGAAGCTTTTCAGATGAAGTTCATTACATCCCCTCTAGCCGCTTAAGTCTCAATGCAGCTCTTTGTCTTTCGTAATCTGTGGATCCCTCAGAACTGCTAGCTTGAGTTACACATTGGAGAGTATCGCAATGAGTCTGGAAAGCATTTCAAAGCGGAGAGGCCGCAATGTCGTCCCACCATGGTCTTCATGTCCTGGGCTTATCTTGACCTGGAGTCAAGTTGACCACATGCTGCAATGGAATAGCTTTCCTCCATGTTCTAATGTTGTTTTTTTACGAACTTGTCCTGGGTTGGTTAAAAGCAACTGAAACTAAGAAACTAAATTCCCTTTTTATGAAGGGGGACGTGTGGCGGCCTAATCTGATTGTGTGTGTTTAGTTTTTTTAATTACCAAACAAATTTGCCTTACAAGAGATAAATCATGTCAATAATACTGAAATGAATGAAGTGTGGCAAGAATGCTTACAAGACTAATAAAACTACAAAGGTCATTCGATATGCACCACTTGGTTTCCATTTGCAATAATTCAGGATAGGCTGCAATGTGATAAAAATCCAAACAACTACCGAGCTCCCAAGATAAGCCTGTTATGCCATTACATATAGCGGGAAGGGATCTGGGATATCAACCTTTCAAAGCAGGTCAGCGGAGCCAAAGAAGCTTGTCTTCCTAAGGGCCGGTCAACCCTGTACATCTTCAAGGGGGCCAATAATCCCTCTATGATTGTATTTGTCCTTTCCCCCCTAAAGGTGTAGACCAATTTCCAGGTCCATATACTGTAATAACTGTTTTAGAGGAATATTCTGATTTGAGTTAAATAAACGTTAAAATGCAATTTTACATCAATGCACTGAAAATGAACCATCTTAATGCTCCAGGTTGGGGTGACACAGACACAAAGTGTGGATTGAATATCGGTAGGTAATGAGATAATGATTTGGCTCTCGGTTATCTATACCTCAACTCACTGTGAGTCAAAAGTGTAAAACACTCCTGCTTATTATTATATATATATATATATATATATATATATATATATATAAATATATATATATATGTATGTGATAAGTAATAAAAGGTAAAAATCTAAAGATGTTCCATAATATAATTTTTGCATGGCTTATTGGAAACTGATAGTCAAATAAGTCAAGACATGATGGAATTTTATTTGCATGGTTTATTTTGCAGAAAAAAAAGAAAGAGCATTGGTAAGAAATGACTTGGAAAAATATAAACATACACCTTTCATCATCGAATACTTGGATACAAATTGGTACAAATGAATGAAGGTACTTACAACTCTTTCTTGTTATTTTTAGGAGCCAAAAGGTTTACTTTTCTTGTTAATTGGTGTCTTGCCACATTGGTTAAATTGAAAGACTGGGAGGGCAAACTATCAGAAAAATATAAATTTTAACTGAAACCCTTTTATTCCACAAAGTACAATGTTAAAAGCCAAAGGGGCATCCTTACGGTTCAAAGTTCCCAAATACCTACTGCACAACTTTACAGATATTTGATAACAAAATAAAATTATATTTTAAACAAAAATATGCAGAAAACAGTATAAAAAGAGTTAATAAATGTTAGCAGGTCATACAATTAAATGCATTTAGTATGTGATATAGTAACTAAGAGTGTGGCGAGTGGCTTGTAGAGATAATTCAAAATAAGAACAATCACAAGCCCATACTATTAATCACATTTTCACCTAAACATTTCTGGAATAAAAGCAGCTTTAACATCCTGTTACGCTTCCATAGTAAATGGTAAACCTGTTTTTTGTTACTCTATAAAACCCACCCACACACAGCGGATGCTGAGGGGTACTATAATGCATAACCTAACAAAACGAGTACACTTTATCCGTTGCAGTACAATATGTTCAGACATATATTTTGCTGTGGGCCGTAAAATTTTACTCATAGAGCAGGCCTGGGAAAATCGAAGCAGACACTGTAATTCTCATATTTTTGTGCTTAGAATACACATATTATCCTAAGGTTATCCAATCAAAAAATACAGTACCCAACGGCTAGATCACATTATTATCAGCTTCAAATAGGATTCTAGTACATTTAAAATTAGGACACAGCAAATCTCCCAAACATTTAAGATGTGCGACAACTCCCCAAATAAACAGGACCATTGGGCAGGACCATTGGGTTCTGAGAGCAAACCAGCAAATATTTTTAAGAAAAATATACAGCAGGTTCAAATGGGCCTATAGTGGCATAATTGTCCTGTAGTAGCATTGTATTGTGTATTTTTTATTGTGTATAAAAGGACACGGCACTTTTAAATGTTGTTCTTTTGTTTGTACAGTAAATTATTTGTACAGTAAATTATTTGTACAGTAAATGAAATGCAGCTCATTTTGTTTCATGTTGCAATGATAGATTTTCTATAAGCAAACAATTGAATGATTCAACCCATATATTTTTAAACAAATTAAGCAACCCCTGACGATGTGCGCAGTAAAATATTCAAATAAAATAAAATTGACACATATATTTTTGGACCAACCTCTTTGTTCTCAAGGAAACGCTATCTAAAGATATCTTTTTTGGAATACATTTTTTTACTAGCCATTAACAGGAATATTTGAAGGCAGTTATTTCATAGAAAGCTACTAAGTAAACAATACCTTTCTTAAAAGGTAGGAAGTGAAATTGCTAGGCATTTGATTTACATTAATAAAAATACGAAACTGTCATGACTTGTCTTGAAGGCAATGTCCAAGAACTGAAAATATTAACAATTGAGTCTGTCTGGAGTGTGAAATGGCCAGGATTTGTACTTTGAAGACGTTTTACTGTTATTAGTTAGGTTGTAGCCTAACTGAACATAAACACATGTATTAAAAAACAATTATAACACTAAAATGTAACTTTGTATGTAACTCTTTTCAACAAAAAAAGCTGGACATTATTTGATTGCAATTCTATATTAGAACATATCTAAGAAAAGCAATAGGCACAAATTTCAGCTTGCATTGTAGTCAACAACATACACAAAAATGCAATATTGACAACAGATAAAAAAACAAACAAAAAAACGATAGTTAGCATTATCAGTTGGGTAAAATACACAGCCTCAACATTATTACACTTGTTTTTTAAAAGCAAGGAAGATAAGCATAGCATCATTTTGGCAAGTTCACAGTGATGTTTTCAGATGAATTCCCCACGGAAGGGAAGTGACTGGATGTTTTGCTGTTGCCAGCGGCAGCGCAGTCTGGCCAATGGAGTGTCCCTTGGGTTTTCAAACTCAGAGAAGCCCAGCTGGTTAAGGATGTTGTAAACCCCGGCCCTGGCAGCCACCTACCACAGGATGAACGCACAGGAAGCATTAAGGTACATGCAACACAACTGGTTGCAGTGCACTGGTCCAGTGTACTGTAAACATAACTACACACTTAATTTAGACTGGTATCGCAACAGCAACAACAAAAACGGGTCACACATTTCTATATTGTAGAATTAATACTTTATAGAACCAAGATGATGCGGGTTTGACTATGCTCTTGAGTTAGAATCACTACTGTGGTGTGAGGGAGAGAACACTACTGTGTGTCAGGGGTCTTTGGAAGCGAGTGGAAGGCTAGCTTGGTCAAGCTGACTCATGGTCCACTGTGGCTGTCCAACTAGGCATAATGGGCAGGAAGCATGGTGGAAGACCAGGGACATCGCAACGGGGGACCCAACAATACGGTGAACAAACCTCCTAGATACAGGCCTATTATAGACACCATTAAAACGGTAACAGCTTGTCCAGTTTACTCTGCTGGCTATTAACGGGCCATCGGCAGGCTGGGGGGAATGTGACTCCAAACCTCACTACCAGAACACATCAGCATTCCAGCCAAAGGTCCCAGAGTCAGAGAGGAACCGTGCTTGACTTATATGCAGCCTGAAGAAGAAACATTTAAACTGCACCAAACCGATCTATCTTTTTTCACAGCTTACCCATGTGTTTACATTTTTTATTTTCTAAACAAATGTAACTTGTTAATGACATTGTCATGGCATTTAAGATAAATACTGATATAAAATAATTGTAGGAATGAAATACTGGATAATGTGACACATGTAATGTAATACTGTAGGCAGCCATGTGGCCCCTACGCTGCATCAACAGGGGATATCCTCCTTGGGTAACACACTGTAATATTGAGCCGTGCTGTCTGTTCTACACTGTTGTGAAACGGTGGCTGGTTGTCTGTTTCTGTACTGTTGTGTAATGGAGACCTGATGCATGTTTCTGTACTATTGTGTAATGGAGACCTGATGCATGTTTCTGTACTGTTGTGTAATGAAGGCCTGTTTTCTGTTACTTGGCTAAGCCCAAGCTTGAGCACTAAATTGCTTGTCTCTTGAATAAGTTAATTGACTGCCTCTTAGTGGACAGGAACTAGGTTAACTCAAGCAATTTGCAATTGGGGCCAGGTCGCCACTGCAAAAGAGAACTCGTTCTCAGTTGGACTTACCTGGTTAAACAACGGTTAAGAACACGGTTATAAAAAACCTTTTCACGGTTATGAAAAAAGTTGATATGAAAACATAGCCAAATCAAGGATTCAATCAAATGTTTAGGCATAGCGATAATTTGCATTTATGCCCCACATTTTGCCCATTTATTGCCCCACAAAAAATATTTTATATTCATTATATTTGCATTCTGGTATTTAAAAATGTTGTGCCCCTTCTTAAGTCATCATGTGCCAATTCCGCCTGAAAGTCAACCTGGATGCGGATGGGTCTTGCCATGAAATTGCCAGTTCAAATCTTTGTCTATAAAGTTAGAAGCCATGTAAATCTGTGTAATGAAACATAAAGTGGGTTTGCCAGATCAGGCTGGTCGTACGAAGATAAAAATACGATGCAGTTTTATTCAGGAAATGTATTGTATTTTGTGGGGTAACGCTTTGAATTAAGGTCCTTGTAATAAGCATTAGTTAACATGTAATAACGTGTTATTAAGTCCTTATAAGATTCTTATTAAACATTATCATGTGTTAATAAGCCTATATAAGTGTTAATAACAGCATAAAAAAGACCCGGGTTTAATAATTCGATGGTGCGAACAGAGAGATTGTAACCATGTTGGCTTTGCTAGTTAAATAACGTTAACCAGTCAGCAAGCTGGTAGGCTTTTGACTGGGTTGATACTATTATTAACACAAATGTTTATCAGAATCTTAGAAGGACTTATTAACATGCTAGTACGTGTTAACCAACGCTTATTACAAGGACCTTAATTTTACTTTAAGATTCACGCAGTAAGCTTGGCAAGCTAGAAGCGGTGAGCATGCCTGAACCTGTATATCAGTAGTAGTGCCTGGCTGAAGCAAGTTTTTATGGGTATGACAAGGGTGAATGTAAACAAACATGTGGGGATCTTCAGAACAGCACCTTCAATGCATATTGAAACAACGGAGGAAATAATGTTAAGAAAACGTTCCTACCTCCTTAACATTTATCATGGACACAACCATGTGACCAAGTAAAATTTAATTTTAAGTACAAACACATATGGTTCAACAAGAACATTAATTGGGCAGTAGAATAAATACTGTCAGAAAAGAAAATGCTTGCACAGTCAATGACCCTTTAAAAATGTTTTCCACAAGCATTTGTTATCCCTGTCACCGTTAACAGTGTAAACATGTATTAGCAAAATCTAACTTAAAAATCTTGAAATGCAGTAAAACATTTGTCTATGACTGACCCCCATGGGAAACCAGTGTTCTGTGCCGTTGAGATGTGTTCTATCCTGAATCACCCAGCCCCCTTTAAAGCTGTCTAAAAAGGAAATTTGTGAAAAATGTTAAGCGATGATCTATTGCCTCTCAACAGATCCATTTGTTCTCAGAGGATTCTTTAAAAAAAACTGTTGGTAGACTAAGAAGCCTAGGACTTTGGCTAAAAGGAGCACGGGCAGCGAAGTGTTCTTACACCGTTGGTCACGTCCCAAAGTGCACAGTCACCCTCTTCTTCTGTGACGAAGGGTTTCACCCACCCCACTGAGTTCACGGATGCATCTGGTGGCCAGTGTATGTGTGATATTGAACAAAGCTGGCAGACGTGCCTTTCATCCCATATTGAGGAGATCACACATGCCAATACTCATTAGGTGGCTCCGATGCTACTGTGAGGGGACTGGCGGGGGGTGTTTCCCACAGTCGGCTATCTCAAAGGCCCCACATACCAAGCCAGCGCAGAGGGACAGGGAGGCCTCTGTAGCACACATCAAAACAGCTGGAGTGACTGATAGGGTGCCTCTCCTGGAGGCATCCGTGGCATCCACCGTGCACAAGCCTGCTCATTGTACAAATGGCCACATTGCGGTTGGCAAAACACGGATTTCGATTCAAATATTTCATCTGATGTTTTCGCTCTGATCTTGCCACATGGCCCTGAGGCAAAGTAGGCTAATGACGCCCGGAACAATATTTGTTTGGTGCACACACTGTTGACATTGAATGTTCAAATTTTTTTTGTCTTTATCTGCCCCTTTAGTATCCTGGCAACGCTACATGTATATGTTAGCTACATGGCAACCGTCTGCATAATTTATTGCACCTAGCACATGTATGGAGGACAGAGCTATAAACAGACCGGAGACCCATCCTGCACGTTGATCTTAGTGAGCCTTGCATTTGTGAAAGCAGAGATCAAACTAGTCCACACGCCCTGCCCATATGCAGGACAGGCTGTACAACTCGGTGCTGGCTAGTTGTATAACTCGGCTAGTGACAACGGTGCATGATGCAGTCACTAATGATCCTGTCACCATCACTGGCAATGGATTAATGATTCTAGCCAGGGCCGGGGGTCACTGCAGCGGCACATCACAGTGTCCAGTGCACTAATCACCACCTTGGCAACCATTCAGATCCTACGAGCTGATTCAAACATATTGAAAAGAAATTAGGGACATGGTAATGTAAATTTACATATCACCTCAACTGCTAATTAATCACATCAAGCATCAAGCAACATTATACCGGCTTCTTTGATGAAGGATATTAGCATTGCAGTAACAATACATACATAATAGGACATGCTGTACATTTTTATTATTCTGAAGTTGTGCGTACATGACTGAATAATTTGCTTTGTGTTGCCTTGGTTATGTCCCTTACATAGTGTACGTGCGCAATTAGATTTCCTTAGAAATCAAACGACATTTCTTATTCATAGCATTGGAGAATACACATCACTTACAGTATTTCTATTATCAAACAATTTTTCTAGTGATGTTATGGTCTAATATAAAATGCCACACTTTTCTAGGACAAATGTTTTGTTTTTTTCAAATCATATTGTTCACCTCCTTCAGGGAAAAGTAGATTTATTCATACATTTTCTTTTTAAACATTCAGCCAGATCAGCCAGATAAGATACACGGTTATACTTGTAAACGTAAAATGCAATTGGTACTTTTACACGATATAGATAGTTAAAATAAATTCCTTTCGCACTTGAATTGGGAACTAAAAAAAGGGTACCACTTTTTCTGCTTCAGGGTAGGCTGGTTCAAGGAGCCTTAAGCACAGATGACAAGACATTAATTTGTTTTGGCCACATGAAAGCTCGATTGATGTCAATTACCTCTAGGGCAGGCTATCCTCTATGTTTAATCTGCAGGGTGGAAATTGGATTGTACACTATTGTTGTGCAAGGTTGTATGTGAGAAAGTAGATAAATTTATTTTTAAATGGCATTTTTGCAGATTTTGTGTCAAGTTATTCTACCATCAACAACAGTGGTTTGAGGTAAGTTTATTACAAAACAGCACTATGACAATCAAAATGTAAAACCTTGGCTTAATCAGAAACATTGCAATAAGCCATCACTCTATGCTTGGGGATACTAGTAACAGGGCACTCATTTGTTAGGAATGCCCATAAATTCCACGCTTTACTGTAGGTGCACAGCTGGCCAAACCAGGCTAAACGATTAATGTACCAACAAAAACACAGGACCCAGACGTTATGAAGTTCAATGTGTGAAGAACCAGGCCACAATAGAACTAGAATAAGCTTGTAAATTCCAGGGGGAAAATCCAAATGAAACTCTGGTAACGGTTCACAGCACACAAACTGGAGAGCAAAAAAAATAAAAAAGAAGCTTTGTCTCCCCTGAGACCGTTTTTTCACTCACACACTTTTGACAGCTGGAAGAAAATAATGAAATCGACACATGTTCCATCAAGGCTAATCACAGGTTGGCTCTTCCTCCTTGAGTTTAATAAAGCCAGGGCAGGAGTAGAGTACATTCGATGGATTTTAAGGTAAGAAATAAGTGACCTAGATTGTCTGACATTGTTGCAAGAGAAATTGATTTCCTATTCCTAAAAATGGTCATTATACATGAACTGTATATATTTACACTCACTTTGTACAGCTCCTCATATTTGCACTACCTTAACGAAATTTCCATGGGCAAATCAAGAAAAGATTCAGTGAGTCATGATGCATAAGGTGGGCGGAATTCACAAGGGATTGTATGCACTGTATGAGAAACTTGCAAACCTGCCATGCAGTATTTCTCTAGTAAAAAATAAATAAAGTGACCAAGTTAATGTAAACAAATAGTGTTGCATCGTCCTGATATTTCCACAGACATGGCATGTCAATAAACGTTTTACGCCTTCGGCTTTAATAATTAGACTGCTCTACTCTACTTTATTATTCTGAAACTGTGGATTTATCCAAAGTCATTACAATTTTAAGCATGGAATTGTATTGGCGTAAAAACGTTAGTCCTATTGCTTTTTTCAGGGTATATGGGTCAGTAGGAAATAATGATTTGTCAGACCTGTTGCATCCATTGAGTGAAGGAGCGCTGCCACGAGTCCTTCTTTTCCAGGTGCAGATAGGTGTTGAAGAGGATGAGGTACATGTAGCGCTCCAGGTACTGCAGGCTTCTCAGAAGCAGCTGCTGGCTCTCCTTCTCCGATTTACCACTCTTGATCTAAATGAAAGAATCACAAAACACACATCGTCAGCTGCAGCTTTGGCCCCATTAAAAATGAATTTAACGATTTTAGTCATTCGATTTCAGACGCAAGAGTGTCTCGAGACATCTGTGGGGGAGCAGAGCATTTCATTACCCCTGTAAATCTGATTCAGGCCACACATACAGTTTGTGGACCACATTGTATGAACTTGGCTAAGTAGGCCAGGCTCATGTAGCTGTCTAGCAGAAAAAAGTTAAGGTTGTTGCAGCATATTTAGAGCCGTAAACCATGACTCATTCCACCACCAATTACTTTAAGTCAGACAGTCTTTTTGAACTTTCTTTGAAAAAAGACCTGTGTTGAAACATTCAGCCTTCAATGATCCAATTGATTTTAGTATTTTTATATCAATGTTTTAGAACGATTTAATAAAGTGCACGCAGCCTATCAGCCTTGGAATTTTACTTTTTTAATTTAAATTTTTTGTTATTAATAGTGTCGCAAATATTCAGAGACATAGTTGATCAATGAACCTTCACATTACTTACATACTTTAGCCTAACAGAGCAATGCGTGAAGTGGATAGCTAACCACAATAACAAGAGATCCACATAGACTTCAAGTTATGTAACAGCCAGTGCTTGAATTGTGCTTTCCTCTTTTTCACTTCCACTCCCATTATGCCTACATTGACATTATTTCCGCTAAGTGTTAGCAACATACTGTTGACTTTTATCTTTCTTAGGCCATCAGTTCAACCAATACAATGTCTGATACTACTATCAGCAACATGTGTAACGGCTCAAAATGCATTTACATCAATGTAAGAAAACTAAACACTTTTAAGCTTATTCCATTGCTTATTGCAAGTCTAATTACATTACTCTTTAAAATAAAAGATAGATATTAAATATGTGCAGATGGTCTATTTCCAACAAATTATTTCTAGAAACCTGCACAAGGAAGTGATCCTGTAGTTCGAAATAAACCGTGGAATGCTCTCTTGAACTAAAGGGAGCTGGGAGCAATACAAATAGATTTTTCTGTTTTGCCTGAGCGTATCAACAATGCCTCGCGGTTGGTGGTGAAGAGAAGGAAAATTAAATATGGTTCAACAAAAGAGGAACATGCGGAGAAAATATCCTTTCGTTCTACAAAGCTTACTGCCACTGAATAGTGGGTACAGAGGTTACATTAACCAGCTGTATTTTAGTACTGTCAGAGCTAGGGATGTACTCGGAAGCAGAGGTGTAAAGCAGCAGACATACATAATAAAAACCAGACAATCAATTTCATAGTCACCAATGTCACTGTTGACCTCAAATGACTGTGCAAAGACAGCCACTGGCGTCAAAAAAGAATTTGACTCATGAAATGAATGTGTCACTCCATATATAGGATTAAACTAAATCGGTAACTACCAAAGTACTAATGCCCACATGTCTACATGCTGCCTTGGGTTGCTGCAAATAATGTCAATGTGAAGCGAGGCCTTCAACAACTTTCACACGTCCCGCTTTGTCCTTCGGCTGCCACTCAATCCAAGCATGACCGTTAGACACAGTGAGACCTAACAAGATGCAATTACTCAGGCCAAGATCACCAAATAGGCATGCAGGATACAGGATGTTCTCAACCTCTTCTCTGAAAATACTGGGGTCAGACAGCGGTTATTGTCGACCTCAGGAGGGCAGGGGTCAGTGAGTCAGCAGTGCATCACAATGTTTGGAAGTCACGACCGCCCACGCGGCCTGAAACATCCCTCGGTGCCAGAAAAGGGTACAATCTGTTTTTGAGAATCAGATTGGAGAGACGAACATCAAATTGTATCTATTTAAGCCAAAGGGTGGGACATTTATCATAGGACACTTTTTGTAATTGTATCTTATTCAAATAATAATAATAAAAAGTGTCCTTTGATTTTGATATACCTAAAAAGGATTCCTCAAATTGTACGCGAGCATGTTGCAATTCGCTTTTTGTATTTTAATATACTGACATATGCATTTTGAGAAACATATTTTTGTGAAAACCTTTAAGGTAAAAGATTAGTATTCTGAAGTGTTCGATAATATGAACATGATAATATGAACCAATTTGATGCAAAACCAGCAAAACAAAAATCTTCAAGCTCCAATAGTATATATCAGGATAATTATGACAATCCACATCATACTTTGTAGACATCCAACTAAAGTACCACCAAACCCAACCCATTCAGACGACTGCAGCCAAACAGCATTCATTGATATAAATAAACTACAAATTTCTTACCACTAAGAAACCTGGTTAGTAATGTCCTTGCACAATACTGTTCCATCGCAATGGGGAGTCTGCTGACAAGGCTACTTCAGTGTGTTGAGTCAATGTCAGGACAGGGGCTGTTTGATGGGAGCCTTGAGGTCACGCTGGCACCAAGTCAGTCATCTATGCTTGGGAGTGTTTTTAATGGCAAGGCCTGCCTCGCTGCTGCCCAGCAGAGAGGAGGAGGGGGGGGGGGGGGTTTGGAAAAGGCTGGTGAAGTATCCTGGATAATGAGGTGGGAGGGTGACTGAACAGCATTCAGTTTGATTCTGGACCAGCAGCGTGCATCCACAGGAGAATAGATATTTAATAGAACTGGGAGTTCAGCAGGGCTGATATCTAATCAAAACTTCACATCAAAAGACGCTGCAGTCTATAAGAATAAACTTATAGAGGGCAGGCCTGGGCTGCATCTAGACAAAGGAAACAGTACAGCGGTCCTCTAAGTAGGTGGCCTGACTCATGTCGTATTCTGACAAATAAAGATTTGCCACGTTGAAATAAAATGGGAGTAAGCACCACTTCCTGTTTCTCTCCCAACAGAAGTGCACGGCTCCCAGTTTTCCGCACATCCGCAGCAGCTGAGTGGAGGACAAAACAAATCTGTTGGAGCGAAATGTTCTGCAGACGTTCTTCTTTGAACTCTCCGGGGGCATGGGTGGAATAAAGGAAAAAGCTCTCTCACTGCCTTTTTCTCTCCCAGTCTGTCCCCTTTCAAACACACAAACAACTTAATTTTCTAAGAAATGAGGACACATTTACGGGACAACGTATGAGAGAGAACAGGTGAATCTTGATGAAGTCTAATCACCCTGTGCACCCTGCACTCCCGGGGGGCTCCCAGTATTATGCAACCCCTCTCAATTCTCCCAGTCTGAGAGGCCACACTGCCAATGCCTGGCAGCCATGTGCGCTCCAGCAAAAGCCAGACAACCAACACACACACACACACACACACACAGTTTCACAATAGACCTCACCAACACCACCAAGCCCCCAAGGCAGCACACAGACACAAACACCAAACGCACACACACACACACACACACACACACACCCGTTTGCCAAACACTGCCAGCCATGCAGACTTGACTTCACACCTCTATTAACAGCATCATCCTATCTGCATATTCTTCAATCAATGCAGGAATACACACACACACACACACACACACACACACACACAAAAAAGATCAAACTCAGAATCTCCACATTGCTGTTGATAGGAAATAGGCTTTGCGGAAATATTTCCCTGCAATGGCCCCTTGAAAGATTCTCATTTGTCTTAAAAATACGTATACAACTTAAACCCCACCCACATAAATCTGTAGATTATGAAAATGGCTTGAAAATTTCTAACAATCTAAACAAAACATAAACACAATTGCTGGAAGCTCAATCTTAGTCAGAGTGGAGTTGGTGGACCAAAGCATAGGAAAGGGGGGGTATGGAGTACATTTTTTAAAGAGTTATGTTGTGCAATTATGCAATTCAGTGTGCTCTGCAGCTGTCAAACGGGCTCTCTTGACAAACTCTTGAGTGTCTGCCGATAGGACCATATGGGCGTTGCAGGGCAGCTCTGTACACTCCCACCACTACGATCAGAAAAACAATGTCAGAGAATGGAGCAGAGCGGGCGGAAACAGCAGAATTCCTTCCATTCCACATGTGAAAGCGATGGGGTAGAAGCCTCATGAGCATTTCTCAGGGGATGGCATTTTCACGCTTTCATTACAGTCTGGTCAGAGTGTGAGTCTGGGAAATGAGTTTATCAGCTCGGTAGGCTAGTAAGCATTTCATTTTCCTTCAGAGCCATTTCCCTTCTGACCGCAGCTGTCATGTGTGAAATCCTCACGCCCACCTTTGATCACTTCTTTTGCATAGAAATGACAAAACAATATGCCTATCAATTTAGGAAAAGATGGACACATTAGAAGATACACTAAAACAAACTGGTTGAGTAGACGTATTCAGCCAGGCCTGTATCCACTTTGAGAGAAGCGATGGGAACTGTGGTATCCTTACAAGCCAGTCTGGCCTCGCACGGACAAAGGAGCGGGCTGGTCAGTCCCTTGTTCACTGTCAAAGGTGAAAGCCATAACTCTGCCAGCCTTTTCAGTTGTGATGATGGATAACCCCGGCTCTGCCAGGTCCTACTGTGGGAGAGGGAGGCTTGCCAAACATAAGCCACATTCCATTGTTGAGGGAACCCAAACTGACTGGCCTTGCAGCGACAACATGGAAGAGAGTAGGGGGCAGGGAGAGGGGTTGCCTGGGAGTATGTTATCACATGAGAAAACACTAGGGACAATTTGGAGAAAAACGGAATACCCTTATCCACTCCTTCTTCAAAGTAATATGCAGCAGGTAGGGGGGGTGATTAGTTTCAAATTAATTTTTCTAATGGAACGGTATGCTGTAGTTGCCAAGAGTCAAGCACGATGGATTTTATTACGTTTGGGTCGTGCTTGTACTGCAAAACACCCATGTCCTTATAATGATCTCCAAACATACGTTTTCATTTTAATAAAAAAAATCAATTGATAGAATAGAATAATTAATAAACACCGGCACATGATGCTATCCTTGAAACCAGGGACATTAAAAGAGTTAATTGACCGACAATTTTACCTGTAATTTAAATAAATGTTTAAAATGACCTGTAACAGCAATTTAATCATTAATTCATTCATAGTATTTGTGTTGTGGTAATAATACAATTTCCTAAAAGGAAGCAGAAGTAAATCATCTGTAATTCAAACGCTCAATATCTTGCCTGTGTAAGCCAATTAACCTTTAGTGGAGCAAAGGCTTTACATAAAATGTTACCCTGTCTGAAAGACAAAAAATAACTTTTTAGTTTTAGACTATAAACTAGTCAGGGTTTGTAACTTCTAAATACATTGGCAGCTCTTTCGAAACAACTGATTTCCAAACAACCGTACCAAAACAATTTAACATTAACCCACTTCAGCTTGAAAACCAAAATGAATGTGTTTTTTCACCAGATATAAGCCCTAGCATTTGGATGAGGCTATAGATGTATTTTGCCCACTTAACAATCCAAAATGATGGAAGATGAAAGAAGTGCCATCAAACATTCCACCATTCAGTCTGTGAAATTAATTTCTAGTTATTAGATATATATGTTGTCATC
The DNA here is from genome assembly GCA_026901105.3 of Galaxias olidus. Classification (NCBI taxonomy): domain Eukaryota; kingdom Metazoa; phylum Chordata; class Actinopteri; order Galaxiiformes; family Galaxiidae; genus Galaxias; species Galaxias olidus. The sequence goes on from JAPMUY010006461.1 coordinate 449,901, forward strand.
AGCATATTTATTACTCCATTTCTCCAATGCATTCACCGGGCCAGATCAAGAGACTACCCCTATTCATATTGGATTAGACACACTAAGAACACAAGGATAAAGTCACGTATTTCAGTGCTAAGTTCAGGCTGACCCAGTCCCTGAAGTAACAATCCATTTCTGTCCAGGGGGCTGCAATTTCTCACAGTGCCTAAGAAGGGTCTCCTGATTGAGATCCCCGGGCCTCCCTTGTAATCCTTCTCAGGCAGCCTCTCCTGCCTTGACAGGCTCAGGCTAGTGCAGGGCTAGCTGGCCAGGGAGCGAGATGTCCTTGACCCCATCTGCTTAACCATGGAGCTCACGCACAAAGGGCAGGCAGGGAACACAGAACTAATCCAGCATGACATTAAGGTGTCATACGGCTTTCTTATTAATTGCATTTCTGTGTATGCCTTCATCACCAATTCATTATTTCTTTCATGTTGATAATTAAAATAATTTATACTCAACTTAATTGCAAGAAATAATACAAATACGCACACTCAGTAATTGCTCAGCAAAACTCAACTGCTTTTGGCATTATAGACGTTTGTAACAGCTCCCTCAGTGCAATGTGTCTTTGTTCTTTACTTTTATAAAAAAAAAACACAAGTCAACTCTCTAAATTTCTTTGTGTTGTCATCCTCCATGATCAGTCGGGCTCTTAAAAGGTCGAGTGGAGGGAGAGGAATCCTTGCAGCCTCTAGAGCGTGTTTGAAAGGAGGCAGTCAAACGTTGAGACCCTTCTCTAGGCTGATAAGGCGGAGGACGAGGCCGAGAGGCGCACACTATGGAGAGGTCTGTCTGCTTGACATATGGTGCCAATTACCAGCCGCTGGGGTTGCCGAGGTAAAAAGGCCAATCCGAGTTCCCTAGTATTAGCCCTTCCCACCCAGGTTCGCACAAGTAGCCATTCATCACTCCCCACACAGGATACCTCCCACCCACCCTAGCACCAACCAAAACCCCATCCCTAACGCTACCCGTCTACTCTGGAGAGAGAGCGAGAGAGAGAGAGAGAGAGAGAGAGAGAGAGAGAGAGAGAGAGAGAGAGACAGTGAGAGAGAAAGAAGGCCACTACTCTGTACTTTTCAGCCCACAATACAACATACATGGATTTAGAGTAAGCACTTAAAAAGAAAAATGGGGAAAAAACATCTCCCCAGCATGACTGCATGCATGTAAGTAAGTGCTTACCGCTCAAAAGGAGAAAAACTGATTCATGAACGCTTTTATGGCCATCCAAAGCATTGATTCATACTTTTTTCTAACACAAGTTTCTAAGAGTATTTGTTTTGCATTTCTTTTTCCCATCCTTTTCTTTACACAGTCCCCCACGGTATAACAACCGAAGGCCCTGTTCAACCAATGAGATAAGAAATGTGGAAATGCATCAAGGAAGGAAAGAAAGAAAGAAAGAAAGAAAGAAAGAAAGGAGAATGTTTAGAGCGGGTGATTTCCCAGTCCCTTTAATTTCCTGTACATAATGATCAAGCAGTATTAGGTAACAACTAGTTTGCCATTGTTACATCCTCCAAATCAAAATTGGCTGTGTAGTGCAACAGCTGCGGTGGAGCTTACAGAAGAACACATTTATGATGTCTTAAACCAATCTGTTTCAGAAAGAGCTCGGAGTAATTTTGATCATGTCCTATCAGTCAATAGACTTACTCCAAGGCTGTCACTGCCATCTCATCCACAATGCAAACATGTCATGCCTCCACAAAACAAATACCCAAATACACTTTTAAAAAGTCTTGACTGAATTGAAACAGAGCACCATATCAATGCTTGACCAATGGCTTGTTCAAACAAAATGACACTCATTGTATCAAGATGTTGGCTATTCTTTGTTCAGATGCTGGCTATGTACTGACAGGGATCAAATGAGAATAATTAGTTTGTTATAAGGGCTTTGCTCCAATCCCCTTTACTGGAGTGTTGCACTAGTGCTGGACAGTTTCCTGTTTGACAAGACCACACAAATCCTCAAAATAACTTTTCACATCACTTAACTATAAAATGCTACTTCTCTAAACTAGAGTGAGCTTGGAGATAATCACATTACTTATCAAACTCTATAAAATGCTAGTTCTCTGAACTAGAGTGAGCTTGGAAATAATCACTTAGGTGATTTAAGGAAGATATTATCTTTAACTCAGCTTTGTGAGTGCGATCCCAGAAATGTCAAGTTCCAACTAAAAATGTCATGAATTGGATGAAGAAGCTTCTATTCCTAGGTTCTGAGCACAGCTTTGAGTACGCTAGGCACGGCACACATGGCTTGCATGCAGCCACACACAAATCAGGAAGATAGGCAGGGGAGCAGGAGAGTAAAAAGCCTCCATAATCCTCCACAGACAGACTGAGTGTGGTCTCTAATAGGCCACTATTCACACTGACACACACACACACACACACACACACACACACACACACACACACACATATATCTTATACCTGTAAACACACAAAGCATACGCGGGCAGTTCTTCATAAACCCTGTCATTTATTGATCCCTGTCCAGTCAGTCAGTCAGTCAGTCAGTCAGTCAGTCAGGCAGGCCAGCCAAGTCAGCCGGTAGAAGGGTATTCAGAGCTATATATCATCTGGCCTCAAGCTGCAAGACTGATCTTTATGGATCATAGTGGTGCCCGGATCCGCTTTTTAAAAGGAGCACAGAGGCTGTGGAGCGGCCAGGCAGCTGAGGGGATGGGGATGGCTTTACGTCAATGGTTTTTACAGATTCGAAGCCTCTGGCTCTCTTTTTCCAGTTGTTCCGTGCTGATGAAACCGTGAAGCCATGTAGGAGGGAGCCAAGACCATCTGTGTCAGTTCCGATAGAAATATTAGTCTACCGCAGATGTGTGTCTGTCTCTAGTCAATCAAAGTTGTGGTTTAAGCTTGGCTGTGTTTCCAATTGAAGCCTGCAACCTTCTATACGGGCTAATAAATAATAACTTCAGAAATCCGATGTTATAAGCGTAAGAATAAGTTCTAAAGAGCTATGTCTGATTTCTAAAATGTTAACAATATCATCATTATCCAGTTATAAAACAAAAAAAGCTGTGACATACAGGTTTAAGAGCAATTACACATAGCAATCAGAACATAATAATTAGCCAACACGCCTTTTTCTCCTGCAGCGGCAAAAAATACCAATGGAGCACTTTGAAGATCTCTACGTCAAACACGTCCGTTAAACTAAGATTACTGAGGCCACAGCAGGAGACAGACGACACACAGAGCTCACATTCACCACCAAGGCAGTAGACATATGCACGTTTGGCAACACATTGCTTTTCTCACAGTCCAATACTCTACATACCCTGCAAACAATATAGAATCAAACGTCAATAAATGGTAGCTGCCGCAACTCAAAAGTAAATCATTGGAACCCTAGTTGGAAGTCTCAGCGATCAATGATACACTATTGGGCGTTAATTATATTTCTAATTAACGTTAGGGCTGACATCCTGACAGCTGTATTGAAAGATCATGCTGGTTATGTTCCCAGAAAAAAACGCAAAGTTGTTGTGTCACGATTATGTTTTTTTCCCTCCTTTTTATGTGTTGGTAGCACAGAGAGGACCAGGAGAGAGCCCAGCTTATCGATTAGGCCCACTGAGAGCCTGATGCTGTCCATTGGTGGGTCATAGAATAGCATGGGTCCACAGCTCAATTTTATAATCACTCACAAACCTAATTAGCAAAGCCTTCATTTGAACTGATTAGTGCCTTGCTTATGTCGTTCTAAATGTACAAAAAATAGAAGACTCAGGCATATGATCGATTCCAATTCGTTTAGAATTTATGAATAAAGACTGTGCATATATACATACTATGTCAAATTGAAAGGCGTACTGTAGGGCCCTAGCTGGCTGTCTGGCAGGTTTAGGATTTGAGGAGGTGGTTATGGTGTCGTTAAAACAGGTTTCATCTGTTGGGACTCAACTGTCCTCACGTTCGAAACACGGCTTCCCGACTGGGACATGGTGACAGGCTAATTCCTGGAGCTGCTCGACTCAGTCACGACTTCAGCGTGTCCCAAATGCTTGGCATTAAAGGCTGAGGGCCGTTCACACTCCAGTGCTATTCCTAAAGGCATTCATTGGTAGCTAGCTAGGGCAGAAAGAAAAGGACCTTTGCAGCGGGTGGCTAATTTTACTTTTTGGGAAAGGGAACATCGACTTTGCATGCAATGAATCCCTCAGATAATATAACCACAGCCACCAGGGGGGAAACTTAAAAACTCAGGTCTGCTTTCCAATGTTGTTATTCCTGGTTTTCAGGCCCAAGGCAATGATAGGTTTAGTGTGAGGGGGCAGGAAATCACAGTCCGTCTGTGTAGCTGCCAGTGCACTCCAAAGCACAGTCCTGGGCCCCAGGTGAATATGGGGAGAGGGGTGTGTGTGTGTGGGGGGGGGGGGCAAGCTAGGGCACAGGGGCCAAGCTAGGGCACATCAGCTATTCAGGGCCAAAGGGGATAGACCGGGACACGAGCAAGTTCAATAGGATTTCCAAAGTGACGGTGAAGCATGGAAAGGAATGGAGAGGAATGCCTGCAGGTCATCATTGCAATAACTGGGTGGACCTTAGCACAGGATTTGTTTTTCCCTGCATTTTTTCTTTTATATGTGTGTTATGAAAAATATCTACCAAGGCTCTTTTCATGGATCTACATGCATCCTCAGTAACTTCAGGGACAAATCAATGGACAAAATATCAACGATATTCAATAACGCATTAAGGCAGCTCAATACCGATTTAGCTGAGAGCCACATGGAGGATCACATTTTAGACACAGCAGTGGATGAATGGACCACGTTCTAGATGCACTGGCCAAGTATCATTTGAGGTCACTTTCAAGCAGTGGAAAGTCCACAAAAATAAATGTGTTCCTGAATAGCAACCACCTCCAAGCAGCTGTGCATCCTACTGCCAGCTGAACACGGCTCCACCGCCCACCCCTGACCCCCAGAGCCACGCAACCCCGTCCCCTCTTGCATGGGTAGCCCCTGGGGAATACTTGATTTATCCCTCTACACAACCCCCTCTTAAACCCCAACCACCATCAAGGGGCATTCCTTTATTCAGGGGAGCCCTGTACTGCTTAAAAGTTGAAGACACTGCAGGTTGCCAGATAAATCAACTCACTTTCAAGTAACTTTCAGTTGATAAACATGAGTATTTTGACATGCAGGACTTCACCTGGTTGCACCTGCTCAAATTCAATTCAGGGAACCTAGCCACCCGATCTGGTCAAAATAACTCGTTTTCTAGATGGTTACAACAAATATTGGCATTGGCAGCGGCATGTGAAAGGCGGGGAATTAGGGATAAAAACAGTTTTTACCCCTTTTGCCCCCCTCCCCATCTGCTGTACTGCACTCAGCCCTGGCTGGAAAACTAAGAGCCTCTTTCAGAGACTGTAGGTCGTTGGTCCTGCACTTCAGCCATGAGTACCTGCCTCTAGTGCCGGAGGAAGGTTCCTTTACACCCAGTTTCCTTTGGCCATCGCCAAGGCTCTCGGTTGTAATTGGCCCACTTACGTCAAACACGCACGCTAATAGAAAGGAACTCTAAAACAAACTGTCGGCACTTCTAGGGACATTAGGACAATGCTTAGAGAAGGGTTGGTTCATTGCTACCTAGTATAGTTCATGGTTGAGTCAGAGTTTACGGCTTTGTCCCCCAGCATGCCCCGCTCCACTATTACACCTCTCATTTCTCCCTGATATCCCTCTCACTTTGTTCAACCTCTGTTTCCCTTGGTTAAAAGGCATCTGGCCTTCAGTTTTGTGGTGGTCCTAAACTTCGCTGAGTCTCGCCTGATCCCTCCCCCTGCCTTGCTTATGACGTCCATTACCTTTCCTCAGAAAACCTGCACACAACATTCTACCCTTTCCGAAAATATTTTTCCACTGCCCCGTCCAAACCATGAGGGCCTTTCTTTAGGGACACACTCACACACACACAGCATGATTCACGTCTATTCACTTCCACAGACTTAACTGAGCTTCTGACTTGTGCTTTACAGTACCTGGATAAGGAAAAAAAGCACACTCATAGCAGTCGAATCGTGTTAAATCTAATTTAAACGATGAATCAAGAACAAAATAAGACTTATAAAAACTTAACTCCCCAGCACCATTCAACTACAATTAAAACAATACATTTAATAAGGATGGACTTAATAAAAGTTGGATTTATGCACTTTTTAAATGATTTTCTCTTACTTTCATTTCAGTGCAAAAAAAACCCTGCCATGTAAAAGCAACAAAACAGAGAACAAAGAGGTTTAGACAAGGTTAAAGCAGCCTCCAATGCCAGGGCTCCAGGCTAACATTTTACTCTGGTGGCAGTGCTGCCACTAGGTTTTTCAGTTAGTTGCAGCAGCACAAAAACTAGTGACAAATATTTTTTTGATATTTTATACAAAAACAATGTACACATGAAAAAAAAAACATTTATATTGGTACTTCGGTATATTATACCTCGCGAGACACAGAAAGAAACGCTGCGTGGGTAGTTCAGGTACAAGTGGGTAGCTCTATGGAGGGCTATAAACAATCAAACAAAATCGTCAAACTGCTTGACTAAAATATGACCTTAGGATTTTAATAATAATAGTAATATAAAATAATAATAAATAATAAAATGAAAGTCAAGTGGCAGCACTGCCATCAATCATTTTCTTTAATGGCAGTGGACAGATTTTTGGCGGCATTTGCCACCAAATTGGTGGCAGTGTGGAGCCCTGTATGCTTAGTTTTCCTGACAGTTGAAAACTCTCAGCTTGCTTTCACATGCTCACTCTCACAGGCTGAGAGTGCATACGAAAAGTTCAGCTGATTGGTTCGGTGTTGGTTAGTGGATTCTTAATTGAGCAGAGACTAATTGACACAAAATTTCCTCAGGTGTTGGTCCCGATCTAGTTCAATGTGTGGGTGGGGTGGGGGATCACAACACAAAGTTTTTCAAGAGAAAAGATTGACAACAACTTCAAACAAGTCAAAGAAAAAAACGAGGTGAGGTAGCAACAAATTAAAGTTTTCCCAGCATCCATTGGCTGCTGGATGTGCATGAAACTCTTCCACAACAAACACACAGTGGGTCATAGACACCCCCCAACACCCACACCCTCTAGCTGATGGTGGAGGATGGACAAGAAGAGGGTGGTAAAAGAGGGATGCCCTCCTGCCAAGAGGTTGTTATGGGGTTTAGTCAGCAGAGTGAGCACGTCTTGGCCAAAGCACCCTGCTGGCCGCTGTGGAGGACCCGCCTGTAACCCATGCCTGGTCACGCCTGGTCGGCAGTGGGGATTTACAGACACCCCACCACCCCCTCATTCATGAAGCCACAGGGACAGACAAGACCCCCAAGGCCCTCAAAGTAAAGAGCCTTCCGATGCTCTGGCTCCCAATGTAAATACATTTTTCTCTGTCGAAGACACATTTTCCAACCACTGTTAGGAGTGAGACTATGTGTGGAGACAGAAAGGGGTTTCGGGGAGAAGTTTTTCTCCCTTTTTTTTTTTCTTCTACCCGCTTCTTCTGGTTCTCATTGCCCCAGCTCCAGCAACATCTGGTACTGTTTATCACCTGGCCTTGCTGGCTCAAAGCAATGGAGAGGAGAGAAGAGGCCAAAGGCTAGGGGGGAGCCGGGTGCCAACACGAAGCCATCCACTTCAACTGAGCCTACCTCTGGGGCTTCCCTAGGGTAAGAAGGAAGGCCTATAACCCACCAGAGATAATCACCCATGACAGGTATTCTACAGGGGAGGAACAAAGATACCCCTAAACACTTACTATCTGGGCACAGAAAAGATGGGGGGAGGGGGTGTATTCCAGATGAAATACAGGTATGAATAAAAGATACATGCATTTTACGCAAGATATTATGTAACTGGTACGATGTATAGTGACAGCCCAGTCCTATTATTTTTGCGCTTAGGCAGTGGTTGCCAAAAGAAGTCAGTATGCTACAGTGGAGAAAAGCACATACAGACAGGCAGGCACCACAGCAAGAAAAGTGAGGTCTTTGAAGATTTCAGAAAATTTCATATGTCCTTTCTTATTCATGAAAATGAATGCTTAACATTTAGATTGCAACTTTTTAACATGAATGAAACATTTTTTAAATGAAGACAGCCCATTTATTTTGAAGGAGACGAAGCAGGAGTGAGAAAGATGTGAGAGATTGGGGAAGAGCGGAAAAAAAGGGAAAGAAATAGCACGGCCGAAGGAGTGGAGAGGAGAAGAGTGGGGAAAGTAGGAGAGAGACAAGGAGCCTGGGACAATGAGGCCCATTGATATTGCGGAGACGGGGCTGGGTACTTCCAGCCCATGTGCTGGCCTGACTGCACAGAAGCACATTGATTATAGTCTGCATTACAAATGGCTAAAACAGAGTGTTGGATAGCACCAATCACATTGTCTTTTCTCTTTAGGACAGATCTGTATTCAAGAGTGCTTAGATTCAGATCACGTTTCAATCCGCATACAACAATAACAAACAAATTGTCATCCTGTGGAATATATGCAATCAAACCCAAGTACATAGGAGACAGGTCATCCTTTAAATAGAAATCTGTTTACAGTTGTTTGAGAATTTAGTCTCCATTACGGAAAAACTCGCCCAAGTAATTCATGTCTGTTTACTATGATATCACCTAAAGTTGTACATTCAACTTCACTCTGTATAAAAACATAATATACTCTCCAAGGAATGGCTAAATCCTATGGAATGGATGGATAAGTTAATCAACGTCTTTTGAGCTCATTCACAAGTGCAAACAACTCCAAGCCATGTCATCACTTCAAACCATAAAAGAATATTATCGCCATCTATGGGGCATAAGCGGAGCTACACGGAGGGGTGGGCAGAGCACACTCAAAAAGCTTTTATTCTTTTTCCAATTAGTTATGAGTTGTATTAACTCATACTGAACTCTTATTAAAACACAGTAAATCAGATTACTTGCATAGAAAATCAACTCTCAGATTCAAAAATTTTGATAAATTGTTGGTGTGTGTGCCCTACTTCGTACCTGTCTGTAGGTACAGATGATGATCTCTCTCAGGTGGTAGTGCATGGGTGTCATTGTCTCACTGACAGAGTCCAGGGCCATGTCCACCTCTCTCTTCATGCGATGCCCATCAGGCAACAGACGCACCAGCTGCATCACCACCTGGGCATGGGCAGACAGAGCCGTGCTCAAAGCCAAATCACCACTTTGGCAAACGCATTTGATTATCTTAGACCATTCTCAATATTTATGAATCACACATGTGGGACTACTGTAGTTTCTACTTAGATTGTGTCTTATGAAATAGCATACTGAAGAAGGTCATCACATGACAGACATAAAATCTGTGATGGGGGATTAAAATACACAAATTCTATCATTCTATCATCTTCATTATGATGGCAGAGATGGGAATCAGTTAAAATTATTTTACAAAAAAGAAAAACAATGCTTTAGTCAAAATATTATATATTTTACATTTTATAACCAGAACAAAACTTTCCTTCAGACTTTCCTGGCCCCAAAGAAATATAATCAGCACAAACTGTATGCATCACACAGAGTTAATACTTAGAGAGAAATGTTTTTTAAAATAAATAAACCTAGTCATGGTGTCTGTGTGTGTGCGTGTGTGTAAATATATCATTACATAGTTTCAGCAAAGTTTCAGCAAAACAGATGTCTCAATCTAGCTCTGTGAGATCCAATGGCCAAAACCCCTGATTCATGACCTCATATAAGAATGTGTGAGACGGTGTATCAGGCAGTTCTGTTTTAAAACTGTCTATTCCCCGTCTGGAAGAGTGCAGACCATGTTTCCCCCCTCAGTATGTATGTCAGGCAGGCAGCTGTGACATGGGCTGCCTGCATTGCCACAATGCTCTGGGGAGGCTGTGCTAGTGGGTTTAGGGTGTTTGGGGGTCTCCCCTTTGTCAGACTAGCGTGTTTGTGTTGAAAAGCGATAAACAGAAGGTAGAGACTGATAAAGTCAGCAACTAGAATGTGAACGTTCTGTTCACAAAGCGGTAACCACGTGGAGCAGCAAGTAACAGTGCTGGTAAATCCTCAATCGTATTGGAAATAAATGTATCGATCGCTAATGGGGTGTCACTAATGGAGGGGTGTGTGGGGTGGGGTGGGGGGGGGCAGAATACTTTGGGCTTTTCTTAGAGAATTGCATCTAAACACTGTAATTGCTTCGGTGTTCTTTGTAAGCTACAGCTCAAGGCACAGTGGAGGCAAGCCGGCCAAGCATTAAAGGCCTGAAGTGTGGAGCGGAGGTCTCCATAGCAACATGTCCGTGTATCCTAGAAACCTCCCTGTTGGGTTGCTTTGAATGGCATTCAGTATTGTCCACTTGTGAACATGGACGTGTGAAACCTTGTTTACAGCTCTAAACACTAGCCCAGCAGCTTTCATGGACCTCACTGAAATCACTAAGTACAGAGTGAAAGAGACTGCTCAGAGTCCTATTAATCAGACACACTAGCCCAGAAGTGGGACTGAAGAGAATACACAATTTGTTTGGCCAGCATGGTACATTCAACCACTTTCAAATTATTTTCTATGAAGTCTTATATAGCTTTTCAGGACACACAAGACACAATGGTTGAGTGAAAACACATTCTAAAAAACGACGGGAGATCAGGACAATATCAGGTAAAGTCGTTACCAACCTTAAATTCTCCCTTAGTGTACTTCGCATCTGGTACACTCACTATCTCATCGTCACCAAACTCAGGGAAGCCCTAGATAGGGGGAAATAAAAAACTTGAATAAAATGGTCGATTGCAAAACAAATCATGAACTTAATTTGTGCATTTTGTAAAACCCAGCGGGGTAAGCATGTACGTGTGTTTGGACAGGCAGCGCCTTACATTAAAGTGCCAGAGAGTCAGAACAGCCGTGACCATGGCAGTAGTGGTCCTGCCCTTGCCATTGGAACAGTTGAAAACGAAGGCTGAGTGCGAGTCTTCTGCCAAAGCACTTTTCATGGCCTCCATCAGCTTGTCAAAATCCTGTGCAATAGACCACACACAGGGATGCAGGAGATCACAAACCCCAAAGAATGTGCATTTAAAATTACACTATAATAGTATTTTATCAAGTGACATACCTAATGCAATTCTTTAATTTGTTAAAATCACAAATCTTAAGAGAATGCGTTCTATAAACAGAGTGTCAGGTTGGGTTTTAGATGCTGACCGCAAACAAATGAGTCTCTTAGCTGCAGTTCCTTTCACGAGCACTAGAGGAAGCACAAAGCTTTCCTTTTATCAACCAGTGCTGCATGACAAGCAGCCGACCAAGTTCCCTTTCAGTCTCAAGTACCTCCTCGGACGGCGCACAGCAGTCAGGCAGTGGGATACGTTTGTAGAGCAGGCCTGGGTGGGAACTCTTTTGATGGTTAAAGACCTCCTGCACAGTCAGACAGCTCTTAAACATCTTCATCTGCTTCTCCTGCTCAAGAGTCACCTCTAACCACTTCTGGGCACGCAGGATCTCTTCCTTCAAGGCAGTCTCAAGTTTCTGAAGGAGGGAAAAAAAGGTCATTATTTTTAACAAAAGTCTCTGGCACCCTGTAATACACCACCACCAAAACCTAGATGTTTTTTGTTGAATGGAGTCCGTGGTATCCCCGTCACTGCACCTCCATGTGCTGTGGGTCGGTGGCCGTCACGGGGATGTGCTGGTCCAGACAGGAGGGCTCCCGGGGGGTGAAGACCTGCCCGTTGGCCTCCAGCACCAGCTCCTCCTGCAGGTTCACCCACAACATGTGGCCATGCTTTCTCTTCTCATCCGTCAGGTGGGCCAGCACGGCGCCCGTCGCCTTCAAACAACAAAATCATGGAGGTCCCCCTTATTCTACATACTTTAAAACATGTCAAAGTAAGGCACCATTTAAAGGGCAAGCATGGAAGTGATGTGCATCTGTAATCCAGCTATTCAACTACAAAGTATTGTTGTTGTTTTGTCGTACCTCTGAGGTAGTCTGAGCCATTCCATAGATGGGCATCTTGGGCACTCGTCTGAAGTTTGCCACTTTCATCTCCTTCACTGTGCTTAGGACATCTGGGGCCAAGTACTCATCAGCCACCTGGAAACACACTTTGTGATTTCTAGCTATGCTTATACAGGCATTAACTTCAACACATTGGTCTTGATGACATTTTATTATGAATATACTTATAGCAAATAAATATAAATACATATATACAACCATATATATATATATATATATATATATATATATATATATATATATATATATATATATATATATATATATATATATATATATATATATATATATATATATATATATATATATATACATATATATACATATATGTATATACATATATATACATACATACATATATATACATACATACATATATATATATATACATATATATATATATATGGTTGTTTTACAATTCAATGTTGTCTTGGGTTTGGTGAGGTATGTACAGGATGCGTGCATGTGAAGTGGTGTAGTCTCACCAGGACGCGGGCTCCTCTGGTAACCAGGTCAGCTGGGGCAGACTGCTCAGACAGGTCCATGCATGCCAGTAGCCTATACACCCACGAGTGTGCACACATCCACTGGCTGAAGTTTGACGCAAAGGCAAGAGGGTACTGCGACACACAGAAAGGCACACACACAAAAAGTTGGAACCCTTAACAATAGCTATGCTTTTAATCAGCTGCCATAAATTCATGTTTGTATATGAAATGACCAGATTTTATTTGCTCACCTGTTCGTGAAGATATGCATTGAACAAAATCAAATAGAAATAGCGCTCCAAACTCTGCATTGTTCTCTGAAGAAAGTAGTCTTTGGTAGTGCTTCCCTGAAAAGGGGAGATATAAGTATTTATTCCAGTAAACATGGTATAGCTTCTATGTCAAAAGATTTGTAAGGGTTTTCGTAGAAATGTGGAATGACAAACTTAAGTAATGTGTGTGCTTTCCTCACAAAGCCT